>OY756945.1:6267500-6820000 GCA_963580275.1 Crataegus laevigata
GATTTTTAAATATGATTTAAATAAATAGTATCCCTAGCAAATGATATCCAAAAGCAAGCATGCCACTCCAAGAGAGAGTGAGAGTTCTAATGGTGTGGTTACGAACCCGTGATTGAAATCAAAATTCAGAATTCAATTTCAATTATGAGATAACTTCGTTTATTAAACTTGGGAATAAAAAGAGAGGTGAGACCCACAAAATAAGGAATTCAATTCCTCATTTTTGAAAGAATTGAATTCATTGATTGGAGGTGGTATTTCAATCCCAGGTGTAAAGAGAAACCGGAATTCATTTATCTCACCCACTATGCCCTTAAATATTTATTATAATTTCACCGGGCACCCCTGTCCACTGCCTAGCAAAGGAATTTTTTGCTGGATTGTTTTTTTTTTTTTTTTTTTTTTTTTTTTTGAATTTCTTGTTTCTTTAATGAACATATGAATTTTTAAAAAATTAAATTGCTATTGGCACTTAAAAATCTCATTTTGCACTCGGCTTTTTAGCCAAAATGGCCCATGAGATTTGCATATAACTCCTCACTTTGGTTCTTGATATTTGAAATCTGTAAAATCGATCTATGAGTCTGTCCACCATTAATCATTTTGATCTATTTGTGAAAAATCTCCATTAAATAAAAATAAAACGACCAAAATACTGTTACTTTTTGTCAAATAATGTTGGCCTATTGCTTATTAAATTGAGTGTATATTTGTCATTTTGGTCCTTATTTAACATAATTTTACACGGAATGACTAAAATGATTTATGGTGGACGATCACATGGACCACTTTTATTGATTTCAAATCTCAAGAACCAAAGTCATGTGTTATACAAATCTCAATGACCATTTTGGCTAAAAAGCCTTTTGCACTTCAAGCTTTCTATAATTAGAAACACAAGTACACTAGTGAGGAGTATAAAATAAGATTTTTAGAGTGCTAATCACAATTCACTTAAAAATAACAAAATAATTAGTTTTTTAGGATAAATTACTAATTTATTTTTTATTATGTTCCAAAAAAATAATCAGTAATGATACAATTAATTTGAATAAATAGTTACCCAATTAATTAATATATAAATATGTTATTCAGAATAAGGATATTTTAGTAATCATATTCATTTCTATTCTGATTCAGGTAGATTAGTAAACAAGTTTCATTGTTACTCTAATTCCAGAACATTTAAGTAAACTGTTTCAACATGATTTCGATTTTGATTTCTCCTCAATTCAATTCATCATCAGTCCAATTCCTCGTATTTTGATTACGCTTATGTAAATGAGCCATAAGGGTTGTTGACTTTAAGGTTGAGAGTAAGCGTATTCAACCACAAATTGTGTGAGTGAGGTTTAGAGTGTGAGAGTGTGTTATACTTTCTTATATTTATCAAGTCTTGTCTTTAGCTTCGTAAGATTGTTCTTGCTACACCCATTACTTTGATATAAATGAAAGATTGATCAATGTCCCGTGATTTAGACACAAATTGCCGAACTACGTAAATTTTTAATGTCTATCTCTCTATTTTGTGTTTTTGTATATTATGCAGTACCCTCAATCCTAACATTTTATTGACGAGAAAAGAGAGCAAAACCTTCTGGACTATCCAAATCAATCATCCAACACTATCTAGTTTTCATGATAAAAGTTGGCAACGTGGCATTATGCATATTCATTCATTCCCTAAATTTCTTTCCTTTTGTGCGTAAATTTTTCTACAGCAAAGTGCAAAGTGAAAAGTGCACTTAAACTTTTCTCGCACAACATACAATTTGCTGTGCACTTTATGCCTTTTTTTTTTTTTCAACATTATGACCTTTCTCGTCATGATCAAATATCTAAGTCAAATGAAAAACTCACAAATAAATATAAAGTTGGAGTGTTTTAGCATAGTTCCACTGTGTAAAGGACTTTACGTATTGTTTATATGCAATCGATAACGTGTCAGTTTTATTGTTTTTAATAATGTAACGTGTTAGTGATGCATCTTTAACAAAATCGATGAATATAGAGAACTTATGTGTATTAGCATATTGAGGATTTTTCTTTGTCAACTAATTACTGATTTTGGTGCAACTTGATACACACCACAATGCAATTAGGACTCCTAAATATGATAAAATCTACATATTTACGTGAACTTTGTTCGCCCATGTGCTGATGCGCACATATCATTTGAAAAGGGTGAAGAAAATGCAGTACGTATTTCTTGATGTAGATCCTACTCATGGAAACTTACTATTCAGTTCTATGCACTCATGGTTAATGGATGGCAATTTGGAAGGAAAAAATAAAAACCACCAAATCGTTGCAGGTTCTGCTGAGTGTTCAAATCAGAGGTGTTCTCTTTCGGATATTGAGATGAGATATTCGGGACGGATTACATCCCATGATGTCTTCTGTGGATGCACTTGAGGACCATGTCCGCCGGAGCTACTAAGGTCTCACTCTTGCTTCCTTTGCAAGGCCATTCTTGCACAGAAAGTAATCTTCACCCTTGGTGAAAAAAGGTGCACAATGCATGCATCTCGAAATACGTTTTAGTTGCTGTGAGTGTTTGGAGGTGATGATGAAGTTAGAATCTGCCGAAAGGAGTGGAGAAATCAGAGATGTAGATGCTCAACCCATTACATCAAAGACTCTGGTATTTTCTTGAGTTTGATTGGACAAAATTCGGAGCAACCAACACGCATCCAGCTTTATCTTCAATAGCTCCATATGTAATCAATCCACTTTCAGCTGCTGAACTTTAATTAATTGGTTTCACTTTCACATATCATTGAGCCAATGTGTCTCTTTGTCTTAAGTTTCGCTTCCACATATCCCTGAGCCTCTAATAGCTGTTAATACGAGTTCCTGCTAAACTTAAAAAAGGAGTAGTCAATTGAGGTACGGGGTGGCGGACATTTTTGCAGTATAAGTTGGGTGCAGTACAAATATTCTTCTAGCAAAGTTTTGGAGTGTAGAGAAGTGAGTCAAGTAAGTTGGCACTACTGAAATGGATATCCCGTTTGGAAAGAGCAAGACTTCAAAAGAATCAAGCTCCGAAACAAAAGCAAAGAAACCTCCTTATGCTTCAAGAAAACAAGAAACTACTGCAGGGTTTTAAATTCATGTATAATTACTTCGGAACATTGAAGTTGTAATTTCTAAGAACGTTAAATTTCAAGTTAAAAATATGTAAATGCAGTTGCAACACAGAATTTGCAAGGAGATTGAGGACAATATACAGAATTACCAATCACACATCTCAATAATTTAGATCAATTAAACTGGAAAAAGATACATTATATATCAGTAGCGCGCAGATTTTTAATAATTAATACGACTAAAAACCAGCACAAGTGTCAAGAGAGAGGGTCATCTGTCATCTTCTGATGTAGTAATTAAAATGATGGAACAATGCCATATCCATTTTCGGCCATCAGCGATGTGGAGAACATCTGGTCGACTTCAACTTCCATTTCAGTTCGCTTTGCAAACCGGCCCTTGATTCGGGGTCTGGTCTCGGCGTAGGCCTTCCTTGAGGCATACCGGATTGTTTTCTCAAACTTCCTTGCCTTTTTCTTCTCTCTGTACCTTAGGACCCTGGCCTCCCTGTCCATTGGGCTTAGTGGGGTTGGCATTTGAATGGTAGGTCCACTGAAAAGGTCAACAGTTCCTTTGGGAGTCCTCGGGTGCGAAATTGAGATATCGCTCATTGTTGAATCCGGTACAACTCCAACATCCATGGATGAAACAGAAACCTATTACATGACAAAAGGAAAACAACAGCATACTTAATTGCTAGTTCAAGTGGCTTTGAGAATGAACATATGGAAGATAAGTACAGTGAAACCTATTTATAGCCAAATCGTTATATTTGGATGTCCACAATTTCATCATATGCAATGAGCTAACTGAGTTTATCACAGCAAAATGAGAGCTTAAATCCTCTTAAGTAACATCCATCTATGGATAAACTTGAAAAGGCAAATTTCTAAGCAAAACATGACAAAATAGTGCAGCACTTTTGGACCGTGATACCATTTTCTAACTTGGAGTGACAAAGAGGAAAGCAAAAAATGGACTGAAGACATTCATGCTGTTCAATTCCGCCCTTTGAAGAACAAAAGCAAGCAAAAAGAGGACAAAAGAGCTTACAAATTAAAGTGCTCACAAAATGGCAGTTTTTCTGGTAAGTAGCATTGACTGTTAACAAAAACAATTACAATTGCCGAGAAATGAATGGCTGAGATTGAAAATAAAAGATCTATTATAGTTGTGGAAATCAAATCTAACCACTAAAACTCGTAGCACTCAATGTTATATAGCAAGTCACACTCGATGAATTGTATTTATCTGAAGAAACTTAACAATTGTAAAAGAAAAGTTTATGTAGATAGAGTTACATTGCAATCTATCAAGTTCAGAAGGTGTTACATTAAACAGAAAAAAGCGTGATAGTGGAGTGGAGCACATAAATTAGACTTGATTAGATGATTAGGAGGAGTCCAATTAGGGTTTCCAAGATAAACCACAGATATGTTAATTAACACCTGTATTTCAAATTATCCAGCGTTTTGACTTCTCATAATCAAAGTTTACCAAATTATTAACATTAAATGGAGTAGTTAGTTAATTGACAGTAACCATGATTAGAAAGTAGAGTAAAGCTAAGAAGCTTACACTGTGACTTAGCGAACCATTGTAACTGTACGCAGCTTTTGAGGACTCGTACTCCAAACCCAACTGATGAAAACTTTGCTTCTGCAGCTGCTGCATCTGGTGGGCTTTCCCTGCTTCTCCATACTGATGAACTGGCACAACACTATCTCCTCCATAGTTCTTGTGTGGGACCCCATATTGTTGTTGCTGCTGATGATGTTCGGTGAACTGATTATTCTGATCAGCACATGAGTTGTACTCCACAAGATCCAAATACTCATCAACTTCCACTCCAAGGAAAAACCCATTATTCTGAGTGTTTGTGTTGTTATTGTTGTTGTTTTTCTCCGGGTTGAGCAACAACCAAGATGCTGCCTCGTCCTCATCTTCGTCATCAATGGTATCATCTCCTTCCTGGCTCAGGAACCCATCTTCTGTCTCCGCCCCAGCAGACACAACCACTCCCATCCCGCCTTGTTCAGTTGGCCGAGAGCTGTACAAGCAACCGGAGATGGGCAGGATGGGGACGCGCTGGTGACGCCTCGCTAGAGGATTGGCGGAATGGATGTCGGCGTCGCAGGCAGTGCAGAGCGAGGCTGCATCCGCTTTGCACAGGAAAGCGGCCGGAGCACGCTCACAGGCCTCGCATACCCACACGCGCTCGTGGCGCGACGCCACGTGATTGGCAGCATGAATGGTGGCGTCGCAGCCGGAGCAGAGGTAAGCGGAGTCTGCACGACAGTACACCGTGCATGCTGCTGCCCGGCACGTATCACAAACACGAGCCCAGCTGTTGGCGGTAGCAGTGCTGTTGCTCTGATCTTCCTTCAACATCCCTCTCGTGATTTCTCAGACTCTAAAATTTTGAGTAATAATTGAGTTGCGACTTGTGAGTGTGGAGGAAGAAGTGAGTTTGGGGGGGTACTGTAGGCAGAGCGCCAAAGGGCAAGTGGGGAGGGAAGGAATCCAGGAAGCGACGCGTGGAAAATAATATGTGGCCTAGAAAAGTTGTTACGTTATCTTGTGGTTGGCTGTGCTTTGTGGGGTGTGGGTCCACCTGTCTGAGTCAGAGGTTCTTGTAAAGCCCATGGCTGGCTACTAGAGTCTAGAGCTTTGGCGCTGGCCCACCCTGAGCACCTAAGATTCGGGGAGGGGGAGTACATGTGGCCATGCAATAGAAGATGTGGCGGAGAAGGCTTGGTGGGTGGGTTTATCCCTTGTTGCATCTAACAGTAGTTCAATTTGACTACCATGACAAAGGAAACTTCCGTGTTTTTCTGCTTGCTTGGATAATGTAACAAACAAATGGCACGACAGATACGGTTGAGACTTGGGACTCATTAGGCTACAAACGGGGGAAAATGGAGAAAAGGAAACACTTGTACTCTTGTAGCAAACAGTTCAACTACATTGTGATCATTTGGATATGCTGTGGACACGAAAACATTTTGCTCACATAGAGAATCACTTGCGTTAAAATGTGGACGATAAGATGGAAGTGTCTGAAATATGTTTGATGCATAATAAGTTTGAGATATTACCTACACTAACGTCTCTAATTCATTTAAGTCTCTCTCATCGATGTGGTATATATCAATAATAAGTACTCTCGTATAGTATTAATGTGGCATAAATAAATAACATATCAATGTATTTTTTATCATTTAAATATTGATGTGTTACATGAGTAAAGTTATATGAGATTATAATGTTACTTGAGAAAAAAAAAAATCCTCAACGGTTTGAGGTGATAATAGTAGTTTAATATATGGTTAGTAAAGTAAGAATGATATAGACATGAATTTGCTTGGTTGGTCTGTAGTTGTCAAGCTTGTCATATACAACCATATCACAGATCACAGATCACATATCACATATTGAGATCAATCACAGGGTAGAGATGAATCCCTAAAAACAAACTTTAAAGCCATTTTCGAGTAGTTGTCACATTACGAAAGAAAAAGTTCACTACAATTTGCTGGCCATAAGGAATGAATATGGTCAGTTTTCCCTTATGATTTGGCTTTTGACAAGCTTCAAATTGCATGATTTCTCCTTTTAATATTGACTACTTTATAAGATTAATTAATTCAAAGTTATGTTAAAAAGAAGGATTTTTTTTATATATAAAACTCACTAATGTTTTTAAGTTCATGAACTTTAATATTATCATTTGGATATATGTTTTTTTACCAACTGAATGGGATAACTTGAACTTGGGTCAAACATAAATGTAGATTGATTAAACCCTAATTTCAACTTTTTCTTATAACGTACGAGGGTAATTTAATAATATTGAAAAAAGTTACACCTGCCTAGTGGAAACATAAACATAACAAGAAAAACAAAATAAAGGAAAATAGGGGAACATACAATTTACTTTAACTTCATCTTAATACTGACCTACTACAACCCTTAGAATCAAACTCAAATTTTAAGTTCTAAATTTGCTCCAACTTGCTCTAACCCTTGGGCCAAATATGAGTTAAAACTCAAAACACATTTATGGACCAAATTTAGTCCAAGATTCCCTTTGACTTAGTGGGGCTGGTCCACCATATATGTATATTTTTTTTAGTTTTATATTTATAAATTGATTGAATCTAACGGTTAAGATCTAATTTGATGAAATCCAACGGTAAAAAAAATATCTAACGGCCCAAATTTGAATCAAACGATTAAAGTAATTAAAAAAAATCTTTTATGTGTTTCATATTCTTTTATAGTGTTTCACGAGTTTCATAGTGTCGGTTAATGATTTTTCAATATTTGTCAGAATATAAATATTTTTAGGTTAAAATGTTCATAAAATTAAATTAGGGTAGTCTACATAATTTTTTCTGTTAACAAAGTTAATTTAAGGAAAAAAAATTAGCCTAAATTCATTCTTTAATGATTTTGGGCTAAAATTTTAACCCATAAGGGTTTGAGAAAAACATTGTTTTTAGGTTAAAACCTAAATTTTCTAGGCTAAAGATTTTAGGTTTTAACCCAAGGGTTAGAGATGGTCACTTATTAAGTGACTACATGATATTATAACACAAAATTCTATTCTAATCCATGAAGATGGTTACTTAGTACTACGGTTTAGTGGTATTCCTTTTCACTTGTAAGTGAGAGGTTTTAAGTTGGATTCTCGCCAAAGGCAAATTTGAACCATATTATTGCTAGCCCATTGTGAAGCTAAGCCATATCTCCTCCCCTTTGGTATAGATAATATCTTTTGATAAGAAAAAATCCGTGAAAAGATTACTTTTTGAATAAAACATTGTCTAAGATGAAAAACTTACTAAAATCCTTGGCATTTAATTGTAACTTTCGAATATTAATTAGGTTGTAATATTTTGGGTAAATTACACAGTAACCCCTCATGTTTGAGGTCTTGCAGAAGCCCATACAACATCTTTAAAACATTTCACTTTCATACCTCAAGTACTATTTTATTTTAAAATAGTACCTCTGTTACATTTTTCATCCATTGATCCGTTAAGTGCTGACATGGCTGCCACGTTTGTACCACGTGGCTGCCAAATGTGTGCCATGTGGCAAATTTTTTTTTATATATTTTAAAAAACTTGAATCTTCTTAAAAAAAAACCTGAAAGCCTAACCCGCAACCCCCAAAACCAAAAACTAATTAATCCCAAACCCACCAGCCCATTAATCCCACCACCCCCCCCCCCCCCCAGAAACCCAGCGCATCAACCTCCTCCTCCCCGCCCCCCACCCCAACAACCCATTCCTGTTAAATCCCCCCGACGATCCACTCCCATCAAATCCCCCCCCCCCGGACGACCCACTCCCATTAAATCCCCCTCCCCGACGAGGTGGGTGAGGATAAAGGGGTGGGTTGCAGGGAAGATGAAGATGGGTTTTTTTTCTTTTCTCTTTTTTCTTTCTGGGTTGCTGGTTGGGCTCGGGTGGGGGTGGGGGAGATGGGAAGATGGGTGGGTGGAGGAGGTGGAGGATGGGTGGGAGTGATTTTGGATTTGGGTTGCAGGGAGGGAGGACGAATTGGGTAGATGAAGGGGATGGGGTTTTGGCGGGGTGGGGGTTGGGGAAAGTTGGGAGGGGTATATATATATATATATATATATATTTAATAGGATTATATTATAATAGTTTTAATGTATAAAAAATTATTATTTTTGCCACGTGGCAGCCACATTAGCATTTAACAGACTAATAGATGAAAAATCTAACGGAAGTGTTATTTTGAAATAAAATGGTACTGGATGTATGAAAGTGAAATGTTTTAAAGATGCTGTATGGAATTGTAATAGACCTCAAATTTGAGGGAGTATGATGTAATTTATCCTAATATTTTTGAGTATTTTGTGTGTAGGTTATATATATATATATATTGGTTCCAATAAAGAATAAAAATATTACTTATTATTGATAATTATAATTAAGTTTCCCTAATAAGAAAAGTCATATATCATTTACATGTAATACTGAGTTGGATGCTGAGTTGTATAACTTCATCAACAGCACGCTCCCCCGCTAGAATTCAGTGGTGACGTGGTACCAATTGAGAACGTCAGTACCATACATCTATGACAGCGCAGATGCTGATTCAGACAATCCATATGGGGAAAATTCCTGCAGTCAATAGGATACTGCCACTTAAGAGACTGGGTTATGATGCACCTCTACCACAAGTTATATGTATGTATATGTATCTATCACTTTCAGCTGGACATGTATATTGATGTATATTGATTTGCCCAGCTGGTTCTTTATTCTATCCATTCCATTAGTATTGTTTCAGTAGTGTCTGCATTCAAACTGCTCATCTACACCTTGTCTTGATCATCGACATCTTATCAAAGCTCAAAATCAATACTTTTGTTTCCAAACTTTTCTTAATATATAATAGCGATATTGCGATAAGAGTAATGCTAGGTAGATCAAATTTTTAAATCAAATTTGTAAATTAAATGATGTGCCAATAATAGAAAATAAACACGTTACGTAATATTTATGTAATAATTCAATTATCAACAACCACATCATTTGATTTACAAAATTTGGCTTAAAAATTTAATCTACATAGCATTAACCCAACACAAGATCAAGATAAAGTTCTAAACTAACTAAACTACTAACTTGTTATTTTTGTATCCATTCTTGCTTTTACAAGGCGACAATCTAAACTAATCTATTCTGTGCGAGTAGAACTTCGAACTCACACGCAACAAGTTGGACACACACAATCTTAACTCACACGTGCTTGTTTCCAATCGACTTAATTAATGGTCCTTAAATTAGAACGGATATCGTGAAGCCCAGAGGCCCTTTTTTGTGAAGTTAGGGCCAAGGGCCTTGAAAAATTCAGAAAAATGTCCAGATAATCATCATTTGGATCTTCAGTATTGACCATGGGCCTTAATAATAACATGTAGTTTCCTATTTCAGTTTTGAAAACTTCATTTCTAGCATAGTACTAATAACTGATAGAACAAATATAGCACCTAATAGGTAGGGGTGGTTTTGGTACATTACCGTACCAAAACTTCCGTACCGATTACCATACCAAATATTTGATACGACAAAATCTATTATCATTACAATACCAAACTTTTGGTATACCGAATATCGGTATACCAAATAGTTTGGTTGGTATGGTATGCCAATGGTAATTACCACTTTGTTTTACGCCACTTAGTTTGCCTAAAATCTAATATTTTTCTAACCTAATTCAAACAATTTAACCTAATTCAAGATTTTTTACTATTGTGAGTGTAGAAAATATGTAAATATTTTAGCATATTTTCACAAAAACATAAGTGATATGGTGGTCAAGGTGTTGAAGGAATAAAATGGGAGGGGTTCGAATCCCCTTGGTGTTTTTTTAAATATATAAATTAAAAAAACACGGAAATTTCGATGGAAATATCGATAATCCAAAAACACAGAAATTTCGATGGAAATATCGGGATATTATGGATATTTAATACCTTGCATTCAATTATAATTTTAAGAGATTTTACACTATGCTTGAATGAAAAAAATTTAAGATTACTAAGGAATTTTAAAATAATGGAAATTGAAATGACAGCATTTTATTTTCTAGAATTTGTGAATTTTCTTTTTGGTTAACCTAAAAGAATAATGGAATTTGTTAATTTTAAACTCTCAATCATATAAATTGGGAAATGACACCTATTTACATGAAATTTAAACTTGGGAATTGGAGGCCCCAAATTCCAAGTTTTTTTTTTCACGCGAAAATTCTAAATTTCTATGTTTATAAATTCAAACAAGGGAATTGGTGCATGTCAATTTATAAATTATGACTTTTATCCAAATTTCAAGTTTATTTCATTCGTCCAAACATATTGTTAATTCTTTTTATAAATTCAGAGGTATTTAATCAAGATTTTAAGTGATTGTCTGAAAGTCTAAGTGTATTCAATAAGAATTTTAAAACAGCTTATAACATTCCAGATGTATTCAATAAGAAATTGATTTTAATTTTTTTTTAAATGTTGAGGAATTTGAGGGATCAGAGAAATTCATAATGTATTTTGAGCATTCTAAAATTTCATATTTCATCATGAGAATTTGAGAGAATTCATTCCATCAAAATCTCAATCGAATACACATTTGTTATCCGTTGAGTGTCCCTTAAGAGAAAAGAGTCTAGTGTTCATTGAAGATTTGTCAAAGGTTCCATTGGTGTATATTTTTCCTACCTAATTGCATATATGATGTGAAATTGACACTGATAGTTGTATAATCTCAATTGTTAAGTTAAATGCTTTATGTTATGTGTTAACTATAATCGGTTGAAACATATAATACAAGACACTTCGACTTAAAGGTTGAGTTTACGAATACCTAATGAATTCCCATCCCACTAAAAAGACAAGAAAAACAATATTGAGTCCTGATGAATATCTTTGTGTGTTATCCTTGAGTCCCCTTTTTCGAAGAAAATGAGATCGTCGACGAGTAGCCAATTCAGGGCTGCTCTCGTCTTCTTTGTTTGACATGCAGCTCCACCTTTGGATACTCTCTTCTCTGTATACAAATTTTTGACATCTCAGCCTACATATTTGTCATCCCTTCTTGATAATTTTCATTTTTTGCAAAATTTTCTTGTATTGTCCGTAAACTGATCAAATTTATGTTTTTTTTCATAAACACTTTCATCTATTTTTCGCTCTCAAATCAAATAAATCGAAAGAAAAATTAAGAGAAGAATAAACAGAGTAAAAAAGAAAAAAAAGAAAGAAAGGTGTATAAGATTTTAAGCTTGTTTGGATGTGTTTTTAAAATAACTGAAAGTGCTTTTTGTGAAAATGTTTTTATAACCAATCTTTAATACAAATACAAGAAAATCTAAATACTAAAAAAACACTTAAAATGCTTCCTGAAAGAAGCACATAACCGATATTTTTTTTGTAAAAAACACTTTAACGTACTTGTAGAATCTAAAAATATTTTTTCTAAAAGCACCTTTAATCATTTTAAAAGTACAATCAATTCTTAGAAAGTAAAAATGGACCGTAAGGTCAACTTCAATTGGACAGCGTGGAGTAAAACGGCTTCTTTAGGAGAAAAGACCCGATGCCGGTGCAGTGCAGTGATCAGAATCTTCTGTTTCATAGGAGTTCGAAGTCACATAAGAGTCGAAAAGAATTGATCAGTCTTCTGGTGATGAGATTAGTGAGATGGCAAGTGTTACGAAAGAAGATAGAATTAGCAGTCTGCCATGGGATGTATTGGACGGGATCCTTGTTCGCTTGCCTCTGAAAGAAGTTGTGAGGGGACTAGTATCTTATCCAGCAGGTGGAGGCATAAATGGACTGGCATTTCACAGTTTATTATTGATGACAAATGCATACCAAGCCGGATTTCAGACAAAGTTGCAAGATGGGAATCGATCGTGGAAATTCTTCGTCACGTCAAGTTCAATTGCATCACACCGGTCCTATAGAAAAGTTTAAGCTTGCTGCTTATTGCCGGCCTGACCATTCTAGTTTCTGGTTTCTGGGCAATAATGACGTGCCGAACAGACTTCCTACTCTGCTTCCACATCTGTCGGTTCTCAAACTCAAAGATGTACGGTTGGATTCTTTGACAGAAGTGGTGGTTTGCGTCTGCATTTCTCGAAGTGCTCCAAATTTAGAGGAACTACACCTCTCAGTTTCTCTGAACAACTAGCAATTTAGTTCAAGCATTTTTCGTCTGCTCTAGGACCTTGTCACTTCGAATTGCAAGATGACTTTGGTTTTCGCTTTGTTTTTGTTTTTAGACTCACAGGTTGCTGGTACAAGTACAACCAAGTATTCCAGACCTGCTGCCGACTTCCTCATCACTAAGTTGTCAAACCACTACTTCGAACAACTTGAAGTAGCGAAGATAAGAGCGGTACAAAATGTTCTAACTGAGACAATATTCATCCTGCTCTTACTCGCTCATTCGCCCGTGCTGAAAAGAATGACCATTGCACATTTGGGAAGCAGAATTCCACCAACAGAAGTGCTGGAGCAATCTGTGCCAGCTTGAAAAGATGTCGAAATTTTCAACTTATGCGTATAAATCTCATCTCCCCGAGGCATTTCTGTGTTTTTTTTCTTTTTGTGCAGATGTAGATCAGGGTTAGAACTTGAAACTTGCACCTCTTGGTAGATTCTAAAATTTCAAATTTGGTAGCATTTACGCACCTCTTTTGTTTTTTCCTTAGAAAACCTCAACGGTACAAGGGGCATGTAACAACCTCCTTAATCTTTTGTTTATTGAACAATGAATTTCTTGCACAAGATTTTCTTCGTACCGAAAAAGAATGAGAACAATCAATCAAAGCGCGGGTACCGGCTGAAACGGTCTCCCGAACCAGGTCATATTACATTGTTTTTGCAACTTCAGGAATCAAGATTTCGAAGACCTATGAATCTAAGAATGTCAATTTATTGAAGAAGAATCTGTACAATTGGAAAGAAAACATCAAAATTTTCTAGAAGCCTGGCAAACTGCTAATATACAACATAAACGTTTAATCTTAACGTAACCTAAAAGCTTCAGCTGTGACTTGTTGCTATGAAATGCTTTCTTTTGAAGCAGAAAAATTTCAAGTCGGAAATCACCGTGGACCAGAGAGTTCCATTGCTTGCACTAGTAGCGAAGAGTCGTCAGTGAGATCGGAGTATCGGTCTGAGGATGAGAACTCGGGGGCTTTGGACTTTGTTGATTCTACTTTCTGAGAGGCTTCCCATCGTTCCACAAGTCCATCACCTTCAAGCATCCTTACCACTTCTGACATTTTCGGTCTGTGGCCGGGAAGGCACTGTGTGCACAAGAGTGCCACTTGAACCATTTCCTCAAGCTCAATCCTGTCATAGTCGGTTTTCAGATCCTTGTCCACAAGCATCTCAAGTGTCTTTTCCTGATGAATCTTTTTAACCTGTGATCAAATAAACGTCAGATAAATCAAACAAAATCCCGGGACAGGACTTATTAAATTAGACAACAGTCCCACATATTGCATCTTCCAAGTCCGATGTAGAGCGGTACAACTCTATAGTACTAGCATGGAATCAAATAATTTCCAGTCCCAGCCACCAAATGGGCGTTATGGAATATTAAGAACTAAATGGGAGTTGTGTACTCACCCAATCAAGTATAGCTCCTTTCTGGTTAGCTGCCTTGCCAAATTCCAGTGCTCTCTGGCCTGTAATTAGTTCAAGTAGAAGGATTCCAAATCCGAAAACATCAGTTTTCTCAGAGGACTGGCCAGTGGAGAGGTACTCAGGGGCTATATGACCCACGGTACCCCTAACAGCTGTGGTGACATGCGAGTCTTGGTGATCCAGAAGCTTTGCCAACCCGAAATCCCCCACCACAGCTTCACAGTAGTCGTCAAGAAGTATATTTGCAGCCTTCACATCCCTGTGGATTATTTTCGGATCACATTGCTCATGAAGGTATAACAATCCTCTTCCGGCTCCTAAGGCAATCCGCTTCCTAGTGCCCCAATCCAAGATCGGTTTCCCTGTTAAAAGATTGATTCAAATTTAGACACACATGATAGGAATTCTAAATGGACAATTACATTTTGAGATTTTGATATTTTTACCTTTGAGACGGGAAGCAACGCTGCCATTGGACATGTATGGATAAACTAGAAGTCTTTCAGTTGGTGTGATGCAAAAGCCGTATAGCCTGAGAAGGTTGCGGTGCACTGCTAGGCTGATCATTTCAACTTCAGTCTGGAATTGAATCTCTCCACCAAGTGCACTGCCATCTTTAAGCCGCTTAACTGCTATGAAAGTGCCATCTTGGAGAGTTCCTTTGTACACATGTCCAAAGCCACCTTTTCCTAGTATGTTCTTGCTGCTGAAATTGTGTGTTGCAATCTGAAGTTCTCTGAAGTGGAATCTTTTCAGGTTACCAAGGGAAATTTCCTCATGATGCCGGTCTGAGATTTCAAAATACACGGCATTAAGTAGACGGTTGGTTATCCAATTACTTTTTCAGAACACAATTTTTTTCATTCAGAAGGTACCTTTAACATCAAAGAATGCCTGTTGGTTGCGCCTTTGCCGACACCATATAACTGCTCCAAATCCAAGAACAACCAGGCAGAGGCATCCGAGGCTTAGACCAAATGCGAGTGCTACTTTATGACTTTTAGATCTCCCGGGAAGAGCAGCTTGAGAAGACAAAATGAAATTGAAGTTAGGATCAAAGCATCACACGATCAGTTGAATTTGTGATCTTTGTGGAAGTTGGAACTAGTTTGTGCAAGAAATCTCAGCACAATGAATTGATTCAAAGTCCATACCTTGTGTAGTAGTCAAGTTCATCAACATTGGCATCAGTGTCGTCCCATTGCACTGAGCTTCAGATCCCGTTGCGCAGATCAGAGGATTTCCAACTATGCTGAAACAACAAAAAAGATAGGGGGTGGAGAGGATTTAGTGATCAATTCTATGTTATATGTGTGTGTGAGAGAGAGAGAGAGAGAGAGAGAGAGAGAGAGAGAGATTACTTGAATGTTTTAGCAGCAAATCTAGGTACAGGACCACTCAGGTTATTGTAGGACAAGTCTCTGGCTTGCACAAGATCATAGAATAACAAAAATTTTACTTCAGAAACACAATTTAGAAGGATTCACACACACACACACACATAACAGTAAGATAAAAAGGGGGGAGAGATTTACAGAAAGGAAAGCTGGCTCATGTTAGCTAACGAAACCGGAAATGCTCCACTGAGACTGTTATTGTTGAGCCTCCTAAACCCAGTTGAAATAATCTACATTAGCCTTAAAAACAAGTAGAAAATATATTTCAATTCATGTGCATGGATCACAAAATGCTTACAAGTATTGGAGGCTTCTCAGGTGGCCTAAAGAGGAGGGAATTGCCCCAGTGAAGAAGTTATTGGAAATATCAAGTGTACGAAGCTTTGAGAGCCTCTCAATCTCCCGAGGAATCGGTCCGCTTATATTGTTGTTCTGTAATAACCTGTAAAAGAAGTAGAAAACTAGAAATTCAAAAAACAAAACACCATAACTCTTTACATTCAATGAGAACAAAAAAGCATTAAAATCTGCCTTTTTTCGGAACTTACACAATCTGAAGATTTGTTAAGTTGCCTATGCTTGGAGAAAGAGTGCCTGATAAACTTTGGCTTGGAGTCCCCCTGCAAAAACACCATTTCAAATTTCAATTACTTAACACGTTCATTAAACTTATAATTTTCTACAAATTAATCTTGTAGCTCTCAGAAAATTAAAATTTTCGTAAAAAAAAAAAAAAAGAACTCACAGGCCAATAACTAGGCTTTCAGGAGAGCAAGTGACCATAGTCCAGCTACATGGATCAACAGAATCATCATCCCAATTATCCAAAACTCCATGAGGATCCACCAGAGAATTCTTCATGCCCATTAAAGCTTGCACTGAGATGAAAAAAAAAAAAAAAAAAAACAGGTGAGGATTCTGCAATTTACTTTCAAAGTTTAGAGCTTCTGAGGAAAGCAATCCATTTTTTTGCAGAAATTTTTTGAACTTACCTTCAAAGTTTACTCCTTTAGGAGAAAGCAACCCATTCCCACATGTCCAAGACCACAGAAATGCCATAAAACAGAGAGCAGCTTTTGCTCCTCTCATTCCCATTCCAATCCCAATTCCCATTGATTCAAATGTCACAAGCATAAACCAGAAGCTGAAACTGAAGCCAGAAGCTGAAAGCTGCTTATGGTGACCGAGAGTGCTTTTGGGATGACAAAATCTCAAGTGGGTGGGTTTGTTTTGTTTAAGTTGTTTGATCTTCAAATTGCAACCACTTTTATTGTTGCTCTCTCTCTCTCTCTCCATGCGGTAATCCCGTTCACCGAAAATCTGTGTCAGGACTCAGGAGGACCCAAGAAAAAGCCACATCTTTTGGGGGTATAAAAAGGAAACCAGCATGCCTGTCATTGGGTCATTAGGCTGTGGGGGAAATTATATATAAATGGCTCTAATCCTAATGGAAAAGAACAATTTGAAAGGCAAGGAGATAATTGGAAATCCAATAAATGAATATTAATACTTGTTAAGCTAAGTGAATTATGCTTTGTACCTGCAAAACAAAAAACGAGCAATAAGTTTGTAGCACAAGTAGTTATTTAGAGGGTATAATCTACGAAACTTTAACGAAAAATTTTCGGTACTATTTATTTTAACGAAAAATTACATTTTTACACTAAAAAATCAATCATGGTATTATTCACTTTACTCTTTATTTTGTCCTTATTGTTAAAATTTAAAATTTTGAAACTATTTTCATTAGTTTTCCTTATAATCTGTTGTAAGTTCGCAATATCTTGAATATACAGCTAATTTTACTTACTTTTTATCTCTTTTTTGTCATTATGTGACTATGTTTGTTTCCTTGTAAAAGAATTTAAAAAAAAACGAGTTAAGAGCTTGTAACTTAAGTGATGAATAAGAACGTTCAGCCCACTATAAAAGATAAAATATTTGGTGTAACTATTTAACTATCATCCTCTCTCTATCCGTAATGAGAAAGATAAATAAAAATAATAATAGTAGAATAGTAACCTGAAATAATCTCTCCATAGTAAAGTTATCTCCATTAAGCAAAAATTGTTATCCAACGAAATAGAAATAAAGCAATGAAATTATGTCTTCAGTAATTAAGAGCGTTTAATCATGTAGTTTAGAAAATTGAAGATCAAACGTTGAATAATATCATTTACCTAGAGATGGGTGTTATTTTCATCTTTATATATATATATATATATATATATATATATATATATATATATATATATATATATATATATATATATATATATTATCCCTGATGGCCATTCAATAAAGTTACAAAAACATGGTCTTCTTTTTTCAAGAAATTTGAGAATGTGAGAATCTCGAGCAGGACATGAATCTAATGACGGATTTGGTCACCTACCACAGCGAGCACCATGAGATGATCTTTGCTAGAATTTTTGTTTAAATTTTTTTTACATCATGCAGAATATTATATTATATGTTGTTAATATTATATATTTTTACCAAGGAATTTTTTTAATCATAATTCTGGTTGCTTTTGTGCTGGAAACGTTGGAAGTGCTTTTTTAGATGCCACACAGCACTATCTGCTAACAATCTTACACATGCTCGCACTCTTCTCACCTTCAGGCTTCAGCAGACAGTCATTCCGCAAAACTTGTTCAAAAAGAGAAACTTTGAAAAGCAAAAGCTGCCATCCAAAATCGCTTTTCTCCAGGACACTTCCCTCTAAATTATTTTAAGACCAAACATACTATTTCGTTCTCATGCTTGAAGCTGCAAGCAATTGTTGTTCTTGTACCCATGGATAATCCATTACACCAGAATCTATATGATGCCATGCTTGCAATACACATGCAACTCTTGAAGAATACTTAATACAAATATACAAACTAAGTTTAATATCATATAAGCTAAGCAAAATAACCATTCGAAGAAAATTTTTCTTTGTTTCCAGTTGTATACAACTAGACATTTTGTGGTTCTGAATGATGCCATTCTTGCATCATGCATGCAACTCTCATAGTTATGTAGTAATTTTGTTACGAGAGAGAAACGGTATAACAAAAATTCCCTCCAACTGTATACAACCGATTATACTTGAGATTTTCTCTAACCTTTTATTTAGAGTTTTTATTTGTAGTGTCATTTTTCTAATATGGGTTTTGACGTGTTAAGTACCCCATGCATCAAATAGCCAAATATTGTGACCAACAAGAAAATGAAAATTGACCAAACAGAAGCAGAGAACAGAGAAAATAAATAATATGGGGTGGGGTGGGGGGGCTCAGGCATTATTGTCCCTTTCTTCACATCACCTCAATCCTCCAAAAAAGGGCATTCCCTCTAGTAGATTCTCACTACTCAGGACCATAAACTTAGATTTTGAATCCGATAAGCCCCAAAGATAAAGTTTTAACCCACCCTTTGTCTCCACTCCATGCCCCTTTCTCCTTTATCTTTCAAGAAGATTGACAACGAGGCAAAAGATACAATGTGGGTGCTGCATGATACTGAAGAAAGTAATGCCTATGGGAAGATGACAATGCAGAGAGTAGGTGATTGGGATGTTAGTTTTACAGTGCCATTTTCTGGTTGGCTTGCATGAAACGGAGCTGCATGCACTTCCATAAAGAGGAAAGCACATATTCGTGAGGATCACAGACGTAGTTCGAATAAATTTGGGCATGCTGTAAGCAAGCATTTAGGTCTGTGATGCTGATTGAACGAGATATATGTATAAAGATAATTAGCTAGTACATCTTTATGTTTGTGATTTAAATAGGTTTTTTACAATCGAATCGTGTTTGTCGTATTTATGTAATATCAAATCATCCTCCATGCAATTGGAAATCATGAACTTCTCCAATAAAAGCGGGACCGAATGGTCCCAGACCTAAATCTTTGTAATTTATGATTTACGAATTTGTGTTAGGTAAAATGATCGATTTAGCAAGATTTTTTTAATTAAAAAAATATCAGATGATCAGTGGAATCCTTTTAAATGGTGGGCAAGTTGTCTTATTGTGACAAACTGTGGAGTTGTTTGCTTAGGCTCTCCGCAAAGGGTTCGTTTATAAATTATACTTGGATTAAGCAAAGAACAATCATCAGCGGCACCATTTTTCTCAAAACCATCAATTTGAAGCAGTAAATCACAATGAATTATAACATGATGTATTCATTATTTCTCTAACCAAAAGTAAAACACTTCTTTCATCGTTTACTGTTTCTAAACTTTCATTTTCTACGGGAAAAGAAAGTAACACCAGGTTTTCAATTTTTTTGATCTGTCTCTGGATAATTCCTTTTCATAAACTCACTTAGGGAAGGTTTTTACAGAAGATTTTTAACCGAGCAAGGTAGTTTACTTTCTTTGTACTTGCTTACGATAAGGTGAACACTTATATCAAGAGTTGATCGAAAGAAGTTCAAGTTAGTGGACTTGCTAATCTACTTAATTGACATGTTATATTTAAAGAGTCATTTATACTTATCTTTAAATCACAGTTTGACGTGCATACAAAAATAACTCATTAAAGTTACGATATAAAAAATACTACACTTACCATATTTGTAGTATATCACACGTTTGACCACCTCTCTTGCAATATTAATATTTTTTTTCTAAACACATTAAACTGTGGTTTTTCTGCAAAAAGATATTACTCATAATTTTTATTTCTAACCACTTGGATGGTATTGTTTAAATAATTTACTTCTTGTTTTTATGTGCTTTAGTGGATTGAAACAAGAGAAAGTAAAACAAGGGCATCATCCAAATGAGTAGGAAATAATTGTCCCTAAACCCTAACCCTAAGCCCTAAACACTTAGTTGGTGAAGTTTGAATATATTCAAAATCCAAGGGAAAAAAGAACCCTTTAGGCCTCTCCACTCCTGCAACTTTCCACCCGTTTGAAAAAACCAAGTACAAACCCACATGCTTCTTGCTTCGGTAGTTCGGTGCTTTGCCGAAGCCATTGAGTATTTGACATTACAGAACAACAAAGCAAAAATGTTGAGAAATTTTAGACCCCATATGTCACAAAAATGTGTACTTATCACAGTAAAAATCTGATGCCCACGACCATTGGTCACAAAGTATGTAGATCCATAATTCCATTTTTATTGTCCAAGGCATGGAATCCAAAGGGAAACTTAATCATGGCAATTGTTCTTTGACGGTATTCTATTTATGAGCCCTAAATGTATAATTAATGGTTAATATATATCAGAGGTGTGTTACAAACATCTTAATTAATTGTGTTGGATATCGATATTCTGAAAAAGATTAGTAGTAATTATGTTGTTAAGGTATCAAAAGTGTTGTTTTGAGGGACAATGGGCATCTTTTGTGTGGCCCTAAGAGTGAGCTTCTGGCACTCCTCATTGCCTTAATGATTCCCATTAGAATGAACATCATTTGGTTTCATATGGTGATAAGCTCTTCTTCTTCTTTTTTCACCTAGATTTAATGCCTGATAACATAAGATATTACATACGACAAAGAAAATATTATTCTTATCATGTATGAACACTTTTTTGCATTATATATAGTATAAAATAAATAGAAGTGTGACATCCACAACATCTATCACCGACATTTCTCAAAGTTATTATGTAAAAGAACATAATTTTTGCACGCTTTTTTCTCTTTATGGACATTCAAGTTTTTTTTCCTTTTGATTTCTCTTCGATTTATTCAATTCAAATACCATAAATATAGAGGGATGTACAGAAGGGCGACGATGTTCTTATTTTCCGACTTACAGAAGGACGACGACGTTCTTGTATTCCAACACTTAGGCTCTAGAGGATGACCATTTCCTGAAGTTATATGAGGTGGGGTCTCATTCACAAGAAATCTAAAGCGATTAACATGTTCACAAGACGAAAGACATTGATAGTACTAGAAATAGACAGCTGAGATGAAGCTAAGTTTGAGGGAACACGATACCCCATCTTTTCCACTTGGTGTTTTTTTTTATGGATCTTGTTTTTTAACATCTTTAAACCAATAGATTCATCACTCATCAAATATCTCACTTTATTTCTTTTTACCAAAATTATTCTGCTGATTTGCTCATGCGTCTCTCTTTAACTTTTTCTCTCTGGAACAAAACTGTTGCACAATAATGTTTCATCCCCACCTTGGCTT
This sequence comes from Crataegus laevigata, assembly GCA_963580275.1. Taxonomy (NCBI): domain Eukaryota; kingdom Viridiplantae; phylum Streptophyta; class Magnoliopsida; order Rosales; family Rosaceae; genus Crataegus; species Crataegus laevigata. The sequence goes on from OY756945.1 coordinate 6,289,340, forward strand.
CTTTTTCCTTTTTGGGTGGGAAAATTTGCCTCCCACAGAGTTAATCGTAACTTTAGTTTAAGCCGTGGGATACGATTTTCGTGCACTGCCGACGTTAGGGCTAAAGTAAAACTTTGTTGCGAGCGTGCGGGGTTAGCTCAAATGGTGAGAGGAGGTTATGGTAACGGATTAGGATTAGGACAAATACAAGGTTTGATTCTCTCACATGTAACTGAGAAAGTAAAAAGTCGTTATGGGATTAGAAGGTTTTAAAGATGTTCGGACATCACATTATGTTGCCTCCAGGGTTTCCGCTCTCTCACATGGAGTAAAATTTGAATTTGGGTGTAAGTTGACAAACATATTGTTCTAACTCGCATGTACGTAATTTGCAGAGTTAATGGGCCTAAAACTTGAGAGATGTGAGTGTAAAACAAAACTCCTACCCATTGCTTTTGCTTGTGTGTCCAAATTTTGGTCCCCCACTGCACACAACTTGTAAAAACAGAGATAGGAGCTGTGTGGGGAAGCAATTGCTACTAATCATCAAAAGATGATGGCATTTTGTCACATTGTCTGTAAGAATATCACTTGTCTTGTTTCTTTCCTGCATTTTCCAGAAATCCAAAAAGTTGAAAAATTCAAGAAAAATAAAATTCCAACAAAAAATTTCATGCCTAATGCCATGTTCAGAATCGGAAAGAAACTCCCAAGGTTGCACCTAATGGCATGTTCAGTCACACTCATCACGTTTTGCTCGTTGAAAAGTCTCATTCCATCCATTTTGGCTTCCAGATTGGCATGCCTGTCTTCACCTCATCAAAAATCTCTTTTGGAGTACAGAATTAGGGGGGGGAAAAGCGGATTCAACGTATGAGAAAGCGAAATTCGAAACAGGAAAGAAAATAAGATGTGGAGATTTAGCATGGTTTTGAAATCAATAAAGAGATCAATAAGAACACAAGATACATATCAAGATGCGTAGATGCATTGCCTGTTAACTGATCATAAATTATGCAGCTCCCAACTTCCTACTCAAGATTTGCCGGAGACCTTAGTAAATCTGTTCAAATTTTATTGAACGAAAACATACTAACAATCTTCAGGGCTAGGTATTACGACAAAACCTAGTGTTTGGTTCGCGTTGCTTGAATGACTCAAAGGTTCAAAACGGAATCAGGGAAGGGACGAGAAATCTCCGGGAGAAGGGGTGAAGGGATACCCGTTATAAAGCATCCCTTCACCTTTGCTTCTCACAGGGAAAGAAAGCTTTTCAATACAATTTTGTATCTCTTCCCTGGCTGGACAGGTCTTATTCGAAGCTGAAAACCTTAAACCGGTGCCTCTAACCTATCTTTGCTTCCATAGCAGAACATAAAGCAAGCTCGATGTCCTCTTTCATTGCTGATGATTTTCAGATGAAGCGAGGAAACATCTTCGATCCAGAAAATGACTAGCATTGTAGACGAATCAAAGTTTAGGAGCTCGGCATCTTACTCCCGAACCCTGCATAAACATTCGCCACTGCTTCTCCCCCAACCTCTTAAAGAAGACCAAGAGCTTCAAAAGCATATCTGGAAAATATAAGGGATGCTAAAGACTTCTGCAAGAAGTAAGCATTCAACAGAGATGTAATAGCCATACGTGTTATCATAAGAAGAGAAAAAGGAAGAAAATCTGTAAACTTCAATACCATTGATTTTATTTTCCAGCACCAGAACAGTTGAAAATACTTCCATGAATCATTAGAATATTAGAGGAGCAAAAGTAATATTCAAAACCAAAATTTTCTGAACAAATGCTCTGCTACACTATCCTCGCGAAATACATTACAAGATACAGTCCAACCAAAGCCTAAGCAGCAACCGCGGAGGGTGCACCACGTTCTCCAGATTTAGCAGAATAGAATAGATCTAAAACATCAGCATGGTTGCGGATGTAGGCTGGGCATTTGGAAAGGAAATTTTGTGCTTCACTGTGCCGTCCAGCCTTGAAATAGGCTTCAAATACATTGAGAAAGACAGTGGTCGATGGAAATCGCTTTGACGTCATCGCCTTCAGAAAAGCTAAAGCATCATCACCTGTTCCAGACTTTGATACATACTCAACAAATGGATCTATAAAAGGAGGAAATCCGTGGTTTTTCATGATACCCAGAATATTCAGAGCATCTTTAAATCCACCCTGAACCATTAACTTACTGATCAACAATTTGTATGTGGTATGCCATGGCTCGAGCTGCCTTTCATTGACCGAATCGTTGAGTAACTTGTATGCATCTATTGCCCTGTTCTTTCTGCAATACGCATTTACCAATAAATCAAAAGCATAACCAGCAGAGGCAGCCCCCTCTTTCTCAAGCATCTTTCGGAAACAATCGGAAGCCTTGTCAAGAGCACCAGCTACACAGTGACCCTCAATTAAGGATGACCATATCTTGTAATCCGAATTACGCCCAGAAGCTTCCATATTACTAATAAATTCACTTGTTGCCCCCTTTTTGCCAGCACTACTAAGCCAGAATGCAATCCTACTCTGCAAACCACCACTAGCTACAAGCCCACCTTCCTCCATTGCTTTGAAAACCTTATTGCACTCTCCATATCTACCAACACCATTCAGAGACTTAAGGACAGCATTCAGCATTGAATCTGTCAACACATTCCCGTTATCTGCAAAAATTCTCACAACTCTAGAAAATAGACCCATATCCAGCTGCTTACCACTCGCTATTTTCCTCAACAGAAAGGTACAACAATGCACCGAAGGTTTATTTGAACCAGCCATTGCGAACTCATACAAGTCCACAGCATCCTTCATCATTTTTCTCTTACAAAATCGACCTAAAACTTTAACATATGTCTCCTGCTCCAGTTCATACCCATTGCTCCTCATTTCATCAACAACTTTCCAAAACCTATCTATGCAATCTTCCCTTCCCAATACCTTTGCCATAGCATTATAAGTCCGTTGATCATGTTTCAACAACCCACTCTCCTCCATCCACCGAAAAAAAATCAGTGCTTTTGCCGGCTCTGTACTAAGATTTTCCAACACCATTTTAACCATATCGCTTGAATACGCCACACTCAAATCCCGTATTTGCCTCTCAATATCATCACTCCACACCTCATTTCTAACAATCTTACACACTCTAGAACAAATTTTATCCGGGGAATTGTCAGTAGACCCCGACGCAAACAACGCTCTCAATTTCTCAGCATCACCGTCCAACCCATCCTTCTCAAACTTTTCCAAAGCTTTATCCTGCACCCATTTCGACACACCATACCCTTTCTTCTTCATAACATCAACCAAATCCCAAAACTCATTCACAAGCCCATTAACCCCCAAAACACTCAGCATCGAATTATATGACTTGGAGCTCAATCTCTCACCTTCAAACGACAATACCCAATCGAATAACCTCCTAGCCACATCGGGGCTCGACTCGAGGCTCTTCAAAACCTTCAACACCAACTCATGGCTAATTACAACATTGTTCGACTCCAATTCTTTCCTAATCTCATCCGAACCCCTAGGACTAGCGAAAATATCAGCTATACCTCCTTGATCGGAGACCTTGAGCTCGAGTGCGGGCTCAGACGAGAGGCTGCGGGACAAGGGGTTTCTAGGGTTTATCGATTTTGCGAATCGGGAATTGAAAATGGGCAGCGAAGGTGAAAGCTTTGGGTCAAGAATGTCAGTGTGGAACGAAGTGAAAACGCTACGTGAATGGAGACTGGGTTGGGAGTTTACCTGAGAGTACGACGGCTTTATGAATTCGTGTGGCGGAGGGCAGCGGTGAGGTCGGAGGAGAAGCAAACGCCATTGCTGTCTCATCGCTTGGATCAGGGTTTTCCGGCTGAGGTAGCGACGATAGATGGATTTGCTTCTGTCAGATTAGGGTTTTTGTAAGTGTGTTTTCTTGATAGAATTGTAGAGTTTGTTAAATACCAAAAATAACCTCGTTTAGTTTTCAATTTCCACTCACATCGGTGACTTAAAAATGAGCCTCAATTTTTTAAAAAGAAAACCAACGAAAAGAGCTTGAAAACTTTCCTTTTAACGAAAAGTCACTTTTAAAGGTATAATGAATAGTGACAGTTAAAGGTAAAAAAACGGTTTTTCGTTAAAAGTAAAATTTCCCTTTTTTAAATTGGCCAAAATGGTCCAAGTAAAATTTTATTTATTGAACTGGACAGAATCAAATAGGGGTGTGATGTCCACACACCACTTTATACTTCTCCCATACCTTTTGGATTTCGGCCGTCGGATTAGATGAATTGAAGAAGATCTAATCGACAAAAATTAACAGGGGTGTGTGAGAAGTAAAAATGAGTGTGTGGATAACACACCTCAATCAAATATGGATCATATATTAAAAAGTTCGGAAATTCAAAAATTGGGTAAAATTGTAGCAAATGTCTCGGTCTATAACACGAATTTAATTTTTGTCTCTAAACTCTATTAATAGTTTCTTCAATCCTTGGATTATGTCATTTGTTGTACTAGTAGTCTTTTTTGTTAAGTCCGTCAATTTTTTTGTTAAGTTAAAGGGAAAGGAAACTAATGATAATGACTTGAAAACTTTGAGTTTTAACGATAGAGACAAAATAAAGGGTAAGGTAAATAGTACCATGATTGACTTTTTAGTGTAAAAATGTGGTTTTTCGTTAAAGTGAACAGTACCGAGAGCTTTTCGTTCAAGTTCCCTAAAGGGAATTGTTATTATCACTTCAAAAATCTCATTCTACACTCTAACTTTTCTATATTAGGAAAGAAAAATACACTTGTGAGGAGTGTACAATGAAATTTTTGGAATACTAATAACACTTCCCAAGTTAAATGGTAAAATAGAAATTCAAAAATACCTCGTGACATTTTCACACTTTGCACTTATGATCAAAACGCTTTAAGAATTGGCTAAACGATTTTAGTTTAATTGATTTTGTTTTTGCAAGGGTGGCCTTATCTGGTGATTTATAATATGAGTGGTTCCCATCACAAGTTCAAAATTTTGTAAATAGGCCGTGAGGTATTTTGAGAAGGAACTCCTTAACTCTAACGAGCCAAGCTCTTTTCTTTTTTTTCAAATAAATTAAATATTTTTTTATATAAAAACACCACTATACCCTTAAATTTGGTGGAAGCGAAGATAGATTTGATGGAAGGACCATTCATGCAGCTCATGGTTAAGTTAGAGAACGGGACAAACTAATATAAGAGTTCAGAGATGAAAACTAAATATGGGGTAAAGTTCAGAAATCTCTGTTACCACGTACCCTAATTGATTAGTTATTATTTGGTTTTGATCATTTAAGTATCAATTGTACAGCAAAAACATCACATAAATTAATCATTTAGCAATTAAAATCTATATTTCATTGTTTCAGCCAAAATCAGCCACCAGTTTAGCCAGTGGCTTTGCCAACTTTTTATAGCCAACCTTCAATCTTATTAGTTAGTTGAAGGCATGAATTTTTGTTGCTGTAGTATTTACTTAATTCATTGTGTTTGGTCCCAATTTATTGGTATCTGACTTTCACTCATGAAAAAAAGGGGCATAAGGTTTCAGTTTTAATATTTTACATACTGAAGTTTTAGAGTTTGTTTCTTCACAAGTCATAAGAATATGTAGTTTAATTCATAGGGGTGGGTGAACTTTTTTATAAAATATATATATATATATATATATATATATATATATATATATATATATATATCATTTTAGATTGTTCATTTTTCCTTTCTTTTCATTTTCTGGGTTTCTACCCTCATAATTCTTCACTCAATTTCAATTAATTGAAAATAGCTTTGAGGTTTCAATTAATAAAATTTATTTGTACCATCAAGCTTTCTAAGTTCCAAATATCTTTGAATATTTGGAAAACTATTTCACAAGGTGAATCCAGCCACCCAACTTTGAATATCCTAACTTCGTCCCTGCTTGTGTCATGTAAGTCATTCTCTTTGTAAAGCACATATATTTATAAATAAATAAAAAATATTTGTATAGAACTGGTAGAACTGCAAATGCACCCTTCACATAAAGCACATAACTCAACATGAATGAAATAGAATACAGCACTTATCATCCTTTCATCGCTTGATTGCCGTTAAATATAGCCGTTAAATAGGTAAATCAGTTGCTCAACCCACACTGCACTATCAATTCCTTCATTCATTCTTCTTGTATTTAACTGTAGAAGTTTTTGTAAAACTATAACACATTTAGGGTTTCACTTCATTTGCATACCCAATCAACAATGGGCTGCATGTATTTATAATAACTTTCAGATTACAAAAGAGGTTTGAAAACCCTACAAACAAGTAGCATTCAAAATACAAACAAAGCTGACAGTTACAAACCAATCTTACGTACAACAAATATTTGAAATACAAAACCCTAGAAACTAGGAATAACATAAAAGGATAAGAGTTTGTTGAGGATCACAACTACTGGAATTCCGGCAAGCGCATTGGACCTTGACTTCGTCTAACACCCCCCATCCGGGAAGCTGATAGGTTGAGGAACAACCGGAAGCTTGGACACTAACATCTTGAATCTAGACGAAGACAGTCCTTTGGTAAATAGATCCGCAAGCTGATCTTGAGAACAAATATAATTAACCAACAGTTCACCTCGAACCACCTTCTCCCCTACGTAGTGATAATCAACCTTTAAATGTTTAGTGCGAGAATGGAACACCGGATTCGAAGCAAGTGCTATGGAAGACACATTGTCACACCATATCTGAGGCCTTATAAGATGTAACTACAAATCCCGAAATAACGATCTCAACCATAAAATTTCTGCCGCTGTATATGCAAGCTGCCTGTACTCGGCCTCAGAACTCGAACAAGAAACAGTTTTCTATTTCTTAGAGCTCCAAGATACTAGGTTCGAACTAAGATAAATACAAAAGCCACCTGTAGAGTGTCGAGTGTCTGGATTCCCAGCATAGTCCGCATCGAAAAAGGCTGAAAGAAGAGTATTACCTGGTTTATAAAGAAGACCATGACTATGTGTAGCCTTTAAGTAACGTAAAATTCATTTAACTGCCATCTAATGAACCGCTGTTGGAGCATGCATAAATTAACATACTTGGTTAACAGCATACGACAAGTCTGGGCGAGTTATCGTCAAGTATTGTAGGGCACCTACAACACTTCAATACAGTTTTGGTTGATCAAAAGGATCACTATCATGAGCAGTTAGTTTCGGACCAGAAGACATTGGTGATGCTCCCAAATCCTTCATGGAAAACAATGTAGTCAACTTCGTAATTAACTAGGACATATAAAGAGGGTTATTCCCAATTAGCAAAAAATCATCGACATAGATGAGAAGTATAAGATACACCCCTTTATGATTGAACACAAACAGACTATAATCACAAGTAGATTCCCGAAAACCAAGTTAAAGCAAAAAATCTGAGAAACGTTGAAACCAAGCCCTAGGAGCCTGTTTGAGGTCATAAATACTACGTTCAAGTTAACACACATGATTAGGAAATTGCTGATCAACAAAACCTGAAGGCTGGCGCATGTAGACTTCTTCATGTAGGAAACCATGCAAAAACGCATTTTGGACATCAAGCTGCCTGACAGACCATCCTTTGGTAACATCAAGACTTAAAATAAGTCGAATTGTACTATGTTTCACCACGGTACTGAAAGTCTCATTATAATCCACACCTGGCTTTTGATGAAAGCCATTGGCGACAAGCCGTGCCTTGTAACGTTCAATAGTACCATCTGCACGTCGCTTCAATTTAAAAACCCATTTGTTAGGTAGTAAATTCATTGTTGGATGAAACGAGACCAAACGCCAAGTCCCACACCTTTGCAAAGCATTAAATACTTGTACCATTGCACTCCTCCATTCTAGAGATTTGACAGCTTGACTGAAACATGTTGGTTCAGTGGGAAAATTATCAACAGTCACAAGCATGGCATACTTGGGGTTTGGCTTGTGAATACCAGACTGAGACCGCGTTGTCACACGATGACCTCAAGAATCTGACACCACTGGAGTTGATTCCGTAGACATTTGAACTTGTTCATTTGAAGGTATGGTGGATGACACAGGCAAGGGTGACACCACTGGAGTTGATTCCGTAGACATTTGAACTTGTTCATTTGAAGGTATGGTGGATGACACAGGCAAGGGTGACACTAGAGTGGTAGGGTTGGGAGTAGAGGTAACACCAGACGCAACGGGAGCAGGTTGAGACAAGACAATGTGAGGAATGGGGTTAGTGGACACAGAAGATGGATGGATAGAAAGCTCTTGAATAGTTGGTGGCTAAGAAATAAGAGAGTGAGAAGGTAAGTCAAAATTAAATAATATCACGGGCGATTGAAAAGTACCTGAGTCATTGGCGTTCTTTGAGGTGGATGTGAGTCCCTTAAAAGGGAAAAAGTCCTCATCGAATAGGACATGGTGAGACAAGTACACTCGTCTAGTAGACAAATCCATACATTTGTAGCCTTGGTGATTCAGTGAATAACCTTAGAAGACACAAGATTTTGATTTTGGTTGCAACTTATAGTGTGTATAAGGAACCAACCAGGGAAAACAACGGCACCCAAACACCTTTAGCATGTCATACTTAGGAGTTTTGTTAAACAATTTCGCACAAGGCGATATGTAAGACAAACGTTTTGTTGGCATTCGATTGATCAAGTACGTAGCTGTAGAACAAGCATCAAACCAAAATGTATTAAGAACATGAAACTTTGAGAGCATAACAATACTTGTTTCAACAATATGACGATGTTTTCTTTCCGCAACTCCATTTTGTTCAGGATGTTTAGGGCATGAAAAGCGTTGTGAAATCCCACTATTAGTTAGGAATTTTTGAAAAACACGAATTTTATATTCCCGCCCCCCTCATGACAATGAAGGGTTTTAATTTTCAAATTGAACATATTCTCGATATTTGCTTTAAATTTAACAAATATTTCAAAAACTTCACTTTTGTGTTTCATGGGAAACATTCATAAATAGCGAGAGTAATCATCCACAAACAACACATAGTACCGAAAACCTTCATTAGAGACAATCGGAGAAGACCAGACATCAGAATGCAAAAGTTGCAAAGGAAACGAAGAAACAGACTCAGAAACGTTGAAAGGTAATTTCGTACTCTTCCCTAAGGGACATGAGTCACAGAAGCTTACATCAGAAGTACCATGAATAGGTACTAGTTTATTTGAAATTAAAAACTTAATTATTGAATTTGAAGGATGGCCTAGCCGTGCATGCCATTTGTGCACTGAACACCGTACCCCAACCAAGGCTGAAAACAAAGATTTCAACCGTCCACTGCCACTGCTAAATGGGTATAACCCATTCTCACATCTCCCTCGTAAAAGCGTCATCCGTGTCTTGAGGTCCTTAACAAGGAAAAAGTATGAAAATATTAGGAGATAGCAGTGGTTATCTAAGGTAAAGCTATGAGCAGATAATATGTTCTGAGAGGCAGTAGGGCAATGTAAAACATTTTTTAGATCAAATGAACAAGTTTTCGTATGTAGTTGCTTGGAACCAAAGTGAGAAATGGTGATGCCAGAGTTATTACCTACACCGCCAACAGTTTCATTACCAGTGTATTCTTTGGGATTAGTCAAGTTCTGAAGTTCAGGAGTGACATGGGCATTTGCACCTGTGTCCAACAACCAAGTCCCATTAGATTGCTTGTTGAGAGTGATTGGTGAAGAGGACATGGCTATGAGTTGTTGGGCAGGAATCATTCCTTCATAAGCAGTATTCATCCTTTGAAAACAATCAAGAGCAGGATGTCCCGGTTTCCACATATTTGGCAAATGATGCGCTCACCAAAGCCTGAGGGCCTGTCACCATTAACTGGTTGGTTGCACTAGGGTACATTGTTACGAGGATTATTTCCCCGTTGAGTGGATGTAAAACCACGAGCATATGAGGACATACCTCTGCCATTCCCACGAGACCTTCCTCCACCACAGCCTCGAATAGCAACAAAGGTAGTGACTGGTGCAGGGTCAGCCAAGAAGGGATTTTGATCAGTCATTTGTCTTTCAGTGGTCACCAATAGTGCCTCAAGGGTAGGATAGGTGATGGGAGTATCCCAAGCCTGAGCAGCACTTACTGTCATCTAAAAAACTGGTCCTAGATTGTTCAACACAATCTGTACAAGTTCATCCTCATTCACAGGTTGCCCCGTAAGGGCAAGATTATCAGCAATCGCATTCATGCGATCAAGGTACAAAATTCGATTCTGAGAGGTGGACGCATACCGTTGCTCTAAAGCATCCTAAGTGGCACACGCAGTCCTCTTGCTTGCCACAGTCGATAACACAGAGGCAGTAAACGAACCATTGATCCAACTCAAGATCATTTGATCTTGTTGAACTCATGCACTGTATGCAGGATTCACAACAGTAGCACCAGGCAAGTGTTTGGGAGGGCATACTAAGGTACCATCCACATAACCCATGAGATCTCGACTCTTGAGAATTGGAAGGATTTGAGCCAACCACAATGGGTAGTTGGTTCTATCAAGTTTGATATTGACAACGGTTAAAACGGATGGAATGAATGGGTGTTGTTCGGGTTGGAAGAGATTGGGTTGGAAGGAGCACTACTACAAAAGGTTTTTATAGTGTTAGTGGGTGGTGTCGGTTTAATCTAATATAGTGGCGGATTAGACAGTTGCGACACTAATGAAACATGACACCGTTTTTACTGTCGCTTATAAGCGTCATAAAACACTTTTGTCGCTTTTAAACAGACGTAAGCATACATTTTAATATTTTTAAATACTGGTGTTGCTTTTAAACCGACGTAAGAATACATTTTAATATTTTTAAATACTGGTGTCGCTTTTAAGCGACATAAAGTTGGCAGACGACTCGAAGGTTTTTGCAGTCAGTGTTCGCATCGGTCCGCAGTCAGTATGTCAGATGTACTGTCGTTTTTAACTGATGCTAAATCTATTTAAACCGACGCTGCATGTATTTAATAAAATGTGTCAGAATATAGTGTCGGTTATAACTGACACCAATTTTCATTAAACCGAAATTACAAAATTTTAAACCTTTCCTCCAAAATTTCAAACTTCCCGTGATTCCTCTGCTCTTCAAATCGTAAATAAACACCTTCAAACCCTCCACCATTTTCCATCCAATCCAAGTCAAAATCTCTCCAATTTTCCTAAGAAACAAACACTTGCCAAACCCTTCAGTCTTTCACTTTCATCTTCCCAAATGGCTCGTACCAAGCAGACTGCTCGCAAGTCCACCGGAGGTAAGACACCAAGGAAGCAGCTGGCAACTAAGGCTGCTCGGAAATCTGCTCCCGCAACCGGATGAGTGAAGAAGCCTCACCGATTCAGGCTGGGAACTGTTGCCCTGAGGGAGATCAGGAGGTACTAGAAGAGCACCGAGCTTTTAATTCGCAAACTGTCATTCCAGAGGCTGGCGTGAGAGACCGCACATGACTTCAAAACCGATATGAGGTTCCAGAGCAGCGCGGTGTCTGTGCTCCATGAGGCGGCAGAGGCATGCTTGGTGGGGCTGTTTGAGGACACTAATATGTGTGCCATTCATGCCAAGAGGTCACAATTATGCCCAAGGACATCCAGCTTGCTCGTAGGATTAGGGGCAAGAGGGCTTAAGAAATCCCCAAATCTTAGGGTTTCTAATTTCAGCAAAATGTAGTGGGGTTTTTATGATTTGTAATGGGTTTTGGAAATTGATATGTAAAGTTGAGATCTTGGCAATGGCAGATGAGTTTTTGTATGTTATTTGTGATATAAAATGTTTATTATTACTAATTAATTAATTTTATTTTATTATTTTAACTGTTGATGTCGGTTAGGACGGACAATAAGTTTGATATTTTAATTCTTTAGTTGTTGCTTGACCTCGCTTAGAACCGCCATCATGTCAGAACTTAACGTTGCTTTTAACCGACGTAATGTTGGATGTCGCTTTTAAGCGACGCTGTTGTTCTTTTTTATTTTATATTATTTTGCTTCTTAGTGGCAGATTAAAGGGAGATAAACGACGCCAATACCCTTTTGTGACGGTAGTATGGGTGTCGGTTCCACTATGCGACATTGCACGATTTAATGTTGGATTTTTACCAAAAATCCGACAGTAAGTGGTGTTTTTTGTCGGTTTTATAGTGCCACTGATATCCCCTTTTGTAGTAGTGGACAAGCATTGTTTTCAACCATGGAAGCGTGGAAAAAAAAAGGATCAAGTCGTTACACTATAGGAGGCTCAATACCATGTAAAACTATAATACACTTAGGATTTCACTTCATTTGCATACCCAATCAACAATGGGCTGCATGTACTTATAATAACTTTCAGATTACAAAAGAGGTTTGAAAACCCTACAAACAAGCAGCATTCAAAATACAAACAAAGCTGACAGATTACAAACCAATGTTACGTACAACAAATATTTAAAATACAAAACCCTAGAAACTAGGAGTAACAGAAAAGGATAAGAGTTTGAAATACAAAACCCTAGAAACTAGGAATAACAGAAAAGGATAAGAGCTTGTTGAGGATCAGAACTCCTGGAATCCAGCAAGCGCACTGGACCTTGACTTCGTCTAACAGTTTTGAACCAAACCTACATGGACATGTACAGAAGCTTCTAGGGTTTTGTATCTTCACTTTATTATTATTTCTTTTTTGTGGGTTTTCGTTTCTCCCTCCTCCATCTTTTGTTTGTTCACTGTTTTGCCTTTGATGGTTCATTTATTTTTGAATTCTTTGTCATTTTTTTGTCTGTCATGGATCTTCAACTGCTGCAGTTAGGAGTGTGTATCAAAGTAACAATGGAGAAATAAATAAGAGGGATAGAGAATAGGCTATCATTGAAAGTATCATCATTTCTTGATCCTCGTCTCTTCAGATTTGAGGTCAGATTAGTAGTGCAGTGTTTCCATCAGTGAACAATTAACAGCTTAGATTATGATGGCTGCATATTGATTGGTTACTGGAATCTTGCAACATTTCTAAAAGATAAAAGCATTTCGTTATAATTACGTAGCTTAATTATGAGCGCCTGTTCTAAGTTAGTGATATTTTGTATTGCTTAGGATACTGTTTTACTCGATATTTCTTTGGCTGTGTACCCATGAGTTGGCTTATGGCTAGTGGCAACACATTTGCAATTTGTGTGTTAGACTGCAAATATCTTTGTTTTAATAGCCGAGTTTTGTTGGAAGTCAGTGCCACTGACATAGCTTGTATTGGTAAGGATCCAAAATTGACTTTTATAAGCAAAATACCATTGCCTTTTAGCAACACTTTAATTATCTTAATATCATGAAAGAATATAACAGTGAGGATTAAAATAAAAGTTAAAGATGAATATATAATTCTAAAAAACCATCACATAAGATTTCAAGGAAAAAAAAACCATCACATAAGGATGAAAAAGTTCATGAATTAATTAGGTGAGAACTACAACGAACGGAGCCACTTTACGTTCTTCAAAGGAAACACAAACATTAACATAAGAAAAAAGAAACGAAAACCGAACCACCCAACTGAGAGCTCGACAACTTCCCTGCAACTGAGACGCCGAGGGGCCAAAGCTCCCTTTGTTGCAAACAAGAAATTAATAACAAACCACTAAAAAAGCTGTCCAAGAAGCGGCTCCAAAGTTCCCTAAAACCCAAAAAATTCAAAAACTAAATGCGAAAACGCTTCATTTGTTCATGCCGGTGGCGTTCTTGACTGCATCGGCAGCTCCCTGTGCCTTGGACTGCATGTTCTGGCCAGCATCCTGCATTGTTTCCTTGGCAGACTGGGCGGCATTGTTAGCCTTGTCCATCATTCCACTGGCCTTCTCCTGTCAATGCCCAAATCATCCAATACAACACACACGCCTCAATCTCAATGCACAATCAATATTAAAGCAAAAGAAAACGTAACGAAAAACTGTTATTGACGCTCCAAAATAGTCGATCACGCACTAGAATCATAAGAACAAAGAAGAAACAAGTGCAGTATATGTGACTATTTTAAAACGCTAGCAACATTTGAAAACGAAAAATGGAGATGAGTGAGGGTTGCCTGAGCCTGGCCCTTGGCCTCTCCAGCTTGGTAGCTCATCTTCTGGGAGTTGTCAGCCATTTTCTTCTTGTTGGAAATTGGAGGAAAAAAACACTTAGAAATCGAATGAAGTTCTTAGAGATGGTAGTTGATATGCTTGATGATGAAATACTCGGCGGATAGGTTTATATAGGGTTTTGGACCAGCTGCATGCTCGACACGTGTGATGCCGCGCGTAAGTCACTCGCGGACTGCCTCTGAGTCGCTGTTCTGGGGTCCAACCACGTGTCACGTTTTTACTTGGGTGGAGCCTTTTGACCAGGAAGCTGTTTATCTCCAGTGGTAGTTGTTAACTTCCTGTTCTTAGGGCTTTGACAGTTTCATCCCAAAGGGATCAATATACCACTTTTTTTTTTTCTTTTCAAAAAAGAATATAGTGGTATTGATATATATTTTGATAATAATTTCATCATTGGGAGATTAAAAAACCAGACTTCAGTTTATCAACGCTCCTCTTTTATTACATAAATTCACCGTTGTCTCTTAGTACATCACTCGTGTAATTGTCACGTGATGCATAATTGTCAATAAAATCGCGTCAAAACCCATCAAATATTAATACTTATAGTTTCAAATTGTCTTGAGTTTCCAATTCATAGAAACACAAGCTAAGGTTCACTAAAACTTAAATGAGAACATTTCAATTTTCAAACAAATTCATGAATTGTCTAATCAAAACACAAATTACATAAAATTGTGTTACACGAATACGTCTTTAAAAAAATCTTTCAACGTGAATGATTGTGTCACTTTACTTAAGAATTTAAAGACACAAAAATATCACACTTGACCCCTGTATAGTGGCCCAGTCGGCCCATCCACCCCCTCATGAAATCAAGCTTGAAAAACTTCGAGTAAATTGTAGCAATGGTCCCTTAAATTTAATCAAATTGGAGCAATGGTCCCTCAACTAAAAATCCATTACCATTGATTCGTCAACTCATCAAAATGTATAGCTATGGTTATTTCCATCAACTTTGTCAGAATTTTATCAAAATAAGTTATGTTGGAAGGTCCATTGCTACAATTAGGGTCCCTCAACTCATCAAAACGTGTAGCTATGGTCATTTTCGTCAACTTTGTCAAAATTTTGTCAAAATGAGCTATGTTGAAAGGACCATTGCTACAATTGGGTTAAAGTTAAGGGACCATAGCTACATGTTTTGATGAGTTGAGGGACCAATGGTAATGAATTTTTAGTTAAGGGACCATTACTCAAATTGAGTTAAAATTAAAGGACCATTGCTACAATTTACTCAAAAACTTTTGGAAAATAGAAAATAAAGGGGCAGAGAGTAAACTTCAAAAATATTACGGGAGTCCCTGATATTTTCAAAATTTACACTACAAGCACGTAAATTTGTCAATTTATATTCCAGCGCCACACCCCCACCAGAAAAAGGCCACCCTAAGCCCAAGTCCTAGCCAGACACAAAGCCCTCAAGGCTCAACCCACCGCTGCAGCAGCCTCCTTCTCCCTCTTCATTCTATTCGTGCAATCACCGGAGCTCCAAAGTTTCCAACTTTCTGTATATTTCTGTTCGTTCTTCTCCGCCTAAAAAACCATTTTCTTCTTCTTCTTCTTCTTCTGCATTAGTTTCCAGCAGATTTACAGATAAGAAGAGAAAGGAGTCTGAGGAGTAGGAAAGTCGGGTACTTGAGATAATTGGGAACCGGGTTCGTTACAACCCGAAACGAGCACGGCTTTCTAATCTGCACACTCTGAGTCGATGAAAAAGATGGGAACGAAGGACAAGAAGAAGACCCATAAGGACAAGAAGGTTGCCCAGCCAACTTTGGAGCTTGTTGAAAAGGGTTTGCCACTTCTCATATAATCAAAAAAGTTATATTTTTTTCTTACCGTTTTAGTTTGCTTCTAACTTGGGTTTTTGATATTTCTTGTGTTTAAATTGGAATTAAGTTTCTGGGTGGTTTGAACCTAAAATTTGATTTAGATGATGAATAATATGACATAAAATAGATGCTATATACTTTGGGAAATTGAAAAACTATGCATATAAAATGTAGTGGAATAATTGTTCAATGTTCATCATCATGGAGGCAAAAACCTATTTGATAATTGGATTTGGCAGTATTTGGCTCCCTGTATCTGTATTGATACCAAGTTGTGAATTTGTTTTTTTTTGTTTTTTTGTTTTTCTGTTTCCAGATAGAAAATTAGGATCTGCAGAGATTAGAAAGAGAAAAAGGGCAAAGGAAAGCGATGCTGATTCTCGAAAGGTTGTTCAAGTCTCTATTGAAGGTACATTGGATTTATGTTTCTCATGTGTTAAGTACATTGTCAGGGCTATAGATTTGGATTGAACTCAATGTTCTCTGTTTGCTTTTGTTGTTTCAGTAGATAATTCAGCCAAACCAGCCAAAGATAAGAAAAAGGCAAAACTAACGAATAAAAGGAAAATAAAGAATGCGAAGAACTATGAAGCTATGGAAGGCAAGAATGATCATCCAAATAGGGACACTGATGACGATTTTCATGAATTAAATGGTAAGTTGCTTCTAGTTGGGTAGCATTATACTGTAATAGTTTTCAGGGGAACCACAGTTATTGTGTAATTTGTTAACGGTGTCCTGGTGCATTCAAGTACCTTTTGGGTAGTGAATATTGAAAATTTACAAATTTCCAAAATCTTTGCCTGTCTGTGTTTTGTTTTGCTTTATATGTAAGTCGGAGTTGTTTTCTTTTTTCTTTTTCTCTAACCTAAGGTCTCAGCTTCCAATTTTCTTTCTCAAGCTATATGGAAATGCACTTATGCTTTTGAAGTGTCGACCCTAGAATCCTTTCCTGCTTTTAACTTAATTAAGATAATTTTCTTTCTATTAGATGGTGGAGTTGCCGATCAGAGCCCATTTGAAACTCAGGAAGAGATTGAAATTGGTGAAGTGCTCATTGAGGCTGGTAAAGAACCAAAATTGGAAATTATGAATAAGTGACCGCTTTTGTTTGATCTGAGCAGAATCATTGGATGAAATTTTTATGGCAATCACTTATAAGGTCGAGTGCCTCATTGAGGTTCTCCTTTTATTGTAGGTAAGTCAAAGAAAGCTAAGAAAAAGAAAAAGAAGGATCGTAATTCATTAGAGTTTGTGAAGTCACTTGAAGAGGAAGTAGAAGCTGGTCAGGAGAACAGCTCAAAAGGGATATCAGGTATGATTCTTGAATTTGAAGCATCGTTTTGTATCCGAGTTATCACTATTTCATTGCAATCAGTACTTTTCTACTTTTAGTAATGATAAATTGTCAATGTAGGTGTTCCCAAGAAAGCTTCAAGAAAGAAAAAGAAGGATCTTGATTTGTCAAAGTCTAAGAAGACACTGGAAAGGGAAGTAGAAGCTGATCAGGCTGATGTTTTCCTTATTTCTTCTGGGGATAAGGACTCTTCGAAAGGAATGAAAAGTATGAATTACTGAATTCAAACTACTTGTTGGTGTATATTTTCATATTCTAAAGCCAACAAACCTATTAATAAGTAAATACCTATGGATGATAAGCTTAAAATTATTTGATTTTACAAAATTCAATATATCTGATTAATATTAATTTCCCTTTTTTATACTGTACTCCTCTTATTGAGAATTTCTGAATCCTCAGAATGGATTATGGAATACCATCAAAGTAGACCTGGGTTGAAGGTACTGCAGCAAAGAATTGATCAGTTTATGGTTGAACATGATGAAAAACTGGAACAGGTAACTTTCCTCTTCCATGCTACAAATACCATGCAACTGGAGTATCCAAACCAGCCGTTTGGACCTTCACTCTTTATAACACTGTTCATATTATCTTAAGTGACATATTTGCACATGCTTGAAGATATATAAAAAAAAGGTTTCGTGTATGTTGAACCATCTATAAACACATATGGTATTAGCTGATGGGCTTGATCTATTGTTTTTCCTTGTTTTGAATTTTGGCCCGCATACTTATTTCTTCATGGAAGTATGCTACACATTCCTGCCTCTGATCTCTCTTCACATATGCCCATGTAATGTGGGAATGTATAATCTATATTTTATTGGTATTGTGTGGTTTGTGTATGTCCATCTGTTTATATTCACCGTGCGTAACTTTCCAGTTGATCAAATGTGTACTAGTTCACATATATGCATGGCACATTCAGGAAAAGAAAGAAAAAGAAGCCCGTGCTGCAGACGGAGGATGGACAGTTGTTGTACATCATAAGGGAAGGAAGAAGACCACAGATGCTGAGAGTGGAATTACAGTAGGATCTGTTGCCCAGGCTGCTTTGGAGGACAAGGTAGCCAAGAAGAAGTGCACAGAAGTTGCTGGACTAGATTTTTACCGGTTCCAAAGGAAAGAAGCTCAGAGAAACGGTATGTTAATCTTACATATAAAGTTAATCTTGTGTTAACCTGAAAAACCACACCGCGTAGATGAAAATGTTGCATATGCTGAAAAGCACTCCCATTATGAGCATGCAGTGGCATATTACATATGCTTATGTTGTCAGTTTCCGATGAATTTTATTTTCATATGTTACTCACAAAATAGTTTTGATTTTGGGAAGAGTATTATATGTAGTCTTGTTGTATAAAGTTGTGCAAATACACCAAAGCGCTAATAAGATATGTCCCTGCAGAAATTATGATGCTCCAAAGCAAATTTGAGCAAGATAAAAAGCGGATACAGCAGTTAAGAGCGGCTAGGAAGTTTCGACCTTACTGAACGCCTGAAAGTTTGTACGAAGAAAAGCCAGGAATCAATTGTTCTTATTCATAATGTTGAGACATGAGTAGTACTAGGCATATTGCATAGCAGTTACTTATCTTTTCTGCTTGTTTCATCAAATGTAATTGATATCCATGGCCTCTGCTCCCCTTTCTGTCTTCTTTGAACAATCGAACTCAACGATGCTTGTCTTAATAAAGTCTATAATTCCCAGTTAGGTTTAGCAAGGCAACTTATCCAAGGTTTCCTTGATGCCTTTTGGCTTTCCTTTTTAGGTCAAATCTGGCTTTCCTTGGATTTGTGCAAATCGAATGCCCAATGCCCAACAAATTTCTACCCAAAACAATAAGCTTAGAAGCGAGGATGCTTCCTTGAGGAAGAGATGATTAGTCCTCACCCGTTTATATTCGTTTCGTTTTCATGTTATGTCTATATATTCGTTTCGTTTTCGTTTCGTTTTCATGTTATGTTTATCTTCGTTTCATGTTCATGGGTTGATCGTCCGTTTTTGAGACCCAAGTCATTTTCGAGGCGTGCAAGTCCGTGAATAAATTTATTGTCACTAAATTTACATTTTCTGTCACCGTGACGTCTCAAACCATTAATATAACATGATTCACATATGAACGTGTGATGATGATCCCTTGATTCTTTTCTAATTGGAAGAACAAAAGGTACTAAACCAATACTTAATAGCTAACAATAACATTCATCTTATAGAGAGAAAAAGGTAGATCAACGAAGACTCCTGCATCCAGGAAGTCTGAGAACGACGACGGATTTCGGCTGCCACCCGAGATCCGGTTTATTGGCAATTATCAAAAACTAAAACTGCAGCGACACAGCAGGCTGCATATATCATAATACCAATACCCTACTATACTTGCACATAACCCCCCAGTCACATTTGTTATTTCATTTATTTATTACTACTAAAAACACGAACAATAAAACGCTAGATCTCGGCCAGATCTATCTCTTCAACTTCCTCGTCCTTCTCGTCCTCGCTCCAGCAGGACTTCAGTATCGACCTTGGAGACTGCGAACCAGAATCATCCTTGACAAAGCTGTGGTAGATGACAGCACCACCCAGGCCTAGACCCTCATAGCTGCTTCCTCCGCAGCAGTATCCCTTTAAGTCCAGAGGGCACTTAGCATCAAGATCTTCGCCTGCGGTGCTGGTGGTGTGCAAGGCTACAGAGAACTCCGCTGGTTTGAAGCAATCCAGAACCCTGTAAAGCAGCTGGGTCAAGTTCACGTCATTGAAATCGTATCCCACTGTTTCAAAGCTAGCGTAGCTGAAACCGTCTTCTGGTGTCACGTGGATGGTAGAAACTGCATTCCCTTCGATTGAGTTCATGGAGTAACCGCAAGGTTCGAACTCAAAGTCGCATATATCAGATTGTGGGAGGATCTTCCTGATGCCAGATTCTTCAGTCATACCAGCAGCTGAACTTGCGTCGGATTTGTAAAACACAGAAGCCCTCTTCCTGTCTAGACCGGTCATGCACATCTCCAGTGTGTAGGTTGGGCCTGTTTGGCGCGAACCCCACAATAAGCTAGCCAACTCTGCCGATGCAGAGTAAATATGCCATTTCTGAGTTTTGTCAGGGCTTCCCATAACATAAGCCTTGCTTGCCAAACCAAGCTTGCCAAAATGGCCGTCAAGTACAGCTACTTCCTCAGGAAAGCTACGATGCGGAGAGGGCTGGGCACCAGGAAAGATAAAACTCCCACGAGAGTACCTCACAGATTTTACAGCTAGAGAGAGGGTTTCAGCCAACTTGAGGATGGCAGGGATTGATCGAAGCAACTTTGTTGTGCCACAGGTTTTAATGATCACTTTGTAAGGGTACACAAAGAGGCTCGACTCGGATAGAACGTAAGAGTCGAGATCATCATTCGACAGTGAAGAAACAATGGTGCACTCAGCTGGTGTCAGAATCTCATCTATTTGAGCTTTCGATAGAGAACGAAGACCCATGCCTTTAGGATCAGCAAACAGTCCAGGCTCGAAGAAGGAGACCTCGAGCCTCTTTTCATAGCCTTCGAATCCAATTGCAGAGATCGGTACAGCCATCTCAATTTAAGTAAGCAAATGAGGTGCAGCAGCAGATGAAATGACAAGAGAGTGAACGAGAGAGCGAGAGAAGTAGGGAAAACAAATAGACTAGAATAACTAGAGTAAGATTGCTGTATTAATGATCGCACGGGGTTATGTTGGGACTTAACACAAGTCAGGATGGCTTTCGAACGCACTGCACACAGAACAATACAATATAATTTTAGAAGGAAGTCCATACAAAACAATCGAGGATTAACAAGCACCACGAAACACACAGTAAAACTTACGTTAGAGTAAGCAGCTGATCTGAATTTCTTGATTCCACCGTGAGGCCTGACGTCTTCAATGCTGTAACCGAGGGGAGCTTCGTAGAACAATGAATTACTACTACTAGAATCCTTTTTGCCACCTTTTGACTCCATTAGCTCATTCAATTTTTTTCCTGCAGAAAGGATTAACCAAAAACGGATCAACATCAAATAACCTCACAAGTAATAACTAATAACCTAACGATCCAGGTTAAAGGAGACATCCATGCAAATTAAATGAGAATCCAATTGCTGATACCAATAAAGAACAATTAGCATAGTCCAAAACCCTAATAAACCAATTCTTTCATGAAAATAAAATAAAATCATACATCCGAGCACGAAACCTGTAAACAATACTGCCATAATTATGTGCACAAAACAAATCAGTGTTTCAAAAATTAGAAACAAACAAGCATCGTAATTTACCGAACAGGGATAAGGGGATTATGCATATAATGTAGTATGCATATGAAATTAAATAAACGACCAAAAATACCGATAATACGCATAGAATCGGCTACTACATTTGCAAACAAACATCGAAAGCGAATAATGCATTCAAGTTCTAAACCAAATCATTACGTTTTCCACGAGAAAATATAATAAACATCCCCAAATCAATGAAATTAAATAACAAAAATAAAACTTTGATCTAATCAATCAACGAACACAATTTCTTCCTCATATAATCATACCAATAATCAAATCAAACAACGAAATAAACAGCCGAGATTAAGGAAACAAACTTACAATTAATTTTTTTTCAAATAATCTAAACCGAATCTACAATCTCCTTCGAAAATTCCCTTCTTAAATCTCTATATCAACACCTGAACGCCAACAGAAACAATAAAGGATCAGATTTACATAAAAAGCAAAATTGAATCAGCAAAATCCACAGAATCGAGAACCGAAGGCGAGTAACGGAACCTAATCGTACCTGAAGATTCGAAAACGGGGACGAAGGAGGCGAAGATCTGAAGGACTCGGCGAAATGCAAACCCTAATTATACCGCACAAAAAACCTAAAAATGACTCAGGCTCACGAAAATTTTGGGAGCAGAAAAATCGGTGCTTCGTTGTTTTCGTGAAGGTTGGAAGCCCAAAGGAGCGTTGCGTTATATAGTCAGAGTGTGCCGTGTTTGCCTCAGGATTTCCCTTTATTTACGGTCATGCCACGCTTTCTATCCGGTTATTGTGGATTTGCTCAAAGAACTCGCAACCTCCCGTGATTTTATTCGGACGATTATGCCCTTCCTTGTTTGCGTGGATATGGAATCTCGAGCTGCACCCGGCAGGCAGGGGTGGTATGGACATTTGGTCGCGGAATCAGTGTTTTGAAAGGACTGCGAAAGCGAAACGACGGCGCGAACAGGCTCGGGAGATTTGAGGGCGGTGATTGGCTGCGTACGAATGCGAGTCGTCGCGACACGTGTGTAAGGATAAGAAGGTGTGGTTGTGAGTTGACTACACGTAGTGAGAGGGGCCGGCGTGATTGCTGTGAGCTGGATATTTTTGTAGTTTTCTTTCTCGATCCTTTCCGCGCTTTGTCTTGTATGGCTGCGTGGGCCCGAATCTTAGTATTCTCCGAATTTTATATCAAAATCAATTGCATTTTAGTCCGCGCAACTTGGACCCAACCCAAAAAGAGAGTAACGTTATTTGTACTACATTTTTATGTTATTTTAGGTGACATTTGACGTGAACAATTACATAATTTGAATTAATCATATTTTTAAATTTATTTTATTATTTAATAAACTAATAATTAAGAAAAATTAGTTAATTAAATGATGATTGTGATATACGAGGAGTCTTTCTCTTTTATTTTCTTAGGTTTTTCAAAATTTTCAAATGATGTGACTGTCCACATCAGATGCTACATAAGATGGTATATAAATGTGGTATAAAAACATAGTATGAATAACATTATTGCAAAAAGAATAATAATTAGTGCCGTTTTCAATAAAGAGTAATGTTACTCATACCGTGTTTTTGTACCATATTTTCATACCACCTTAAGTGGCATTTGATGTGGACAGTCACATCATTTGAATTAATCAGATTTTTAAATATAGTTCATTATTTAATAAACTAATAATTTAAAAAAAAAACTAGTTAATTAAATGATGATTGTGGTATACAAGGAGTTTTTCTCATTCTTTTCCTTGGGTTTTGCAAATTTTTCAAATGATGTGGTTGTCAACATCAGATGCCACATAAGGTGTTATAAAAATGTGATATAAAAATATGGTATGAATAACATTACTCTTCAAGCAATGCTAAGAATATTCGCTTAAAAGTATGACTATTTGTAAATATTTTGACATTTCATGTTTTTGATATAATATTTTACAATGTTGGTATGAAAATCAACCTTAAACTGTAAGATGGTCGAAAGTACATAGGGAGCATTTTCCACCTTGAGAGAGCCCCCCATTTCTCATCAAAATTTTATCCTAATCATATCCCAATCATGAAACAGGAATTTCCTCTCTCTCGTCATCTTTAGGTGTGAGTTTAGTCGCATTTTTTTGTTTGGTTCACCTCTTCGTCCTGATTTCCTTGCAATTTTGGGTAGCGACTTTCGGGATTGCTGGAAAAATGTATGTCTGTGGGTAGACCTGTAAACAGATCGAGTTTATTGGGTTTGAGTCGGGTTGAAAATGCCAGGTCTATCTACGGGTTCATGATATGGATGCCAGGGTTGAGTTTTTGCAAGAATTTGTTTTTGGTCTTTGGCGAATTTGGAAGGTTAGAAATGATTTGGTTTTTGGTGGGATGATGTGGAATCCAACGGAGGCTTTGGAGTTGTGGAAGGGGCAGGTGTGTAAGTTAGAGATGTGATGGTTAAGATTGATAACCTGGGACCGTGGCGTCCTGGAAGTATTCCGTCGGCAAGGGGCGTGCAGGGAGGTTAGAAGAAGCCAGAATTTGGAACTTTGAAAATTAATTGCCATAGTGATTGGAACTCAAAGACGAGGTTGGATGGCTTGGGGTGGGTGTTGAGATTTTGCTGGGATTTTAAAGCGAGCTGGGGTGTGGGGAAATTGATTTTTTTTGTTTTTCCATTGCTGCTGAGGCTGCTGCCGTGAGGTAACCTTGTCATTCGACTTTAATAAATTTCTATCTTTGAGACCAAAAAAAAAAAAAAAACTTATTAGGAACATCTCACATGCAGTGTAACACCACCCAGTTCAACTTTGTATTCATTTAATTTGGCATTTTAATTAAAATAGTTTTTGAGATTGACATAACTCTTTGATGTGATCTTTAACATTTGAAATCGATATAATTGGTCCTCAAATTTTCCGTCGTTAATCATTTTGGTTTTTTTTTTCGTAAAAATCATTATTAAATGTTTAATTTTGGAATATAAAGAGGGGCGAATGGTCATCCAATTTTTGTGGCAATGCATGCATCTCTCCTAATATCGTGATTCGGAGGTTCAAGCATCTTTTAAATTTCCTTTGTTTGTTGGAAAGCATCTTCTAATTAAGCAAATGCATGCAATTAATGTCTACTCACCAACGTAAAAGCAAGTTGAAAAAGTAGTATCACCACCAACACCGTGGCGTATTCAAATGAGTAATGCTATTCATATCATGTTTTTATACTACATTTTTATATCATTTTAGGTAGCATTTAATGTGGACAGTCATATCATTTGAATTAATCAAATTTTTAAATTTAGTTCATTATTTAATAAACTAATCATTAAGAAAAATTAGTTAATTAAATGATACTTGTGGTATACGAGGAGTCTTTCTCATTCTTTCCCTTGAGTTTTGCAAATTTTTCAAATAATGTGGCTATCCACATTGGATGTTACCTAATGTGGTATATAAATGTGGTATAAAAACATGATATGAATAATATTACTCTATTCACAATTTTAAGTTAGAAAGGACTTAAATGTGGCACCTAACTGTCACTTTTATGTTCATGTTTACTCATTTGAATGCTAAGGTGATTCTCTTAAAAATAAGACTCTTTATGAATTATTTGTCACCTAAGATTTTTGGCACAATGTTTATAATGTCGGTACGAAAAATAACGTTCGATTGTGAAGTGGAAGATAATCTTTAAAGAGTCACTTTGAAAGAGTCCTATTAACATTTCTTTACCTATTTATATTCAAGTTATACTCGTGTCATGTTCATGTTTACCCAATTATGTTCATGCTAAATTTGTGCCAAACCACACAAACTTGTGTCAAACCATACGTTAATTTCTTAGCAAGTAAAGTAATTGAATTTAATAATTATAATAATACAGTAACACTTATTTAGCAGTACAAAACTAGGTTATCGTTTCGTTAATATAAACATTAGGTGGTTTTCACTAAAAAAAAAGGTATGTTACAGAGACCAAAATTGTAAATCAAATAATGTGTCACCAATAAGAAATAAGCACGTTAATAAATGTTTAAGTAATAATCAAATTATCAATAGCCACATCATTTGGTTTACAAATTTGTTTAAAAAAAATTTGATCTTCCTAATATTATACAATAAAAAAGCAAGTAGTCATTTATTACAGTGGTGTAAAGGAGTTTAGCCCTTATATGATGATGTGGGTTTGAATTCTGTTGGTGGCTAATCTAACAAAATCAATCGTTTGGCCAAAAAAAAAAAATCAATAAAAAAAATATGTTGGAGAAGTGTTAATTGTGAACGCATCAACTTCTATATTCATGTTTGCTTTAAGTCGTGTAACGAGTCGTGTCTAATATTACAATTGGTTGGAGTAGGACAGATTCCAACCTCTTATGGAAAGGGATCTTCTCCGGATCTCTTTCACTAAATCCATACAATCAATTAATTCAGACTCTTGAAATTTGATCCAATTGCTAAAGTTATTATTATTATTTTTAAATTAACCTCTTGTTTGTATCCGTTAAATTAAATTTCAAAAATCTAAATTAAATGATTGAGTGAATTTAGTGAAAAAAATCTGGAGATGATCCATTTCCTCTTGTTCCCACCTCAAAAGGAGGCTTTGATGCCTCTTGTTCTATCTCGAGGCAGAAAATGAGGAGGGAATTCTGCATGCATGCCAATTGTCAATGGGTGCCGTTATCATGTGTGTCAAGTAATGCTGGGCAGCTGTGTCTATCTGTGTACATCAATTCTGAAAACTACTCTTTGGTCTTTGCACATATTTGGCATCAACTTTTCTTATGCTCAAGAAAGAAATAAAGTAAATTATTGTTTTAACTTTTAGGCTTTTAGCTTCTATGATTTAAAAGATTGTGTGTACCGATTGGTAAATCTTTCTGACTTACTCTAACATTCGAGTAAAACTCACATTTTAAACTCTAAATTTACTCCAATTTATTTTAATTCTTGGGTCAAATATGAGTTTTAACTCAAAATTTATTTTTGGAGTAAGTTTAGGTCAAAATTTCTCTTTGAGTTAGTAGGTTGGCCCAACATATATGTGTATTTTTTTAAAACTTTATGTATATAAATTCATTGAATCTAACGGTTAAGATATAATATGATCAAACCCAACGGTAAAAAAAAGGATCTAACTGTCTAAATTTAAATCCAACGGCTACAATAATTAAAAGAAATTTGTTCATGTATTTCATATTCTATCAGTGTTCCATGAGTTTTATGACGTCGGTTTAGTGATTTTTCAATATTTATCAGAATCTAAATATTTTTAGGTTAAAATGTTCATAAAATTAAAGGGGTGTGATATCCACAAACCCCATTTTACTTCTCACACACCCTTCTAATTTTCTGCCATTAGATCGAATGAATTAAAGAAGATCAACGGATAAAAATTAACAAACGGTGTGTGAGAAGTAAAATTAAATTAGGATAGTCTACATATTTTTTTTGAAGTTACTTTAAAAAAAAATCCTAAATTCATTTTTTTATTTCTCGAACTAAAAATTTAACCCAAAAGGCTTAGACAAAAAAAAAAAAAAAAAAAAAAAAAAACAGTTTTTGAGTTAAAACCTAAATTTTCTGAATTAAATTTTTTAAATTTTAACCAAAAAATAAGAGATGTGTTCTTTCTTCATGTATGGTAGAGTTTTTCTTAGTGTGGAGAAATAAAGAAGTCCAATCAACGGCTTAAATCTCTTAAAGTCGTTTCAAAGAAAATCTAGAATCATTGTAGTTGAGTAGATCAGGGCTTTAATTTGGAAAGTTACGAAATCAACGGGTTAGATCACTCAATCAGATTTGATTCGTAATTTCATTTCACTAGGTCGATCGGGCTTTAGACTACGGAGCTGCCCTCTTTCAATCTCGGACCGAAGGTCGAATGATGACCCCTAGACTGAGGCCTCATATATTTCAAAATAATCCCGCCTCCTTTGTACTAGCCTCGTGCCAAGGGCTTGGCAAAAACTAAAAAGCAGGGCCTAGCCGCCTCAAAGGCTGGTACATAGGAGCCGGGATCTAAAAATCTTTGCAAACATCGTCAATAAAATTTAAAACAGAGTTCATGTGGATGATGGAATAGCTGCAGCCAAGATTAATGCAAGAATTACAAGATTTATACACATCCATTATTTTTTTCCCATCTTAATGTACGTTAACAAATATTCACATCTAACAATGTTTGAGTTTGTAACATGAATAGGGGAGTTCATAAGCAAGGACGCAACTATCAAACAACGATGCCAAGTTGTCAATGATACATTCTTCCGGACAATAGCCGCAATGCCGGAAAGATAGTGAATGACATGTTAATTTATATGGCGCTCCGATGAGATGAGCACGACCTTCATTCCAACTGCTTCTCACTCTCCGGCGACTGACCTCCCTTTCCAGTCTTCTTCTTGTACTCCTGCCTCGTTTCCTCCAAACCCCTTGATACCTAGTGAGATTATCGAAAGACATATGCGCGTGAATGATGCAGCAAATTACAATATTGGAACTTCAACCATCAACGAAACAAGAAATTATGATGATAGAAGCAATGAAATGGATATGGAGAAAAACCTTGATTGAGTAAGCCAATGGAAGTAAAGTATCCGGATTCATTGCATCGTCAGGGAAGTTACGCAAAGCATGAATAAGTTTCTCGAAGGGTAATTTTATCTGTAAAAAAGAAACAGGAAAACAGAGTCTATGAGAAGGCAATATTCTAGTTATCATGGTGCGAAGCAGAAAGCCGTCTTGATGTACTCACCAAGTCGTCATGGCAATACTTTAATAAGGCTAAACCAACTTTGAAAACGATTCTAACACCCTGTGAAAAATACAAAATGATTTATTTTAGAATAGACTCCAACCACCAATGGTACTTCGAAAGAGAGATGCAAGACATTAAAAATCACTAACCTCGTAGAGAAAGACATCCCAAATTCGAAGAGCCAAATGGAACGGGAAAGAGTAGGAGAAAACGGTTATGAACCACTGGCTTGCATACATGCTTGGATTTATCATTTCTTGAGTAAAATGCTCTCCCAGCTTTGGCAAGTGCTCCTTTACTAACTGATCAAACTGAAAAAGGTATTGTTGTACCAGTGGTAGCCCTACCTACACGACAAGCATAAACTAACACTAAGAGCACTGAAGCCATTTTATCCTTTTCTCGGTTTTGAATATAACAAACGAACAAACTAGGGATAACCCGTATAGATAAAAATGAAAGTGAACAAGGTGATCAAAACCCCAAATAGATATGAGGCATAGAAAAGACAACAACAAAAACATCATAACAGAATTAGAGCTCCAGAAAGCTCAGAAAGCCACCAAATAACATAAGAAAATTCCTTCACGTAAAACAAAGGTGTAGGCACTGGAAACAACAGATACATTAAGTAAAACGAAGGTGTAGGCTCTATGCTCAGACTGCGAGTCCTTTGAAAAGAAAGAAAAACATGGATAAACTTTAATTTGCAATTTTGCATAAAGAGAAACCAATGCGCTTAGCAAGTAGCCTAGAAGACAATATAAATTATAATAGAAGATAAAATGAAGGCCCACCACCCTGGAGCATAAGGTTATAGTTTTGAAACCTAGTATATATATTACGACTTATTGAGTTAACAACAATTAATCCTCCTAGCAACATACTCCTTCAGAAACACACAAGTTTTCGTTAAAGCCTCACCCCAATTAATTGTAATTTACAACCTAAATCCAATTTGACCAATTGCTTTATCTGATAACATCAGTTTCTTTTGTTTTTGTTGTTCCTTTTGACTATAGAAAATGCACCAGATGATAAAATTGTGGTCTAACATTCTTCTTTTTAGGTAAAGTAATGGCGGGCATGATTACATCTTATTAATCTACAAACCGCCAAAGATAAGATCAAGATATTCATATAGAGTAAGAGCTATACCTGATATAAACCTTCCATTGGTGCATGAACCGCTCCCTTCAGTAATGCAACTAATAACCAAAATGCATCCTCTTCACTCATATAAAGAAGTAACAGACCAGCCAGAAATCCCATTCCCTGCATTCTTTTAACCATTTAAAATTATCTAGTGTCTGACATAAACTAAGTGCAAGAGCAAACAAACAGACTGTGTCAAACCTGAACATATCCAACTTCTCTGTCAAAGACGGAGTACGCCTTCAAAACATTGTAGAGGGACCTTTGACCAGGACCATGTCTCTGCTGGAAGAAAACATGTGAAGGGAAGGTTCGCGATATATCTCGAATTATATCCAGCTCTGAAGCTGACGTCTCATAAATCACTAATTGCTGCAACAACCACACCACTTCTTAGTTTAATACTATGGGTGAGTGTACACAAAGAAAGAAGAGCAATAGATGATAGACCAACTTGGGATGTAAAAAGAATAATCACAAATAAGGAAGAGCAGTGTAATTAAATTTGTCTAGCCACAATCAACCTCACCTAAATAATCCCAGACCACGTAGTTATCCATTTTCTACACTAATGACTCAAACGGTATCTCTTTAAATTCAACTAACACGAACCCAGCTAAGGCGTGAAGTGCTCAAGGTGGAAAGATCGTGAGCCTATTGCTTGAACATTGACTTTTAGCATTACTTTTCAGTGCTGGTCAACATCAAACCATGTCAAAGACTGGCAGCAGGATTGGAACACCGTAAGATATGAATGATAACTGCGCAAGCATTCTTTCTAAAACCCTTTGCTAAATTTTAAATAGCAACACCACCAGGTGTGCATCAAGGAAAACTCAGTTCATATTCTATATAAAAAAATTTCGCTTCAGAAAATTGTGATTCTCCAACTGGAGCCCACTTAGAAAATGGTTTAACATAAGGTTTGGTTCATAGCTCATTTTAAAGATCAATCTGCATAAAACATTTTACTTTGCCAAAGTGGCTTGTCAAACTTCTGTAATTCACTAGGATTTTGGCAGCGGTGATCTTCATTATAAACTGCTAAAGCATTTAGCTTTTCATTAAAGAACATTTTAATAGATTTTCTAACCCCAGATTCACCAGATGGTTCAGATGAAGCCACATATCATTTATTATGCGTTTCAAATGATTGACTATGTCATCCCTGTGAACCATCGAATTTGGTACACAGTGCCTTCTGTCATGGGTTGTTATTTAATAAGATACTAAAGCGTAAGTATTCTATAGCAGAAGTAAACAAAAAGGGGGGATCCTTCCCTTATGAACAAAATAAAGAATCATTTCTTACAAACTCATAAAGCAATGACCTATAGATATAACTACTGATAATAATATGTACCTCGTAAACCCCAGGGTTCATCAGCAACAGATCCCGACTTCCAGAGATCAACTGCCAAACGAGACCTCTTAAACAATCAGGAATTCCTTTCCTTATTCTCCTTTTAACAACGTGAGGTTTTCTCCTAATATAATGCTTCCAATCACTCCCTCCCACCCCAATCATCTTCCTCCATTTTCTAACTCTTCTTTCCTCTCTGAAAAAGGTGAAGAACCACGATATATAATTAGCTTGGATGAAATGTTAATTTGCTCGAATCTCATATTCATTAAGTGAACTTTTTATGACCAAATACTAATAGTAAAGCAGAAAACGATAAATTGGTAAGCTTACCTATCATATTCAAAGGCTGACCTGCTCTTGGTTAAACCTTCAGGAGAAATTTCTGACTTTAAGAAGCCAAATCTGTCCAATCTCAGTGGAGGAACTGGACCTGGCTCATGGTCATCATCTTCTTCCAGTTTGTTTTCCATTCCACTATCTCAAAGAATCTCTTGCACGCCACATTGCATTGTTTCCTTGATCAATTTCGTGGACCAAATAGACCGGCAACACTGAAAGAGGTGAAATGAAGGAAAAATGACACTGCTTACACGAATACAAGCAAACCCACTTCCATAAACACTCAAAAGCATATCAACGAAAACTTGTGGTAGCCTGTAGCCATTAATATAACAGCAACCTATTGCTGTCGAATTGCTAATAAGACTCGCAAGTTAGACGGCTATGAAAGTATCAACTTAAAATAATCTTTCGAACCATTTGGCAGACAACTTCCATTAGCAAACAAATATGACATACTCTTTAGCTTTTAAATATGGTATAACAGCTGAAGAGACAACAATGTATGTTGACAGAAAATGGGTAGCATATCAGGAGAAACTACAAAGACACACACACAAGAAGATGCTCTAGCAAATGACACCACAATACAACAAGAGGAATTATTATTATCCCGTTGAAGAATCACAATCCAGCTTTGCTCCCAACCTATCAATTTAACATATAATCCAAACGAGTCTCGTTAGGTTTCTAAAGATTTATGGTCACCTTACCTTGAATATAATATGAGGGTCTGAGATTAAAACACTAAATGCATATCAATTTATTCTCCAGCCTTTATATTAAATCCAAAGGTGCGTGACCATACATTCCTTGGTCACTTGCTGACAAAGAGACCATTCTGAAATCCAAACACTAACAAAAATCTCATCTGGACAAACAAAAGCATACCCAATACCAGGAAAATCAAATCAAATCAAATTCAGAACCAAACCAAAATAAAAAACAAATCAGATAGGCAGAGTGGAAGACAATCAAACATCCACCAATCTCCATGGAACCACCGATCTCTAAACGCAACGAGGAAAAAATCAAAAACCCAAATCGAAACCACAGTCAAGCAGGAAAAATTGAAAACCCACCTAGGAAATTGGATAAATTTGATGGGTTTTCTTCTGCTTGTTCCTCTGATTGTTAAAGTTACTTCCTTTTTCGCTCAAATCGTGGTTGTTTATTCAGCTGCTTCCTATCAATGAGATTCAGACAGAGGAGGGTCTAAGAATGCTAGTTTCTGTCATCCACCAAACCAAATGGAGCTTTACGCGTGTTTGCAGTGTGTGCGAAAGAGTGCGTCCCCTCTCTCTGTCTCTCACTAGGATCAAAATATCATCGGATACGATTGACTGATATTTCTACATCCACCATAAAATCAGGAAATATTGGTGTTTCGGCGTCAACGGACTGTGACGCATACGAAACCGACTTCAAACGACGCCGTTTACTGAACCTGAAGCTCGTTGGCGGCGTTTTGGAGTCGTTGCTTAATGGCAAACCAACGACAGCAGAACGCGCGGTTTGTTAGATATCACACGACATCAATATATCCGTCGTTTGTTGGCAGCTGCCCCGGTTTCGAAGTGATTTTGCGATGTGTTTTTTGAATGATTTATTGGAAGATTATTTCTTGTTAGTATTATGGTCTCGTACTAATGTAAAATTCATCGTTTTATTTTGAACTTATTTGATAAATTGGACTAATAATGTTAATTAAATAAAATTATAAGGGTGTAAGTTTACAATTTAATTAACTAAAAGTCTTCACATTATCTTTTTTAGCTTCCGAGTTCAATTCTCCTTTCATGGGCATGTATAAATTGAAAAAGAAACCTATTGGATGAAAATATAAGAAAACAGACCCTTAGGATGAAAGTGAATATCATAGTAAAATATGGGGACTACTAGTCCAACTTAGTGAAAAAAAAAAAGAATCTTGAGCAGCCATACCCAAAGGTAGAGAAACAAAAGAACCAATCACAGCACATAACATGTAATAATATAGGAACACAGATCCGTCGGATCCGGGTTATTGAAACTAGGCCATTCTAAGAGTTATAATAATTGTAACCGTTGAATTAAATTTTAATGACCCGGATCCATTAATCCTTAGGCTCCGGTTGCACAAATCTGAAGAGGATCTGTGTTCATTATATAGGGGTTATCGTGAAGTTTGCGCTATCCTTAATATTTTCGTCTCAATTTCTTATTTAAAATTACGATTTGCTTTAAAAAAACTAATCTGGTTATTAAGTCCTTCGTTAAAAGATGACATGACATACCTTTGACCCCAACAAAAAATTTAAAATTAATCAAAAATGTTTTTCTATACCAAAAAAAAAAACATAAATATTGAAAAGTTAAAAATTAAATATATAAAATATAGTTTCTCTACCACTCTCATAAATATTGAAAAATTAAAAATTAAAATATAAGAAAAAAACATTTTCTCTACCACTGTCATTCTCAAACGTGCAACCTCCTGCCCGTCATTCGCACCACCAAATTCTCCCCCACCCCCACCCCCACACCCCACACCCCACACCAACCCGACCCACTACAAATCTACACCAACGCAACCTCCTTTTGTCTTTATCCCGGCGAGTACGCCTCTTACTTGCGTCCATCTGCGCGACGAACATGTTTGTGAAGTTCATCTCCGTCGTGTTATAAAAAGCGTTGCATTTGGCTTGAACATCTTGTAGCCGAGTCTTGGGTACAAATCTAAAGCGGGTATGGATTGATTAGAAATGGGAATTGGATTTGGTAGTGGAACTTGAGAATCGAAGTGACAACGACTTGGTCGTAGCCAGTCCGAAATCAACTTCGGTTCAGTGTGTGCGTGGGGCGAGTATGCCTATAGAGTGAGGTGTTCAGATCGAATGGTGGAGATGTTAGCACCTTTAGAGCCGAGGACAGATGGTGTGCTTACTTCCTTAAAAAAACAGCGAATGAGAGGAAGGTAAGATTGTAGTGACAGTCGAAAAATGCAGGTAATTTTTTTATATTTTATAGTGTTTTTTGTTTAAATATATATATATATATATATATATATTTTTTTTTTTGGATTTATGATAATTTTGTTATTGCCCAATTTTTATTTTTAGGTATTAGACTTTTGTTAATGACAAATCGTAACTTTAGGTTAGAAAGTGAAAGGAAAGGATTAAGGATAATAAAGTGCAAATTCTACAATAAGTTGTAAAGTGAGGATTAACTAATATGTGTTAGCTAAACCTTGGAGATAATTTATTTCGGTTCTTGGCAAACTGTTTTCTTCCATGTGTTACTCGTTGATGGACCCAACCCACAAAAGACTTTCACTTTCATCTCCAACCTTCCAAAAAGTCACTAGCAAACACTATTCTTGCTCCCACAAACTTCCCAGCTCTGAGAATTGTGAGTTCTAAAGCAGCTCCGACAGGTTTATTTTTCTGAATTTTGTTCATTTTTCTTGCCGAATTACAAAAATTTATGAGTTTTTCTGTGTTAATTTTGCAATGGTGGTGATAAAGTTAGTCGGTTTTGCTCCGTTGTTTCAGTAGACTAGTGTTTTTGTAGAGAAAAGCATGGCTTGTTGTTTTTCTGTTGTTTCCAATGCTGGGTTCTTATCTATCCCCAACAAATTAGAATTTCAAGGCGAAAAGTCCAAGTCTTTGGGAAGGTATAGAGGTTTTTGCCCTAGTTCATTTGCTTTTCGTTCCGTGGGATTTCGTAAATTGCGAAACTTTCAACATGGTTTGTTCTGGAACAATGAGCTTAGGCCACTGATGAATGGAAACAGTGGAGTTTGGTTAGAGGGATTGAATAGTTGTTGTAAATCTAGACATGGGTTCTGTTGTTACAATAAAATGGAGCCATTTACGAATGCAAATAGCGCGAATAAGCAGATCTATTTGGGGAAGAAAGGAGACAGTAAGTTGAGGTCTTTGAGGAGGAGATTTTCTTTGAGATTGCGCCCGAGGTTGCGGTGGTTAGCTATGAGAGTGAAAAGAGTTACAATTCAGTCAGTGTTGAATGGTGTTGGGACTTTCTTGCGAAAGAACATGAGAAGAGTGACACTTGTTTCTTTGGTTTCTGTGATATTGGGGCTCTGCTATTTGTTTCTGAAGTTAACAGCTGTGCCCTCTCCGAAAATGGTTCCTTATTCAGAATTGGTAACAAGCCTTCAAAATGAGTCTGTTACAAAAGTTCTACTTGAAGAGGGGTCTCGTCGGATATATTATAACACAAATTCTTGCGTTGATGGGGGCACACAATTGTCTGAGGCAGAATTGCCAAGCATTGAAAGTGAGAATGTGGCCGATAAAGTCACAAGTAATGATGGTTCTCGATCTAGTCAAGCACTGAATAGGAATGTATTGAGAAAATTATCACGGACTCAAGCTTCTACGCCTGACTGGCAGTATTCGACCAGAAAAGTAGATCATGATGAGAAATATTTACTTGGTTTGATGAGAGAGAAAGGAATTACATATAGCTCGGCTCCTCAATCAGTTTTGATGTCAATGAGGACTACTTTGATAACTATAATATCTTTGTGGATTCCTTTGATGCCATTGATGTGGCTTCTTTATCGTCAACTTTCTGCTGCTAATAGCCCAGCTAGAAAGCGGCGACCTGATAAGCAGTTGGTTGGATTTGAAGATGTTGAGGGAGTTGATGCTGCAAAATTGGAGCTTATGGAGGTACACATCTCTTCTCTAGAATACATTAGATATGTTGCATGCTTTATTTCTATGCATCGATACTTTTTTGCATTGCTAACTTGATTATGTAGTTGATAATGAGGTAACTTACTTTTCTTATCATGGAACTGTGGATATCCTTCACTCTGCTTGCTACAATTATGTACTTCGTGAAAGCTTGGAAGCTTTTGGCTTAAACACTTGCTGATACAAGTTATAAACACTAGGAAGACATATTTATCAGTTCTTATATAGAAAGATAGAGCATCACAGTCAAAACAGTGCATCTTTTGCTTGTTGTTGGAGTGTTCTGATCTCCGTGAGCTTGAAACACCAAAGGCTTGAACAAAATATATATACTATGGAGAAAGTTGTGCATTTCTGTTAAGTATAAGGGCTGGTTCACATCATGAATCGAAATTTGTATCCAGAACAGTGCTGGGAAGGTATCCCAAGGCTTGCAACAAGTCCGATCACACATGGCGATGAGCCTTTCAGGGTGCATATCTTTTATTGAGATATAATCTTGTGGATGTTTCTCCTTTTATTCAGAGGTGTTAGACAAGTAAGTGAATAACATAAGTCTTGTATAACGGGATCTCTTTAAGCTTTATGTCCTAAAGTTTATTATTGCCTCTCAAAACTATGATGTT
Organism: Crataegus laevigata; assembly: GCA_963580275.1. Classification (NCBI taxonomy): domain Eukaryota; kingdom Viridiplantae; phylum Streptophyta; class Magnoliopsida; order Rosales; family Rosaceae; genus Crataegus; species Crataegus laevigata. Next base: position 6,325,886 of record OY756945.1, read on the forward strand.
TGTTACCCTAGTGGATTTTACGACCTGTTTGTATACGTGATTACAAACAAGGGCACTGAAATATATTCTTATTATTTAATTATTTATACAATTTTCTTCCTTTATTTTCTTGACATCTTTCTTGTTTGTAGATAGTTTTATGCTTGCAAGGTGCTATTAACTACAACAAACTAGGAGCAAAGTTACCCAGAGGTGTATTGCTGGTGGGTCCTCCAGGAACAGGGAAAACATTACTTGCCCGTGCAGTGGCTGGAGAAGCAGGTGTACCATTTTTCAGTGTTTCTGCCAGTGAATTTGTGGAGATGTTTGTTGGAAGAGGAGCAGCTCGCATTAGAGACCTTTTCAATATGGCAAGGAAACATTCACCTTCAATTATATTCATTGATGAGCTCGATGCAGTTGGAACGAAGCGTGGCAGAAGTTTCAATGATGAGCGTGACCAAACGTTGAATCAGGTAATATAAGGTTCAATTCTAGCTTCAATCCTGCATTTCTCGCATCCATTCAAAGTTCAAGTGGTCACATTCTGAATGTCTTCTGGAATTGTTAGTATATAATTTGATCTGTGGGCCATTATTTGTATTTCCAAACTTTGAAAATTGTCAAATCTCTGTAGTTGGGAAGACTCTTTTGTTCTCTCCTGTTTGATTTTGTTTGATGGGAAAATAATATTGGTCCCCTTTAAAATTTTGCCAACTTTTCTTGCTTATTAACTGTGCATTTAGCTTATACTTTCACCTTCAATCTTTGAACATTGAGTATTTCCTTTAATGTCCTTAGTTTTGTTTTCAATTTTCAAGTCTAAATAGCTATCAAGTGTTGAAAGTTCTAGGATTTTTGCACTAACAAGTATCAACACATTAAATTAGCTTATTGTTTTGATTCTGCTGTTATGTACGATAGTAGAAGGCAGTATTATGTATTAACCGCATTATTGTATCGGTAGATCTTAGATATGGATTTCAGTGGACATCTTGTCATCTGTAATGTATGTTTGAAATTTATTTTAATATCAATATAATGTTTTTTCATCGAATTTTTTTTTTGTGTTCTTGTAGTTGCTGACGGAAATGGATGGATTTGAGTCAGACTCAAAGGTGATTGTTGTTGCAGCAACAAACAGGCCCGAAGTATTGGATTCTGCCCTTTGTAGGCCAGGCCGCTTCTCAAGAAAAATAGTTGTAGGAGAACCAGATGAAGAAGGAAGGAGAAGGATATTGGCTGTACATTTGAGAGGAGTTCCTTTGGAGGAAGACATTAATCTTATTTGCGATCTCATTGCTTCACTGACACCAGGTTTTGTAGGTGCTGATCTTGCAAACATCATCAATGAAGCTGCTTTACTTGCTGCTCGTAGGGGTAGGGTATACAGTACATCCAAATTATCTTTTGGTTTTCTGAATTTGTACATGGATCCCAACTTCCTATTAATCTATGGTCTGTTGCAGGTGGTGAAACTGTGGCCAGAGAAGATGTAATGGAAGCAATTGAAAGAGCAAAATTTGGAATTAATGATAAGCAACTTAGGCCGAGTACAATAAGCAAGGAGCTTGGGAAAATGTTCCCGTGGATGCCTTCTCTGATGGGAAAGAACACAAGGCAAGACGGAGTGCAAGGGCCTCTAGGATATCAAACTCTGAGCTGAGTATGTCCATATGTTCTAGTGGTAGTAATATGAATGATACAGTACAATTTTTTGACGAGTTAGCAATTTTGATTTATATTTGTTATTATCATCTAATATATAAAGTCAATTAATTTGAAATGGTTAGTTTTTGGTATCCCATATATGAAAGCTGAACTTACCATCTATATCCGTGCTCTTAACTTTGTTCCGTCATGATCTGGGGAGTTCAGTGTCATCTATATCCATATGAGTGAAAGTTCATAGCTATAGTCATGCCGTGTCAATTGAAGCTCAAGTTTGTATCCAGGAAAAATAGTTCACAGGAGCAAATATCAATTTTAGGTTGACATCAATCGATATTGGTAGAAATGTCCAGACTTGTAGTTCATGGAAAATCGTCAACTTAAAATATGTTCAACAGCAGTTCATACTGAATCAAATCCTCATCCATGCATATCTATTCCAACTTCAGTGGTCACACTGAAGGTGGATTAAGTAATAGTAACACTAACTTGTCCACATTTTCTTGGTTCCGTTATCTTCATATTTTCGAGAATCATCAGCTGTCTTGATTTTGGAATTTTACATCTTCTGTTCCTTGTACAAGGTTCCATTGTTAATTGCTCCTTTTTTAGTGATGATATCAGATTCTGTGAGACTGTAAAGATACTGTACATGCATTGATAATTGGCTTTTTATCCAAATGGTTCCTCAAATTTAAAACCGATAGAAGTGGTCCCTGAGATTGTCCACCATCAATCATTTTGGTCCTTTCGTGAGAAATCTCCATTAAATCGAGGGTATTTTTGTCCAATCAACTCCTCCCCTTGAACTTGTGGTTTCGTCAATTTAAAGGAGATTTTTCTTAGAAGGAACAAAATGATTGACGGTGGACAATTTCAGCATCCGCTTCTATCGATTTTAAATCTCAGGGACCAATGTGAGGAGTTATGACAATCTCATGAACCATTTTGGCTAAAAAGCTTGGATAATTTGATATGTTTATGTAAATCTTGCTTATATCATGGGAATCATGGAATCCATGAAATGATGGTTGGCGGAATGTCATTTTCCAACTAGGGATGTATTGCTAATCTTGTCAGCAACCTAAACTATGAGCAGGCCTATAGTTTCCCAGTTTATTGGAATAAAATGTGTGATTTTGACACCCACTAATATGCCATTTTGTCATGATTTTAAGATTCTGTTGTACTCCCTCACGTCTTTCAACTCAAATTTTGTTTCTTTTTTCTGTGTGATAGTGAAATGATACCATGACCGTTTCCCAGAAGTCTGAATCCACACGACGAGGCTTCTCAGATGCAGGTCCGGCGCTGTATGAGAAACGATATTACTGCTACGAGTTGGACAGCCGATACAGGATCGTTCTTGCACTGTCATGAACTTCGAAGAGGCGATCAGGTAACTAGTAGATTCGATGCCAAGATATTGCAAAGCATACCGTGATGGTACACATGAACTATGTTTCCAGGTTAGAAGCAGCATCATTTTTGGATTCACCCGTACCCATAATATTGGTTGAAGCACATTGCTGTATCATTCCAATGTATTAAACTATGATATCTACATGATTATAATTATTTGACTTATAATTATTGACAGTAAAAAGAATTAAATAAATGGAATATTTTATGGTTTGGAAAGTTGAGACCCCACCGCCCATGCGTTCCCCATGTTGATCTGAGAAAAGATGTTGATTGATAACCGCAAGGCACTCCTAAATGTCTTTGATTGCAAGTATTTGGGAATTTGAGTCAAGGATGTGCTTTTATATTGCAATTTGCAGATTTAGATCAGAAAGCCTGACCACGTGACCTTTTCAACCACCTGCACAAAATCATGGGATTCATGTATTTCGTGTATTTTAGTTTTGCTCGACTCCACGCCGGTCCCGTCCGTGTGAGAGATGGCAGCCTTACCCAAGTTCATCTTTAGTTACTACTCCTAGTTATTCAAACATCATCCACACATATTGAGTAATTTGGAAGCAACATGAACATTTTATTCATATTCCTTCTGTTGAAGGAAGCAACACGATCTTAAACGTGGTGGATAGGGCGCCAGCGCTTGCGGTGGATTACCATGGAAAGAGACCTAGGAAGCAAATATGGATCTGTTGCCCAGCAGAACAATCTAATGCAATGAGGAAAACAGAACCCAGATTTCCTAATTCCTATATGCACATTTTAGTTACGAGCAATCCACCACAATTACAGATCATCCTATTTACAAGGTTGTTGATGGATCAGCAAGCTAGCTGTTCCACAAGCTGTTGTTTTCGCGTTAGATGATTGCAGCTTTAAGTCTCCTCATCAGTTCCTCCCTGTATTCAAAGAAGAGTTCAAATCGGCGTTAGAATAAAATTGATCTTTTACTGACCTTTTACGCTGCTAATATACAAGTTTTTATCTGATTTTGAATTTACCTTGTGAGTAGTCTGTCTTGAGATGAAGCGGATAGGAGTCCTCTGTTCTCTTCAGCCCTCCTTAACAGGTACGGCAGCACCAACTGTATCGGTCCGAATGGCATGTACTTGCTTACTTGAAACCCTGAATTTTTCAGGCCGAAGGAGAGCGATTCTGCCATTCCGTACAGCTGCGCAAATTCGAGCTTCTGGTGCACCTTCCCGACCCCAATTTCATGTGCTTTTGCCATTGCCAGTCTCCCTACATTTGCATTCAACGTTTCACGTCAGACATACTGCCGATACAAAACTCTAAACCAATGTAGTGGGGCTTTTCTGCAAGTTTTATTTACCTGATTCAACATTATGGGTTGCAAGGACAACTGCATCAGAGCCATTTGCAATTCTCTCGAGCATGAACGAAGCACAATCATTGTAGCATGCGTGCGTGTCCTCAATGCAATCGTGGATAGGAGACTTATAGCCCAAGGAAGAAGCTAATTTTCCTTCACTTGACATATAAGCTCCCCTCACCACTTTGAACCCCATTGAAACACCCATCTTATCTGCAGCCTTTGTTGCCAGCAACAATCTTTCCTTTGCATCTTTCAAGTAAGCTTGAATCGTCCCGTAAACAATTGGGTTATCATCTTTGTTGTAAATGATCGCAGAGGAGTAGGTCAAGTAATCGATGGCCGGTTGAATTGAAGTGTACTCTGCATCGACGGATAGAGGCACATTGGCTTCTGCACACTTTTGGGACAGTTTTAGTAGTCTCTGGTGGACTAATTCGAGATCACGCTCTTCTTCCGGGGTCAAAGGCTCCGGCTTTTCGAGGGTATGGTAGAGAGGGCTCGCTTCGGAGAAAATGGGAAACGTATCGCGCTTCCATGGAAGAATGAAAGACGGATCTTGCTGTTGCCATCTCAGCAAGTCACTCACTCGCCGAAGCAGATTGGTGGGGCAAATTGCAGTAATTTTCACAATGATAAAGCTCACCTGTTACAAACCAAAAAAATCACTTTAAGTTTCAGTTCCCATCACAAATAAACTTCACGAGGAAGTAGTGAAGAAAAACAAAAAATCACCAGAAGAATTGCTTTGTTTGAAAGTGCTTTTTTGATACGTCGCTGTCAGAATCAAAACTCAATTGGCGCATGCCAAGCTTTCACATGGTTTGCAAATTGCACTAATCAAAATTTAATTAGTGATATATCAAGAATAGTAAATGTTTGAGTGATGTTGGAAAATTTGTCGGCAGCAACTAGGAAGCCAAATCAAATGTAAACAGCCCTAGGCCTGGATGGAAGATTCAAGGTTGGCCAAACAACTTGGTGGTGCACGCAAAGAACCAAGTGGCACAAGTAAAAACCAACTTGGTGGTGCATGCAACGGAGGAGGATCCTCGCCGGATCATCTTTGTGAGGATCCAAAAATTATTTAATCACATTCGTTCATTGTACATCGGACGGTTAGTTTTTATCAAGTATTGTTTATATTCAAGTTTAAATAAAAAAATTTACGATAATTTCTAACCGATATATAATGAACAGATGTGATTTGAAGATTCTCAAATCCTCACAAAGAGAATCCGGCAAAGATCCGTATTCCATGCAACGAACCAAATGGCATAAGCAAGAAAGTAGGACCCGCAATCCTACATGTCAACTGTATGGATTCAGACTCCTTCATGTGACATGCCTAAGCAATATTAACATTGAGTAACGGAAATATTTTAACCATTAAGTCTTGTTATTTTTTTTTAACAAACAGTATTTACAAGAGGGGGTGAACTGAGTCTTAGTGCTAGTAATAATACGGTTCAAATTTGTATTTTACGAAAATCGAATCTAATACTTATTACTTACATGCGAAAAAGAATATCACTAGACCGTATTACTAAATGACCATAAGTCTTATTTTACATAAGAAAAATCAAATTCAAAAGGTTAAAATTTTGACTCAGAACTATGGAATTTTTGGGTATACATGCTTTACAAAGGGCCCGCGTCACAGTTTATTGTTATAAGCGCGCAGTAAATTGGTTAATGAACTTCATTTTCAAGCTAAAAAAAATCATTATGAACGTTAAAATGTAACTGAACCTCACTTTTAAGGAAAAAAAACAAACGTTTCCAACGATAAATCATGAGTCGGAATTTTAAGAGAGTTTTTTAGCATTTTTCGATTAAAAAATAAAAAAAGAAAAACAGAATTTCGATATGATCAAAGAAAAGTCAACAAATCGACTCTTGAATCTTTGATTTTGGGGTGATGCGGAGAACTACTTACCGAAGAAGGTGACAGGGATTTGGTGGATTCAGCGGTGTCCAAGAAGCCTTGCAAGTTCTTGTCGCATGCCTCGTTGTTACCGGCGTATTCCAAAGCGTAAACCAGCATCCCTCTCAGCCCCGCCTCGTTTAGCTCCAGCACCGACTTTCCGGCGGCAACGGCGTCTTCGCCGGCGCAAAAGTGGTCATAAATCGTGGACCGTATCATCCCCAAGATCACGTCTTTGATCAAGGGAGTCTGCATGAGCTTGGAACGCATGACCCACATTCCAACATCCACCATCGGCTCCACCGCCACCATATGGAGGTTCAGCGCCGCCCTCAACAGCCGCGACGTGGAGACCGAGGCAAAGAGCTTGTCCGCGTCATCAAAGCTGGAAAGGCTGGGGTCGGCGTCGATGGTGGTGGCTGTGGGGTGAGGTGCTTTTTCGGCATAGCCGATTGGCTGGGAAATGGCGGATATGGTGGTGGAGGAGGCGGAGTTAAGAGGCCTGACATTTTTCAGGAGTTTTGATGCTCCTGGGATTACACGGTTTGCCATTCAATGGTGGGTGTGTCTCGAGTAATTCACCAATTCTCTGGCTCTCTTGCTTCTAAATCTCTCCTCTCTCTCCAGCACTCCCTCCTTCTCTCCCCAGAATTGTTCTTATGCCTGAAGCTTGTTAGAACTGCTGGGGTTCAGTTAATTATATAGGCAGTTTCAGAGTTTTTACGGTGCGGTGTGACCTGGTGTCGAGTAAATCCTGTCAGATTGGATCATACGTGGCTCCACGGAATCCTCATTTGTTTTTATTTTTTTTTTAATTTTTTGGTGGAATTTTTCTCAGGTAGAAAGTAGGATCTTTGTTTTTCCTTTCCGAATAATTAGGGTCTCGAAAGATAAGTATGATTGACTTGGCTAGTAGTAGGATTACCAAGAACATAATCCTCGCAATTAAGCTAGTCTTAAATGTAGGTGGATTATCTCCATGCGAACATCTTGCAATGTGTAAACCCAACTCCATTTTACCTAAATCATAGGAAAGAGAACTGAAAAAACTTACATACCTAACAGCTTGTTCGGCAAAAATTTTCAGTTTTATAGCCGACATGAAAACATAAAACAAAATACGTTTTGGGAAGTTTAGGGCATGTTTGATACTCTACGACTCTACTTGAATTCAACTTTTTAAACCTAAAAATAATTTTCAAGTTTTAGGCTTTAAAAACTTGTTTGGTATGACTATTTTAAAAAACTGAACTCAAAACTAACAAAAAAAATATACTCTATTATCTAAAAATACAAAAAATGAGTTTTTAGAGTTTTTAAACTTAAACTCATTCATTTCTTTTCTTTCTCTCCTCCCTTCTCACTCCAAATCTATTTCTCTCTTTTCTTCTTTCTCTCTCCTCCTTCTATTTTTTTTTTACCTTTTTCGTCACTCTTCTAATCCGCTCTCTTCATTCTCTAGATTCTTTCTCTCACTCTTCTTTTCTATCTCTTCCGATCCTCTCTCTTCTTTCTCTTTCCTCCAATCATTTTTACTTTCTTTCCTCCTCTCTCATCTTTCTCCCTTTCTTGTAACCCCTCTTTTTGGATTTCTTTGTCCAGTTTAAGTCGTAAGATTTAAAATTTTTAAATAGCATACCAATAAAGTTTTTGAGTCTTAAAGAATATTGTTTTTAAGAAGTGTTCTTAAGAAATATTTTGAGAAATGATGAAAATTTTCGAATAAGATACCAAACAGGCCCTTAGAAGCAGAAAACTTGAATACTAACCATTTTTTTTAGTTAAAATGAAACTATAACACGATGTTCACCCCTCTCTCTCTAAAAAAAGAGAGCCGAGAGGAGTGGACAAATGAGAGGATGTAGAGCATTTTTTTAGTTTTGTGTGCTTTAGTTTTACAAAATGATATTTTAAACTATTTTAGAGAAAATTGAATTCAAATGAAAAATGATGGTTACACTCGCAAGAACGTCTTACGTATGAGATTTCTCAAATTTTATCATTTATATATATAACAAAAATGCATGAGCTAAGCTATGAGAAGTAGAGCGATTAAGCCAACCGGCCTAACTGATTTTTATATTCAATTATTCCTTTTCTTAACCAGGCTGTTCATACTTTGTTCAATTATTGTGCTTAGATGAACTATACGTGATAAACTTCATTGATATGCTACATAACATGTACGAAATAATTATTCGATGTTGATTGGCCAAAAGGGAAGGGTATCTAAATCTCACCCACTGTATTATATGTTTGAACAATTCTTGATCATTACTTAAGAATGAGTATGACATTATACTAAAAACTCTTCGTGCTTGAATCACGGACTTTTGTGTATATGATACTACTTAAGGATGAATAGAAAATCATACTCAAAATTCTTATTGTTTGAATCACAGAGTTTTATGTATATGATAAGAGCCGTTCATATTATAAATCATTCTGTAAACATTAAATATGCAAAAATGGAATTAAAACTAAGATGGTTGAGTTAATTTATTGTAGCAAATACATAAATGGTTTGTAATACTTTTACTAATTCTGTTTCTATTTTGTACCTTTCCATAACTAAACGACCTTAGTTTTAATTGATTTTTTTTCTTTTCAAATGTGATATTTATTGAGTGATTCTAATATGAACAGTTCTAAACTAAAAACGAAGTCCTATGAATCGACAACGAACAATTTTGAGTAGGGAATCTTACTCATTTTAAGTAGCTAAATAGTATATTCTTACCCAAGTTATCGTACGAAATAATCTCATCACAACTTAATGACTGCACGTATAAATGAGAAATTTCAAGTCTAATTTTAATTAACGACGAATTTTGTACCTAATCATTACTAACTTATTGTGTAATTTCGCCAAACCACCCCGGGGTCATCCCGAGTACCGTCGTCGTATTAAAATAAAAAATATTATGAACAGCATAACTTGCCTCCTTGCCGTTCATATTTCGTGTATAACAGATTAAAAATCATATCCCAACAAAACATAAGAGGAGCCAGCTTCAATTGTCTCTGAATTCTCTGTCATATGCATCTCGGAAAATGACTGCGACTATTTCAGCATACGTTGGAGACTTTTAAATTGTTCTTATGGGACCATTTGAAACCCTCAAAAGTTGTATTATACTGGTTTTTTTTCAACCTTAAATATTTAAAGATTAGTTGTTGTAAATAAATCCCATCATGTATCTATCACAAGAAGCAAGAAAACAAAACCCCACTTAAATATCAAATCAATTTGTTTAAATGTATTTTAAGATTTCATCCAACCTCTCAACCTCTCGTTTTTCCATATCAATACAATTATTTTTTTTAATAAAAAATCAAATGTATAAATATATATAATTATTGTTGTTATGAAGCTGGTATAATAAGTTTGTACTCGTATCCATCCATAATTGATTGTTTAGTGTTGTATAATAGGTAAAGCTGTCGAGCATGACAAACACACTTTATAAAGTATCTGAGAGATTTTTTAATGTATTCAGAATAGAAGGCGAAACATCACATGATTATAACATTGAAGTAAGTGTTTTATTTTTCTAAGTGTCTTGCTAATATATAACATGTTATTTATGCACCTTGTTCGAAAATCTCAACGTATCGTATGTTAGATTAATTAGTGGCTCCAAGATTATTGGGTAATGATAAAACGTCCACGTCAGCGTTTCGCGTCCTCCATCATCTTTCTCTCTCCCGCACGTAATCGGAGAGTCTTAAGAAAAATGTCCTGAAATGAAAGTTTCAAAGACAGTCTAATGCACTACTACTCATATTATCTAAGTTAAGCACTTGCACAATTCAGTAAGGCCTCGTTTGGCACGTAATGTCAATAGAATAAATATTTAAAAATTAATTATTTTTACAATAAATATTTAAGGTATTAAATAGTTTCTAAATATTTGTTTGTAATTATAAAGTTTACGTAAACATAGATATCTATGTTTAAGTAAACTTTATAATTACAATCATTTCATTATTGCGTGACGCTACTTTCGGCGCGTAAGACATCTTTGCGCGACGAACATCATATGTTTGTCGTGCAAAATACGGTCAGACTACGTTCAAACCTTTTCATTTATTGCGTATTTATGACGCATTTTGCGCGACGAACATGGAGATTTGCTTGACGAATGGGTTCCTCTCGCAAAGGTGTCCTAGTGCTATATAAAACGTAGTTTCAAGAATGGCCAATTCTGGAGAAGGCTCTGGCAAAATAAAAAACTTGTATTGCAATCAGAGAGGTATCGACGGAAGCAAGTGCTGTACTTTAAAGGCAAAAATATGGATGCGGCGTACGCCGAATTTAGGTGTGACATTGGGAATTTGGTGTGGAGGGATTGTTTTGCCGAATTTGAGTCTTGGAAAAAGGTTCCTAAGGAGTTGAAGAATTCCATGCTGAGGGAGTCATCAGTAAGTTTGTAGTAAATAATGAATAATTATTTTTGTTAAAATGTAATATTTTTTAAATTACTAATTTATTGTTTATTGGCATTAATGTAGGTTCATTGGGAAGTTGACGAAACTAATGAGAAGCAACAGATTTATGTGGATGGGCTTTTCAAGCAGTGTTTCCAGGCAATGGAAATTTGATGTGTTGTTGGTGAGAGAGGATCGAAGTTGAGGAGGGTTGTTTTTTTTGTTTTTTTAATAAATAAGATTTTGTGGACTTTATATTTAATTTAATTAATAAATTTATGTTATGTGGATGAGTATTAATATTTACATTAATTATAATTCCCATTTGGGATAGTAAATTAGTTTTGTTAATTAATTTAATGTTTAATTAGGTTTGAGTTTTTTTTAATTTATAATAAAATAAAAATGTACAATACATACAAATAAAACAGAAAACCATAAAAAAAATAAAAAAAATATGCATTGCGCGACGATACATGTTTTCGTTGCATAATTTGTTGAAAAGAATAAATTGTAAAGTAAAGGAAATAAAATAAAAAAATGGTAATTAACTTGCGTGACGAAGACTATGTTAGTCGCTCAAAGGATATTTGCGCAACAAAAAAACAATGTTAGTCGCTCAAAATCATTCGTCCAAAAGTGAAACATTTTAATCTAGATTTAGCCATGTGTAGAGGCAAACTGCAAAAAAAAAATTGTAGATTGTGCCTTTGCACTCATCCCGTTGATTTTGCGCAATCCGGCATCCGTCATTTCCATTTTCTCTCAATTTCATCATCTAATACTCTCTCCATCTTCTTCTCTAGGTTGATCGAGCTATCTCGGTGTGTCTGGTAAGCATTTTTTGTCGTTAGGGTAAAAGTATTAATGTAAATTCATACTAACGCCATTAATTTCGCTGTCTATAGGGATATTGTGTGTGTTTAGCGATTGGTGGCGAACGATTGAGAACATATTTTCTTTGCTTTATTTTTAAAAAAATATAAAATTAATTAAGTTATGTTGAACTTAGTTTGTTATGTTTGTATTGTGTTGTGAAATTATATTTACATTATGTTGTTAAATTTGTACGTGATGTACAAATATGTGTTGTGATGTGTGATGTACGGAGTTAATTGAAATTAACTTCGTACTTGTTTTTTATTTTTAGTAAAACTTAGTTTCCCGTTCGAGGATTAGTTGGATTCGCGCATGGATGCAAAAGCATGACTGCAGTCCAATTAATTCTTGAATTGCCCCATTGTTTGGACAGTTTTGGGAATGCACAATCATGACGCGTAGTTTATGGTTGAATGATTAGGTTTTGGTTGTGGAGATTTCGGTGTCATCTTTGTATGTTCTTGAGATGGTACATATGTATTTTATATCTACGTCGTACACCTGAAGAACTATATCAAGATGCTGTCGAAATTCATCTACGTCGAAATCTAATCTGATGTAGCCGTAAATTACGTGACATGACTATGCATTCCTGAATAGGATAGGGCCCTTACCGGAGGCATAAGGTGACATTATCATTTTGTATGAAGTTGTTGAGATTATTGTATTGTTATTGTGGTTTCAGAAATTATGGACATGATGTGGATATAGAACCCAAAGAGATGCGCAGACGAATACTTGGATGGAATTGTGCACACAACCCGAGGTGTAACAACACGTTAAGGGAGACAATTGAAAATGTTCGATTTCATTTATTAAGTAATGGAATGATTGAGACATATAATACTTGGAATCATCATAGGGAGCAATTAGACAATGCTTCATCTTCAAACACCACAAGAGTGGACAATGTTGAACTTATTGTAGATCCTAATGAACAAGTCATAGATATTATAAATGATGCTTTTCCATTTTCATTGACAAACACCAATCAGGAAGGGGAAGATGACTTGCCTACACCAATGGACAGTGCAGAGTTCGAACTATATGAAAAGCTATTTAAAGATGCCGACCAAGAGTTATACCCAGGGTGCGAGAGCTTTTCTGTTTTCACGATCATTGTGGAACTGATGCACAGAAAAATAAAGCATCGTATGTTGAACCAGTGTTTTGATTACTTTTTGGGGGTTTTCAAGAGAATGCTTCCGAAGGACAATTGTTGGCCAAAAGACCATAGACACATGCAAAAGGTGTTGAATGGTCTTGGATTGGGTTATGAAAAAATTCACGCTTGCAAAAACAATTGTATTTTATTCTACAAAGAGAATAAAGCATTGGATAAGTGCCTTGTATGTAATGAGTCGAGGTTCAAAATGACATCTCAGAATAGAACGACTAAGATCCCACAAAAAGTCATGCTCTATCTACCCCTGAAACCTAGGTTGCAGCGATTGTATATGTCGACGCATACTACCACAGACATGAGATGACATAAGGAAAAACGAGTAGACGACGATGTGATAAGGCATCCTACAGATGAGGAGGCATGGAAAGAGTTCGATTGAACGTTCCCCAAGTTTGCTGCTGATCCCCAGAATGTTAGATTAAGACTTGCCACTGACGAATTCAATCTGTTCAGGGTTCTAAACCAACACCACAGCACTTGGTCGATTTTCGTATTCTCATATAATTTGTTGCCTTGGAAATGCATGAACAAATAATTCATGATGATGACTCTTTTGATAACTAAGGATCCTAGCTGGTCAATCGATGTTTACTTAAGGCCGTTGATTTATGAGAAAGGATTTATGGACAAACAGTGTGTGCATAAACGATAAGTCTACTGGGAAGATGTTCACTTTATGGCCAGCAGTTATGTGTACTGTGAATGATTTTCCCGCATATACAATGGTTTCTGGGTGGAGTACTAAGGGTTATATGGCATGCCCTGTACGCAAGGATGATGTAACATCTGGTTGGCACGCCAGAAAAGTTTGTTACCTTGGTCATTAGAGATGATTGCTATGGAACCACGAGTGGCGGGAAAAGGATAAAGAGTTCGACAGGAACACAGAGCATCGCCTTAGACTTAGAGAATGGTTTGGTGATCAGATTTTAGAACAGCTTAATCGTTTGTATTTTGCTTTGTTCAGGAAAACAGTGAGTTGGACTAGACCTTCTACACATATGAATTGGATGCACAAGCCTATGTTTTTTGAGCTCCCATATTGGTCGAAACTAAAATTGAGACACAATCTTGACGTTATGCATGTTGAGAAAAATGTCTTTGACACATTGGTGGTCACCGTTCTAGATATTGAGGGTAAGACAAAGGACACAATCAAAGCTCGTCTTGATTTGGAAAGAATGGGCATATGGAAGGGTTTATGGATGAATAGGGACAATAATAAAGCCAGAAGGGATATTGCGTTTTTTTTCCATGAAACCGAATGACAAAAAAGAGTTTTAAAAGTTTTTTATCGTCTGTAAAGTTTCCCGATGGGTATACTTCTAATATCATGCGTTGCGTGAATGTTCATGGGGGTAAATTTGTTAAACTAAAGAGCCATGACTGCCATTTGTTTATGCAACGCCTATTTCCTGTGGGTATTCGACAATTATTGCCAGAAGATGTAGTGAAGCCAATCATGTTGTTGTCCATATTTTTTTCCTAACTGTTGGCAAGAACGTTGCGAAAGATGGACATTAATTAGTTGCGCCATGACATTGTCCAAGTCCTATGAAGTTTAAGATGATATTCCCTCTAGCTTTCTTCACAAGTATGATCCACGCCCGAAGAGGCATTGCTTGCTGGTCTTGTCAAATATCGCTGGATGTATCTAATAGAAAGATATATAATCTTCATCATTTGTTTATGCATGATTAGCCCACTCTTACTAATTTTTATCATATCGTTTTATTTTGGCAGGCTTCTCAGGGAGCTGAAAAAAAAAAGTGTACGCAACAAGACGAAACCCGAATGATCAATTATAAAGGCTTGGGTTTAATATGAGTCACTTACTTTCTGTGGAATGTATTTAAAAGATGTGCAAACGGCTTTTAATTGTCCTCAGCACAATAATGATGGGGGTGTGAGAAAGGAGAAACTTTCTATTTTTGCCCAAAGCGCACGACCCTTTGGAGATCTTGTACGAATAGAGTCGTTTTCTAGAAATAACATGGAGGTAGTGCATTGGTTCGCACTGAACAATTGTGATGAGATAATATCATACTTAGATGAGCATGGAAAAATGATGAAGTGAGAACATCCATCACATTTGTATGCCAAGAAACACCGAGAATTATTTCCACAGTGGTTTCTCGAATATATAAGTTATAAGTGTTTTGTATTTGACATATATATTGTGGTATTTAATTTTCTCAAACTAACATGTGTATGTTTTTGTATAATATTAGGTGAATAAATTGAAAGCATCGAATTCCCCCACTTACAGTGAAGAGTTATATAACTTGGCATTCGGCCCGATTCGCGCTGAATTGTTCTCGGGTTGCCATGTCAACGGCGTCAAGTTTTTGGGGACTGCACAAGATGACAAGTTGTGTACGCAAAACAGCGGTGTCCATGTCCCAGGTGGATGCGAAAATACGAACATTGATTTCTTTGGCAAACTAACAACTGTCGTGCAATTGCTTTCCAAAGACCGATACCAAGTGATCATGTTTAAGTGTCGACCCAAATAGGCAGGGACGTGTTAAAATCGACCATGGCTTACTATATGTGAAAATTAATAGAACTTGGTACGACGACGACCCTTACATTTTGGCAAACATGGCAAAACAGATTGTGTATCTAGACGACCCTAAACCCGGGAGAGGTTGGAAAGTTTTTCAGAAGATGGATCAGAGGAACGTATATGCTATACCAGAACAAGACCCAACTGACTGCAATGTCGACAATGACTCTGACCAATGTTTAGAATCTTTAATGGAAAATGATGTGGAAACACTTCGAGATACAAATCTTATCCAAAAATCGTTTCAGATACAAGGAGTGTCTTAAATCGAAAGGCCGATTTAGTAAATTACAATTGACCACGGTGATCTTCCGCGATATGATGTTGTAGTGGGCCCGAACGACGACAGTGACGTAGTTATGGAGAAGGAGGATTGAGGGACTGAAGCGAACGATAGTGAAAGTTATTATAATTCAGATGATGAATAATGCAATTTATTTGCGACTTGCCATTTAAAACATAGTAAATGAATTTTTTTGTAATTTAATTATCTTATGTTATAAATAATTTGGTTTTATTTGAATAAATATAAATTTTAAAAAATTTACCCGGTTAAATTAAATTTTCAGCTCATTGCGGGACGAAGAAAATATTATTCATTGCGCGAATGGCATTTGCGCGACAATTAATTACTATTCGTCGTGCAATGAGCTGAAAATTGGGCGCGTACGAAAATAATTTCGTGAAAATTTGAATTTATTGTGTGATGAATATCTTCTGTTCATTGTGCAATAACCTCAGAATTAAATTGAAATCGCAAGCATTTTCCCACTTACCTCTCACCTCTCATCTATGTAAACTCTCCCTCCGACGACCATCTCCCTCAGCTCTCCCTCACATTATCTCTTCCTCCTCCGGCAACCCTATCTTTTCCTCCTCCAGCACCTTCTCTCTCTTCCTCCACTGACAACCCTATCTCTTCCTTCTCCGACAACCTTATCTCTTCCTCCTTTGACATTGCTCTCCCTCCGAGGTAAATTTCAATTTACTTAACTCTAGTCAAATTAGGAATTAGAGTTCTACAATTAGGGTTCTAATGTTTTGAATAATTGCTTTGATTTGATGATTGCTTTCAATTAGGGTTCTAGAACAAGGGTTCTAATCTGCTTTTGGGTGGTTTTTGGTTCGTGGGTTGAGACTGAATGGTTGGAATTTGCTAATTTAAGATCCTTTTGTCTTATTCCCAATCTGTTATTTGGGGCCTTGGTTATGATTGTAAGTGTTTGATTAATTGGGACTATTTAAGACTGGAAAATGTATGATGTGAGAGGCTTGGGTTCAAGCGGGTTAGTGATTGAATGGCTTGAATTGTACTGTGTTCTTTTGTGGGTGGCAAAAAATATCAAATTTAACTGATACAATCACATTTTTAGGGTGTTTGGCTGAATAAAAAGTAAAAAGTAGCTTTTTAAGAACAAAGAAGCGACCTTTCAAACAATTTAGGGAATCTATGGCTTTAACAGACCAACTGCTTATGCTATAGGATTTTAGTGTAATACATTTGTGGGACGAGCAAAAATTGTCCACTAACTTCAAGTTTTCATGGAAGCCACTGTGAGAGCAATAACATATTAACATATCAAATTGTTTTGATCACTCAAAACCTTTTTTATGAATTGTAACTTTAGTGTATGAGATTTGCTGAGTACTAGTGTTGGTTGGAGTTGTGAGGGTTTGAGGTTATTTTTTACTGAGATAAAAAGATAACTTTGGAGGTAGGATTTATACTTTAATGGGGTGACAGTCTGTTCTTGCAATGAGGGTTCCTGATGAAAAGTGGTACACATATATGTGTATATTCATATTGTGGATTCATTATGTGAGCATTTATCATGTGTCTGAGGTCAGAAAGCTTTGGTCATAATTTTATATATTTTTGGTCGGTTGGAGGCAACATAGTTCATACATGTATTGGATGTTTGTATCATGATCTTTCTTTCTTTTGTGTAATGTTTACTTTGTCATATGCAAGGGTTTGTATTGTTTATTCATTTTCAGATTGGGTCGTGTGGTATGGTTGCTCATATATTTTATGAAGTGTAACCTAACTTAAACTATCCTACATAAGTAGTCTTACCACGATATAACAGATAGATACCACAAATTGAACATAAAATTCTTAATAGCATACATAAATTGTTTAAAGTCACACATATGAGAGTCTTGATTATAGAAAAATATGAAGTACGTACTGCATAAAACCAGATGAGAGATTATGTAACTAAGTCGATCTATTAATTGAAGCACTATTGTGGTTGAAATCACGGAACCACTTAGCTGATTGCTTGGGGTAGCGATTGTAGTTGTCATCGAAATCAACGTAATAGAGTCCAACTTGCCCATTCAAAGTCATCAAACAAAGCCTAGCAAAAGTATCATTTGACATTTGCTCCATTCCTGCGATAAACAGGATAAGAATGTGATTATACATTGAATCAATTTAATTGAATGGGGAAATGCATATAGGTAAGTGGATTGGTTTTTTTGTTTCTCCTTTAATGAAATGCATACAGGTCAAGAAGCTTTTATGGGGTTGGTGTCAGTGATATGCCGCAGAATTAGGCATGTTGAAGGATATGTTTGTGTTTATATTTCGAGGCCTACATATAACAGCTGATGCCCAAGTCAATTGGCTATAAGTACCGTATATATTTTTTGTTTTCTTGTTATTTAATTGAATGGGGAAATGCATATAGGTAAGTGGATTGGTTTTTTGTTTCTCCTTTAATGAAATGCATATAGGTAAGTGGATTGCTTTTTGGTTTCTCCTTGAATGAAATGCATATGGTTAAGTGGATTGGTTTGTTTGTTCCTCCATTAATGAAATGCATATAGATGTAGATGCTTTTATGGTTTAATTGTCAGTTTTATGTTTAACGTCAAATGCTTAATTTAGTTATGCACGGGGTTGGTGTGAGTGATATGCCACATAATTTGGCATGTGATGGGATTTATGTATACTTACTGATTTTTTTTCTTTTAATTGTGCATATGTCAAACCTTATTAGAAGCCGTAAGGCGGTGACGACTGCACCCCTTTCGCCTCTCTCGACTCATCCGTCAGCTGCCATTGCTCATGCACAAATGGACCACTTGCTGGTTGGTTCTGGGGTCTCCCAGGTGCCGGCATCATCAGCCTCATCAGTGACGCTACCTGTTAGCGCCAGGAGTGGTCACCGCCACCCCCGCACGCCCGACACACCATCGGCATCCATTACTGATGCCTCGGGGTCACAACAAGGTAAAGTTTAATAATGCCCCGCACGTCGATAACTATTTTTTTCCTATAGTGCCTTGGTGATTTCTCTATATAGACTGTTGTACGTGATATTGGATTGCCTAATGATGCTAGAAGGGTTGTCATTATTTCTTTGTAGAGAACAATGTGTCTCTAAAAATTTTTGTTCAATTTTTCTACTTAATTCTGAGTTTTACTAGTTTAAGTTTGTTCAAAAATTTGAGCTCCAGCTGCTCTAAGTTTGATCTTTAGTTATTTAGGTAAATAGAAAGAAAATGTTTAAAGTGGAGTTGGATTATATTTACATTTTGTAATAGTGCATACAATGTTGGCAAAAGTACAAACCTTATAATGAATACCAAATATGAAATATGATAAGAATTTGGTTAACTTAGTTTTGTTATTTTAGGTTCAGTTTGTTAAGTTATGTCGTTTAAGAATTAAACAGTTACTATATATATTGTTTATTGTTGTCTGAACCATTTATTAAACAGTTGTGATCATTCTGTTGGATACAAATATTGTTTATGTTGTTTTCAGGTTTTATAGGGAGGTTACGCCGAAATTTTAGTAAGATTTGTTATTAGTTTTGGGTTAATGTTAATTTTATATTTCTTTGCAGCCAAGAAAAACACCTGGGGACCTAGTCGCCAGTTGAAGACGGTGAAGATCACCCATGTGATCAACAGACGTATCACTATTGGATACGACGAGTGGTATCGGGCTACACCAACGGCGGAGCAGTATAGCGCATTGGGCCACGACACTGGTCACGTCGTTCGAACCTATTACCCTACGAAATGGAAGTCTTGGAAGGTGATGTCAGATGAGGTGAAGACGAAGGTGCGTGCACAGTTGTCGGTAAGTATCCTACCTTTTAATTGTTTTTCTTCAAATTTTATATATTTATATTACTTAATGTATGTAATTAATTTGTTACATTGCAGCCGAACAACAATTTTGAGGACACCAACGACGATATGTTGGCGTATGTCAAAGCATGCTCTTCTTTGAACGGTACAAGCAATGGAAGAGTGACCTGCACCAATATTTTCAGAAATTTGATGATCTGCAGGTCGCTCTTGAGGAGGGTTGCCCGAAGGAGTTTGAGGGTCAAGAGGATAATTGTGTGCGGCTCTGCAGTCATTTTCAGGAGCCCGGCTATGTGGTATTGTTTTATATTAAGTTTAAAATTATTATACGTTTCTTACTAATGTTTATTGATTTTTTTTATATTTAATTTAAATTTGAACTAATACATTTATTTTTTGTATAACAGAAGAAAGCGAAAGCCAACAAGAGCAATAAGGACAAGAAGCCTCTTCTCCACCATTCCGGTTAGAGGCCCTTCTCATATAGGATAGAGGTGAGGCGGCAGGTAATAATAAAGTTTTTCATATTCAATTTTTAATATGTCCTTAATATTTTTTTTCGTACTAATATTTTCCTTCTCTTGTTCTATTTAGGGGGTTCAAAATTCCCAGAGATTGATGTCTTTAGCGACGTTTATGTTTGACCTGGAGATGAGTTGACTGAGTCCCTTCATGTAAGTATTCTTCAATTTTAATTATTATCTTACGCATTCAAGTTTCATGGTTATTATAAGAATGTTATAATTAATATTTTATGTTGTTTGGACGTTTTTGGATTGGTTCCAATCTCTTTGCCACTTCTCAAGGTAATAGCCTTAGTAGTTTCAAAACCTCTCTTTAGATTGACAATCTTTAGGAGTCCGCCTCCCAGCTTCCTCCTGAGACTCCGCTCGAGTCTGTGGATCCCCCAGAGGATGCAGGGTTTCAGATCTTTACGGAAACCTTGGATCAGACTCTCGGGCGAAGGCCAGGGACATATTGTAGGGGGATAGGGAATGCCTGGAGACGGGAACCTATAACTCCTTCATCATCACAGTCAAAGAGTCAGGTGACAACTTTGACAGTAGAGGTGGCCGACTTTATGACTGAGCTCGCCTCATATAGGAGCCAGATGTCACAACTTGTATAGGCCCTCAGTCAGTCTGGCATTCATCTCCAGAATCTTCGTCCATCGTCGACCTTCGAGCCCCTCCAACCCGAGTATGGCCACACCTCTGCCCCTTCGACCTTTGCCTCTTCGACGTCTGAGCCTGTCGACAACCTCGAGACCTTCCAGCTGCCTCTGCAAGACGACCACATAGATTATGCCACATTATTTTCTTAGTTTTTTACTTCCTTATTTTAAAACATTTTTTTTGTACATAGTACATACATTTGAATTAATTTAAATATATTATTTTTCTCTTCATTACATTTTTTTAATTGCAATTTAATTTTATTACCCAAAATAAAACCAATTTATTTTTATTACAAAAAAAAAAAAAATACAGAACGTAAAATTATATTTTAATTTTTTTATTATTTTTGCTCGACAAAAAGCTTTGTCTCGCAAAACTCAAGCGACAAACTAGGTTTCGTCGCACAATAATAAATTGTCGTCGCGCAAAGTTTAGAGAGACGAATAATAGTCATCCTACGTATGTATCCTATTATTTTGTGTGACGAAAACATTCATTCCTAAAAATTTTGTGTGACGAAGGGTAAACTGTCGCGCCGTGTTTTTGTGACCAATGATGTTTTTCGTAGTGCAAAGTTTTTCTTCATGATCTTTGCGCGACGAAGTTTCTGTCGCTCTGAAGTTTGTGCGATGAAAATACACTTTGCGCGACCAGGGGCGGAGCCACCAAGGGACTAGGGTAGTCCCAGGCCCATCCTAACTTCAGCCGAGGTGTGAACCTCATGGAAGAAGATGAAGCAAACGACGTCGTTAAGCTGTTAGATTTTAAATCTTTTCGACTGTTTAATGAAACGATAAGTTTGACAGGGAAGTTTTTAAAAGAGATATGCAATTTTAAATGGAAAAAGCAACCCCACTTCTGGTTCGATTCTCTCACCTAACAGTAATATACACCCTATAATTTTCTAAGGCAACCCACCTTCTTTATTTGCAGACCTCTCCCCCTTTTCCTTCTTTTTCTACTTCTTTGTATTTTCTTTAGCCTTCCACAACCTACCTCTTACTTGGTTGTCTGGGTTTTTACATTTTTTTCTTCTTAGTATTGAATTTAAGAGAATTTTTTCAGTTTTGTGAGGATTACACAAATTGCATATGTCAATATGTTATATATTTGTGAAAGACCCCTCCTCATTCAGAATCTTGACTCCGCCACTGTGAACGACTAACTTTGGTTCGTCGCGTAAATAGTAAAATGTAGTAGTGTATAAAACATTGAATAAGATTAATAATACGAAAGTGGTAGTTTAATGCACTTTTGTACTAAAAAACCACCCGCGTAATTAATGGGTCCACCAAATTTTATATGGCTGATACAGGATAAGTAGAACCCCCGAAAAGCTTGTATAATTAGTCTGGGGGCTAACCGAAAACAAGCTCGTCTCTCTCATCGGTTTCACGCATCTAGTCCTCGGTGAATCATCTCCATCTTGACGAGGCCGTAATGACTTCTCAGCCACTCCGCGAAACTACCATCACCTATGTCGTCAAGAACAATAAGGGAGGAACCCACTCCAATGAATCGATCAAGCAAGAATTATTACATTCTTTTACCAAAATCACGCAACTTCCATTCGAATTGTAGAGTGTGAATTTGTCATGCAAGTATGCAACTTTTTTCTCTCCCTCTCTCTCTGGGCAAACTACTTTGTAAGCATGTGTAAGGCCTTTTTCTTATTAATGTGAGATTGATTTTCTCTATACTCCCTCACGTGTGGCGAATTTACAAGCCTACCACGTAGACAATACAATAGAGTGACATGTAATGCGAATTTACAAGCCTAACACGTAGACAACACAATAGGGTGACATGGAATGCGTGTGGCCGTTTGGCTTCACACGGGGACAATTTGTTCTGATACAATGAAAAAAGTTGATGTTATACACTAAAATTAATTGGCAATATGGAAAGTAACGCAACTACTTATAAGCACATACAAAGTATCTCATCTCATCAATATGAGATTCATTCTCAACAATCAATACCTCAATTTTCTTTTTCGTTTCTACAATTTCAGTGATTAGTATTCTTCTCTCTCTGGGTTGTTTAATTGACTGTATAATTTAGGTTGAATACAAATTAGGCAATATTTTTCTGCATTTTACGGCAAACGTTTTTAATTATTTTTTCCAGAAACCCTTGTGGCAAGTTTTTAGGGATGAAAATTAAATTTGAAATAGAAAAAAATAAAGAAACACTAGATATGGCTCGTCATGTTGTGTTCATGTGCGTGTTGGCTTGCTGTAATAGCTTCATATTCAGGGCAGGCAGTGTGGGTGGGGCCTTGCTGTGGAAGGAGGTTGTTGCTTGTGTTTATTTATTTATTTTTTAAGTTTTTTAAGTCCAGAGGCCTCTTATCTGGACAGTATAAATAATCAGCCTTTTAATCTACTTAATGACTGAAAGAATATAATCCGAAGCACAGATTATCCTATCTAATTAAAATAGTGAGTACAATTCGAGCTGTCAAACGAAGTATAAGTGTTTAGTTATTACAAAACGTATCAGTGCAATCAAAATAGCAAGATCATATAACATTAAAAAAAATTCAACTTAAGTTTTTGATGCGAGACATGTTTTAACTAGCAAAAAATAAGAGTGAGACACTTGAAACACAAATAGGACTTCCTTGTAATCTATGAAGAGACAAAACCATACTCTTCTGCCCCCTTTTAAAAAAAAAATTACATATAAAGAGAATCGAGCCTTGAACCTGGAACTAAACTAACTTAACTAACCCAAAATGATGCTCTCCCTTGTTTTTGCCGTTACTAATTAAATTCTGCATGGAAATGTGACATTTTATTTTACTTTGAAAGCTCCATATATTCAACTCAACGTCGATAAATTAGCCACAACTTAGCCTGCCTACACAATCCTCTAAATTTGTAACTGATTAGCTATGTCATGAGAGAATGACTCAAACCTTAATCAAAGCAACCCTGGTCTTTAGGCTTTATCTCCAAACTTTGCTCAACACGTGTCAAGCAATGAATGGAACTGAAGAAGCTATAAAATCCCACTAACTTCAACATTTCATCATAAAAAAAAAAGTTGTACGCACTTTTCACCCGCCACAAATTTTCTTGTGTGTGTTTGTGTAGAAAGAGAATTACTTCATCAAGATGAACCAATCCCAGAACATGAGCCACCAAGCTGGCCAGGCCAAGGGCCAAGCTCAGGTGAGTCTAAAAGCAGCTGTCTAGAAAAGCAATTTGGTTAAAAGTGTGTTGGTCGTTTTGGTGGTTCATGATCATGTGTTTTTGCAAATTTGATATACAGGAAAAGGCCAGTGGCATGATGGACCAAATGAGCAATGCTGCGCAATCTGCCAAGGAATCAGCCCAAGGGGTTTGAACTTCTTATTCTTTTGTTAATTCCACGTACATTATGTCCGTTTTTTGTTAAGGGATGATTTTGTATGAATTACATGTCAATACGTTCTGTTATTGACATGTTATGTGCAATAATATCAACACCTTATCGACACTATATCGACAGTCTGTCTCTTAATAAATTACATACGTCTTTGCTTATTACTCGTTGCATATGCATGTTGTAATTGCATATGTGTTTTTGCAGGCTGGTCAGCAAATGATGGAGAAGGCTCAGGGAGCAGCTGACTCCGTCAAGGATGCAGTTGGCGCTAACAAAAGAAGCTGAGATGGGGATCTCATCCGTTCAGTTCCTCCAAACTTATGTGTTCCCGTTTTTTGTTTTGTGATTCTTTCATTTTTGGTCGATCTTTTACTTAAACTTGCTGTTTGAAGCAAGAACAAGGTCTCATCATGCAGCCACTTACTGTTCAGAGAACATTTTGCTAATAATCTCAACGATATTGTTTCTCTAGCACCAATGTTTTAGAGTGGTTATTTATTTATTTATAATCCAAATTGATATCGAGAATCATTTCTACTTAACTGCAAATCACAATGCAAAGCATACAAAAAACCAAGGAAAAAAGACATTTGTGTTGAAACCAACTACATATGGCTTCAAATGTCTTCAAGACGATTAGCAAGTAGAGAAGCAAAAACCTCCATAAAATGTTTTTCCATAACCAAGCCAACCTCAACTCCACCATCACCATTCTTACTCTCTTGAAAAGGTATCGCTCCTGTCCCATCTATCGAAACTATCTCGTGCTTCATCGGTCTTTCCCATCCAAAATCAGCTGCACCATAAAAATCAAACCGGTGTGAACCGGAAATGGGAATTATATATTTTACCAGTACTACTGGTCTGCAGTGTGTTGGGCATTCTTGAAACCCAAGTCACTGCCCCATCCAAAAGGATCTTGTCCAAACTTTTTATCACTTCACTGATTGCTTTCAAGGCCACAAACAGGCCATCTTCTCCCAATAGGTCCTTTGTTTCCGCAACTGTTCGATGTGATGCAACACAATTCCCAAAATAGGTAACTCGGAGAGGAGGGTCTAAGCGTGGCCTGCGGTCCATGCTAACGGGAAAAGTACTTTTATCTGTTTTGGTATCCTCTGCCCTCACAAAGCAAGCCCATGTATAGGCGCATGTTAGCGAAAATGTTGACAAATGCAATAGTTTCGAATCATGATCAGCTTGTTTCTTCTTCTCCTCCGCCATCATAGCTGCCATCACTGAACGTCTTAGCATTTGATTTTTTGCGCACTGAACGTCTTAGCATTTGATTTTTTGCGCCTGTGAATTCGAAGGTGCCTCGAATTGAGTCTCTTGAACCTTTAACCTCCAAAGGCATTAAGCTTCTATTGTTTGGACCGCCCAATCTTAACCACTCGTTTAAGTATATTGCTTGGAGCCCTGCAGGGTCCTTGATGACCTTTCTGTCATAACTTGGTGAAGGTGGCGATCCATCTCCTTCCACTCCTCCATGTTTGTATAGGTAACCCCATAAGTTAAAAAATGAAAATGCAGATAAGCCATCTAGGACAACATGGTGCGGGCTGATCCAATTGAAAACAGCTATTGGGAAGGACGGTTATTTGCAGTGCCAGCACCGCAGTATTTTCATGAGACACTGCCAATTGGGGTAGGATTAAAAGGGGAATCCTTATGGAATGTGGCTAGGATTATATAGAGTATATATATGGTGCCCTCTGCTTTCGAAGTGTGTGCTCAACCCTGGACTGAGACCTATTATTAGTCAAGAGCCTTTGAACACTGAAGAGAGGAGAAGGCGCACTGAAAATTGGTTCAGAGATTTAACATGGCAGCTGGTTCGAGTTCTTCCGCAGGTATGTAGTCGCTATGCATTCCTTGCTGAGATATGATTGTATGTTTTGATTACTGTGATTCTTGTTGATAGATACTGGTTCAATGTTTAATCTAACATGTGGTATCAGAGCCATAGGTTTATAAGTTTATGAATTATGTTATTGGATTATGTTTGTTTAATGGAAGAAATGCATGAAACAAACATGTTGGAATATTGGTCTTGGATGACTAGTGAAGTTAGGCTAGTCAATTTGTTTGTTTAATGGAAGAAATGCATGAAACAAACATGTTGGAATATTGGTCTTGGATGACTAGTGAAGTTAGGCTAGTCAATTTTCTTGTGCAAGTTAGGCAAGTTAGCAAGTTAGGCAAGTTAGGCAAGTTAGGCAAGTTAGGTATATGTCATTTCTTTTCTTCCTATATATATGTTTCATCTTGTAATTGTTAGACACAACAATGAATGAAATACAATACATTCCTTGAAAATCAACATGGTATCAGAGCAGGAAAAATAACCTGCTTCTGCTTCATCCGAACGTGATGGGGTCGTGGCCTTCGGAGCCCAATCACTTCGAACAGGCCACGACCCCATCTTGAGCTCCATCGGATGGGACATACTCAGTACAATCTACAAAGGAGTAGATCGAGTCAAGAAAGTGAGGTTACAATCACTTCGAGCAGATTTTGAAACTGCTCACATGAATGAAAGAGAGAGCATCTTTGACTATCACACAAGGCTCATTGTGATAGTGAACCAGATGAGGAGAAATGGAGAGAGACTCGATGAAGTACGAGTTGTGGAGAAGATACTCCGGTCACTCACATCCAAGTTCGAGCATGTGGTGACTGCTATTGAAGAATCCAAAGATTTGGAGACAATGAGTGCAGAGGAGCTACTAGGATCCCTCCTAGTTCATGAACAACGCATTCAGAAGAATGCAAGCCCCACAACGCTGGAGCAAGCTTTGGAGACAAAGCTCAGTATCGACAAGCCAAGTGGAAGTCGTGGGACGTGGAACTCACGTCGTGGAATCTTATCCAATCGTAGCCGAGGACGAGCCCGAGGAAGAGGTCGTGGCTATGCACAAAATCGAGGACAGTCTCAAGAGTGGAGATCTGCTCGAGGAAAGGCACATATCCAGTGTCATAGTTGCAAGCAATATGGACATTGTGCAAATGAATGTTCATATAAAAACGGTGAGCATTGGTCAACTGCTCCAGAAAGGGTACATTATACATATGGAGAATATGTATCTCACTCTCAGGAATGCAAGGAGAAGTCAGCTGCCCTTAGAGTCTTCAAGGAATTCAAGGCACTCACAGAGGCTGAGAGCAACCACAAACTTGTGGCCATGAGATCAGATAGAGGTGGAGAGTACACCTCCAATGCTTTCCAAGCATACTGCAAGGAGCAAGGAATTAGGCATCAAATGACTGCTGCCTATACACCACAGCAAAATGGGATAGCTGAAAGGAAGAATCGAACCATCCTTGACATGACAAGGTCCATGCTTAAGGAGAAGAATCTGCCAAAAGAACTGTGGGCAGAAGCTGTGGCTTGTTCGATTTACTTGTTGAACCGATGTCCAACAAAGAGTGTCAAGAGGATGACACCACAAGAGGCTTTGGAGTGGATACAAGCCGAATGTTGCACACCTAAAAATCTTTGGTTGTGTTGCATATGCTCAGGTACCAGAAGCCAAGAGGAGGAAGTTTGATGATCGAGGTGAGAAGTGTGTATTTGTGGGCTATAGTGAAGAGTCCAAAGCATACAAACTCTACAATCCACTAACTAGCAAACTAGTGGTTAGTAGAGATGTCATCTTCAATGAAGAAGAGACATGGAAGTGGAACAACAAAGAAGCCAGTGAGGCTAAGAAGTCTCATAGAGATTTATGGACAAGAAGATGGAGAAGAAACAAACCTATTCTGTCTATATGCAGATCATGAACCTCTATCATTCAATGAAAGAGGAGGTTCATTGGAAGAAAGCCATGGAGGAAGAAATCCATGCCATCGAGAAGAATGACACCTGGAAGTTGACAAAACTTCCACCAAATCAGAAGGCTATAGGTGTCAAATGGGTGTACAAGATCAAACGCACTGCAGATGGAAGTGTGGATCGGTACAAATCAAGACTTGTAGCGAGCTACAAACAGAAGTATGGAGTGGACTATGATGAAGTCTATGCTCCAGTTGCAAGACTTGACACGGAAGAAGTATATGTAGAACAACCGGAAGGTTTTCAAATACAAAGGGAAGAAGATAAGGTGTATAGTCGACTGTCACTATGTTCGTGAACAAGTACAGTCGCAGGTGATTCAAACGCATTATGTAAAAAGCTCAGATCAGTTGGCCGATATATTCACCAAACCTCTGGCCTCTCATCAGTTTCAACGGCTCCTCTCCAAGCTTGGATCCATCAACCTCCTGGATCCAGCTTGAGGGGGAGTATTGGATTATGTTTGTTTAATGGAAGAAATGCATGAAACAAACATGTTGGAATATTGGTCTTGGATGACTAGTGAAGTTAGGCTAGTCAATTTGTTTGTTTAATGGAAGAAATGCATGAAACAAACATGTTGGAATATTGGTCTTGGATGACTAGTGAAGTTAGGCTAGTCAATTTTCTTGTGCAAGTTAGGCAAGTTAGCAAGTTAGGCAAGTTAGGCAAGTTAGGCAAGTTAGGTATATGTCATTTCTTTTCTTCCTATATATATGTTTCATCTTGTAATTGTTAGACACAACAATGAATGAAATACAATACATTCCTTGAAAATCAACATATGTAATCAAAACTGATAGATTCAAATAGCATGGATGATATTTAAAATGAATATTCCGCAGTTGCGGGTTTGGGGACTTGAACCTCAGGCCTTCCGGCATAAAGGATTTTTCGAAACGGGAAAAGACAAAATCTAATTTTTTTTGAAAGAACCCATACGAAAGGTTTCCTCTTCTTTTGGGGGTTTTTTTTTCCGATTAAGATCGCCATTCATCAAAACATGCTTCTTGATAAAGATTATATCAACAAATATGATCGATTTGGATAAAATTTCCGCTGTGCTGTCTTCTAAAATAGGATCTATGAGAGGTATGTTTGATGAATCGCAAATTTTGTCATTTCTTGATTAATGTTTCGATACAAGGATTGAGTTTACGGATTTTGTTAAAACTTAAATCTATATGGTTGAAGTTCGATTAAAACTTCTGAATAGGTGACCTTAGATCATGAATGCTTAAACTTGTATTTATCTGTTGTTATGCTATTATCTGCAAACTCTAATGCTCTTATGTGTTCTCTGTTAAACGACGGAAAATGGTTATCGTGCATGAGACATCCATTGGATGTCTTTTGTTGCATGTCTTGCTGCTGATGAGTCAATTTTTCTATGTATGCTTATCAACATGTGTTGCTAAGTCTGTAGGTATGAATTATTGATGCGATTTATGATGTGCAAACTGCAAAGGAAATCAGGAACCTAACTAGTTCATGTTTGTGATTTCTTCCGCAGCATCTGCAACATCTCTGAAGACCCTGAACTTAGCCAATATTCCAATTCTCGCTGGAGGAAGCAATTGCAAGAAATAGAGGAGAGAAATAGGGCTATTATTGACCATTAATGATTTTGATATAGCCATTGATACTCATAGACCTGTGATCACAGATCAAAGCACGAGAGCTGGAAAAGGTGATTATGATAGGTGGACGAGAGCAAACAAAGTTGCACTTTCAATTCTTGAAAGTGGGATGACTGACACAGTTCGAGGAGGGATTAAAAGACATGAGTTGGCTGCAGAATACCTGAATGCGATTGAGAAAAAATTCAAGGAATCCGAGAAGGTCAAGATCAATCAATACATGTCACTCTTGACAACCTACAAAATTGACAATGCTA
The DNA here is from genome assembly GCA_963580275.1 of Crataegus laevigata. Lineage (NCBI taxonomy): Eukaryota > Viridiplantae > Streptophyta > Magnoliopsida > Rosales > Rosaceae > Crataegus > Crataegus laevigata. The sequence goes on from OY756945.1 coordinate 6,355,678, forward strand.
GATCGATTAGAGACCATATAATGAAGATGACTGATGCTGCAGAAAAGTTGAACTCGTTGGAAGTTAACATTGGTGAAAAGCAGTTGGTCTTCATGATTCTTCAAGCTCTTTTATCTAAGTATTCTCAGTTAAAGGCGTCGTACAACACCCAAGATAAAAGTTGGGATGTAGATGAACTAATTGCACAGTGTGTTCAAGAAGAAACAAGACAGAAGCAAGAAAAAGGCAAAGATGCTGAAATTGTGAATTTCGTGCAAGGAGGGAAAGGAAGGAAGTTCAACAATGCTGGATCTAATCCAGGTAAGAATTTTAAGCACCCTAAGCCTTCTGATAAGACTGCTATATCTACTAAAATATCTGAAACTTTTAGAGGATCTAGCAATCTTAAACCAAAAGTGAAAAATGTTGCTAAACTCAAATGTTTTTTCTGCAAAACTCGAGGTCATTTAAGAAAAGATTGTGAACTGTTTAAAGACTACTTAAAGGCTAATGGAAAGGAAATAGTTAATGTGTGTGTAGAGTCAAACTTAATTGAAGTTCCATTCAACTCTTGGTGGTTTGATACTGGCTGCACAGTCCACATAACAAACTCACTGCATGGTTTTCAAAAACAAAATGATGCTAATTTTAATTGTTTTAATGTCTTTGTGGGAGAAGGGACAAAGGTAGCAGTCCAGGCTATTGGTCCAGTCAGCTTAAAATTAAATTATGGGTTCATTTTACAACTAAGTGATGTCTTATATGTGTCAAAAATGAGAAGAAACTTAATGTTAGCCTCTAAACTTCTCAAAAATGGTTTTTCCTTCCTAGGGGATGATGAGTGTTTAAAACTTTTTATGAAGAACAGTTTTGAGTCTATTTTAGGGACTGCTCGATTAGTTGAAAGCTTATGGCAGTTAGAATGTAGTGTTGTTCTCAATAAGCATCATGCACTACATGCAAGTACAAAGAGAATGTAAACAATGAAACTTCTTACATCCTTTGGCACAAAAGATTAGGTCACATATCAAAAGAACGAATCACTAAGCTGACAAAATCCAACTTGATTCCTTCACTAAATTTTGAAATTGTAACAGATTGTGTGGATTGTTTCAAAGGGAAATTAACAAGTTTTCGAAGTTTTGAAGCCAAAAGAAGCAAAGATTTACTCGAGATTGTTTATATTGACATTTGTGGTCCTTTACCACGTAGACAATACAATAGGGTGACATGTAATGCGAATTTACAAACCTAACACGTAGACAACACAATAGGGTGACATGGAATGCGTGTGACCGTTTGGCTTCACACGGGTACAATTTGTTCTGATACAATGAAAAAAGTTGATGTTATACACTAAAACTAATTGGCAATATGGAAAGTAACGCAACTACTTATAAGCACATACAAAGTCTCTTATCTCATCAATATGAGATTCATTCTCAACAATCAATACCTCAATTTTCTTTTTCGTTTCTACAATTTCAGTGATTAGTATTCTTCTCTCTCTGGGTTGTTTAATTGATTGTATAATTTAGGTTGAATACAAATTAGGCAAGATTTTTTTGCATTTTACGGCTAACGTTTTTAATTATTTTTTCCAGAAACCCTTGTGGCAAGTTTTTAGGGATGAAAATTAAATTTGAAATAGAAAAAAATAAAGAAACACTAGATATGGCTCGTCATGTATTGTTCATGTGCGTGTTGGCTTGCTGTAATAGCTTCATATTCATGGCAGGCAGTGTGGGTGGGGCCTTGCTGTGGAAGGAGGTTGTTGCTTGTGTTTATTTATTTATTTTTTAAGTTTTTTAAGTCCAGAGGCCTCTTATCTGGACAGTATAAATAATCAGCCTTTTAATCTACTTAATGACTGAAAGAATATAATCCGAAGCCAGATTATCGTATCTAATTAAAATAGTGAGTACAGTTCGAGCTGTCAAACAAAGTCTAAGTGTTCAGTTTATTACAAAACGTATCGATGCAATCAAAATAGCAAGACCATATAACATTAAAGAGAATTAAACTTAGGTTTTTGATGCGAGACATGTTTTAACTTGCAAAAAATAAGAGTGAGACACTTGAAACACAAATAGGACTTCCTTGTAATCTATGAAGAGACAAAACCATACTCTCCTGCCCCCTTTTTAAAAAAAATTACATATAGAGAGAATCGAGCCTTGAACCTGGAACTAAACTAACTTAACTAACCCAAAATGATGCTCACTCTTGTTTTTGCCATTACTAATTAAATTCTGCATGGAAATGTGACATTTTATTTTACTTTGAAAGCTCCATATATTCAACTCAACGTCGATAAATTAGCCACAATTTAGCCTGCCTGCACAATCCTCTAAATTTGTAACTAATTAGCTATGTCATGAGAGAATGACTCAAACCTTAATCAAAGAACCCTGGTCTTTAGGCTTTAACTCCAAACTTTGCTCAACACGTGTCAAGCAATGAATGGAACTGAAGAAGCTATAAAATCCCACTCACTAACTTCAACATTTCATCATAAAAAAAAAAGTTGTACGCACTTTTCACCCGCCACAAATTTTCTTGTGTGTGTTTGTGTAGAAAGAGAATTACTTCATCAAGATGAACCAATCCCAGAACATGAGCCACCAAGCTGGCCAGGCCAAGGGCCAAGCTCAGGTGAGTCTAAAAGCAGCTGTCTAGAAAAGCAATTTTGATTAAAAGTGTGTTGGTCGTTTTGGTGGTTCATGATCATGTGTTTTTGCAAATTTAATATACAGGAAAAGGCCAGTGGCATGATGGACCAAATGAGCAATGCTGCGCAATCTGCCAAGGAATCAGCCCAAGGGGTTTGAACTTCTTATTCTTTTGTTAATTCCACGTACATTATGTCCGTTTTTTGTTAAGGGATGATTTTGTATGAATTACATGTCAATACGTTCTGTTATTGACATGTTATGTGCAATAATATCAACACCTTATCGACACTATATCGACAGTCTGTCTCTTAATAAATTACATACGTCTTTGCTTATTACTCGTTGCATATGCATGTTGTAATTGCATATGTGTTTTTGCAGGCTGGTCAGCAAATGATGGAGAAGGCTCAGGGAGCAGCTGACTCCGTCAAGGATGCAGTTGGCGCTAACAAAAGAAGCTGAGATGGGGATCTCATCCGTTCAGTTCCTCCAAACTTATGTGTTCCCGTTTTTTGTTTTGTGATTCTTTCATTTTTGGTCGATCTTTTACTTAAACTTGCTGTTTGAAGCAAGAACAAGGTCTCATCATGCAACCACTTACTGTTCAGAGAACATTTTGCTAATAATCTCAACGATATTGTTTCTCTAGCACCAATGTTTTAGAGTGGTTATTTATTTATTTATAATCCAAATTGATATCGAGAATCATTTCTACTTAACTGCAAATCACAATGCAAAGCATACAAAAAACCAAGGAAAAAAGACATTTGTGTTGAAACCAACTACATATGGCTTCAAATGTCTTCAAGACGATTAGCAAGTAGAGAAGCAAAAACCTCCATAAAATGTTTTTCCATAACCAAGCCAACCTCAACGCCACCATCACCATTCTTACTCTCTTGAAAAGGTATCGCTCCTGTCCCATCTATCGAAACTATCTCGTGCTTCATCGGTCTTTCCCATCCAAAATCAGCTGCACCATAAAAATCAAACCGGTGTGAACCGGAAATGGGAATTATATATTTTACCAGTACTACTGGTCTGCAGTGTGTTGGGCATTCTTGAAACCCAAGTCACTGCCCCATCCAAAAGGATCTTGTCCAAACTTTTTATCACTTCACTGATTGCTTTCAAGGCCACAAACAGGCCATCTTCTCCCAATAGGTCCTTTGTTTCCGCAACTGTTCGATGTGATGCAACACAATTCCCAAAATAGGTAACCCGGAGAGGAGGGTCTAAGCGTGGCCTGCGGTCCATGCTAACGGGAAAAGTACTTTTATCTGTTTTGGTATCCTCTGCCCTCACAAAGCAAGCCCATGTATAGGCGCATGTTAGCGAAAATGTTGACAAATGCAATAGTTTCGAATCATGATCAGCTTGTTTCTTCTTCTCCTCCGCCATCATAGCTGCCATCACTGAACGTCTTAGCATTTGATTTTTTGCGCCTGTGAATTCGAAGGTGCCTCGAATTGAGTCTCCTGAACCTTTAACCTCCAAAGGCATTAAGCTTCTATTGTTTGGACCGCCCAATCTTAACCACTCGTTTAAGTATATTGCTTGGAGCCCTGCAGGGTCCTTGATGACCTTTCTGTCATAACTTGGTGAAGGTGGCGATCCATCTCCTTCCACTCCTCCATGTTTGTATAGGTAACCCCATAAGTTAAAAAATGAAAATGCAGATAAGCCATCTAGGACAACATGGTGCGGGCTGATCCAATTGAAAACAGCTATTGGGAAGGACGGTTATTTGCAGTGCCAGCACCGCTGTATTTTCATGAGACACTGCCAATTGGGGTAGGATTAAAAGGGGAATCCTTATGGAATGTGGCTAGGATTATATAGAGTATATATATGGTGGCCTCTACTTTCGAAGTGTGTGCTCAACCCTGGACTAAGACCTATTATTAGTCAAGAGCCTTTGAACACTGAAGAGAGGAGAAGGCGCACTGAAAATTGGTTCAGAGATTTAACATGGCAGCTGGTTCGAGTTCTTCCGCAGGTATGTAGTCGCTATGCATTCCTTGCTGAGATATGATTGTATGTTTTGATTACTGTGATTCTTGTTGATAGATACTGGTTCAATGTTTAATCTAACATGTGGTATCAGAGCCATAGGTTTATAAGTTTATGAATTATGTAATCAAAACTGATAGATTCAAATAGCATGGATGATATTTAAAATGAATATTCCGCAGTTGCGGGTTTGGGGACTTGAACCTCAGGCCTTTAGGCATAAAGGATTTTTCGAAACGGGAAAAGACAAAATCTAATTTTTTTTGAAAGAACACATACGAAAGGTTTCCTCTTTTTTTGGGGGTTTTTTTTTCCGATTAAGATCGCCATTCATCAAAACATGCTTCTTGATAAAGATTATATCAACAAATATGATCGATTTGGATAAAATTTCCGCTGTGCTGTCTTCTAAAATAGGATCTATGAGAGGTATGTTTGATGAATCGCAAATTTTGTCATTTCTTGATTAATGTTTCGATACAAGGATTGAGTTTACGGATTTTGTTAAAACTTAAATCTATATGGTTGAAGTTCGATTAAAACTTCTGAATAGGTGACCTTAGATCATGAATGCTTAAACTTGTATTTATCTGTTGTTATGCTATTATCTGCAAACTCTAATGCTCCTATGTGTTCTCTGTTAAACGACGGAAAATGGTTATCGTGCATGAGACATCCATTGGATGTCTTTTGTTGCATGTCTTGCTGCTGATGAGTCAATTTTTCTATGTATGCTTATCAACATGTGTTGCTAAGTCTATAGGTATGAATTATTGATGCGATTTATGATGTGCAAACTGCAAAGGAAATCAGGAACCTAACTAGTTCATGTTTGTGATTTCTTCCGCAACATCTGCAACATCTCTGAAGACCCTTAATTGAAGTTCCATTCAACTCTTGGTGGTTTGATACTGGCTGCACAGTCCACATAACAAACTCACTGCATGGTTTTCAAAAACAAAATGATGCTAATTTTAATTGTTTTAATGTCTTTGTGGGAGAAGGGACAAAGGTAGCAGTCCAGGCTATTGGTCCAGTCAGCTTAAAATTAAATTATGGGTTCATTTTACAACTAAGTGATGTCTTATATGTGTCAAAAATGAGAAGAAACTTAATGTCAGCCTCTAAACTTCTCAAAAATGGTTTTTCCTTCCTAGGGGATGATGAGTGTTTAAAACTTTTTATGAAGAACAGTTTTGAGTCTATTTTAGGGACTGCTCGATTAGTTGAAAGCTTATGGCAGTTAGAATGTAGTGTTGTTCTCAATAAGCATCATGCACTACATGCAAGTACAAAGAGAATGTAAACAATGAAACTTCTTACATCCTTTGGCACAAAAGATTAGGTCACATATCAAAAGAACGAATCACTAAGCTGACAAAATCCAACTTGATTCCTTCACTAAATTTTGAAACTGCAACTGATTGTGTGGATTGTTTCAAAGGGAAATTAACAAGTTTTCGAAGTTTTGAAGCCAAAAGAAGCAAAGATTTACTCGAGATTGTTTATATTGACATTTGTGGTCCTTTCCCAACTAAAACCATTTGTGGAAACATTTATTTTATTAATTTCATTGATGACTTTTCAAGATTTAGTTATACCTACTTAATAAGTGAAAAGTCAGCTGCTCTTAAATGTTTCACAATCTATAAGACTGAGGTAGAAAAACAATTAAGCAAATCCATTAAGTTTGTTAGATCAGATAAGGGTGGATAATATTTTGGCAGGTATACAGAGTCTGGACAGCAGAAGGGTCCCTTTGCCCTCTATCTTGAAGAAGAAGGAATCGTGGCTCAATATACAACTCCTGGCACACCACAACAAAATGGTGTATCAGAAAGAAGGAATAAGACACTGATAGGCATGGTGAGGAGCATGATGTCAAGGTTCAGGTTACCCAGTTTCCTCTGGGGTGAACCTTTAAAGACTGCCAATTATATATTAAATCGAGTCCCAAGCAAATTAGTGTCTACCACCCCTTTTGAAGCATGGTTTGGAAGATTACCGAGTTTTGGTTATTTTCACGTTTGGGGCTGCAAGGCCGAAGCAAGGTTCTACAATCCAGAAGAGAGAAAACTGGATCCTAGAACTAAGTCATGTTATTTCGTAGGCTACTCAGAGAAATCAAAGGGGTTCAAGTTTTATTCTGCACAATCTCATACAAGAATCAAGGAAACACACAATGCCAGGTTCTTTGAAGATCAAGATGTATCAGATTTTACTATTGAGAATTTCATAGTTGTAGAATTAGAGCAGTCATCGAATGATTCAACTCCAATTGACCACTGCCCTGTGTTAGTATATTCTCAAGCCACGAATCCACAATGAAGAACCTGATCATGTATCGGAATAACCAGAAGTGACTGAAATGGAGCATGAACCAAGTCAACTTAACACTGAACTGACTGACAATGCAGTGCAAAGTGACAGTATCCAAGAGCAACCACAAATCAGAAAATCCACAAGAACAAGAAAACCTGCAATTACGAATGATTTCCTGTGCTATCTCTAAGAAACTGATTACAGTATTGGAGATGTTGATGATCCGGTTACTTAAACACAAGCCATGAAGAGTTCACAGTCAAATTTGTGGCAAAGTGCGATGAAAGAGGAACTGGAATCAATGTACAAGAATAAGGTTTGGTCATTGGTGGAACCTAAGTCTGACAAAATGCCTATAGGATGCAAGTGGGTCTATAAGACTAAGAGGGATTCACAGGGGCAGATTGAAAGGTTTAAAGCTTGATTAGTTACTAAAGGGTTCACTCAAAGAGAAGGAATTGACTACAATGATACCTTTTCACCCGTGTCCTCAAAAGATTCTTTGAGACTCATTATGGCTATCACTGCACACTATGATCTAGAGTTACATCAAATGGATGTAAAAGCTGCTTTTCTCAATGGGGATCTTCAAGAAGACATTTATATGGTTCAACCCCTTGGATTTATTAAAAGGGGAAGGAGAATATGGTTTGTAAATTGAAAAAGTCGATCTATGGTCTCAAACAAGCGTCCAGACAGTGGTACTTAAAGTTTGATCAAGTGGTCACATCAAATGGCTTTGGTGAGAATAAACTTGATGATTGCATCTACCTAAAGTTCAGAGGGTCGCAGTTCATAATTTGAGTTCTATATGTTGATGATATATTACTTGCAAGCTCAAGCATTCAGTTGTTGAGAGAGACAAAAGAATTGCTAAGTATAAATTTCGAAATGAAGGACCTTGGTGTGGCACACTTTGTTCTAGGCATTGAGATCGTTAGGGACAGAATCAGAAAGTTACTGGGACTCTCACAGAAAGCTTACATTGAAAGGATTTTGACTTGGTTCAACATGGAAAGCTGTAATGGTTGCCATGTTCCAATGAACAGAGGAGATCGTTTGTCAAAGGATCAATGTCCTAGAACGGATTTAGAAGTCAAAAGGATGTCCGAGAAACCATATGCTTCATTAGTTGAAAGCTTAATGTATGTAAATGTTTGTACAAGACCTGATATTGCGTACATAGTAGGAGTCTTGGGCCGTTTTCAATCTAATCCAGGAGAAGCTCACTGGAGTGCTGCCAAGAAAGTTCTGAGGTATTTACAACATACCAAGGCCCATATGCTTGTGTATGGTGGGGAAAAGGAACTCGAATTAAAAGGGTACACAGATTCGGACTTGGTAGGAGATTTGGATGACAGAAAATCAACTGGTGCATATGTTTTCCTGTTCGGTGGAGGTGCAGTATCTTGGAAGAGTGCCAAACAAACTGTTATTACGACTTCTACCATGGAGGCAGAATTTGTGACATGTTTTGAAGGAATGAAGCAAGAGGTATGGTTAAAGAATTTTGTGGCAGAGTTGAGGGTTGTAGAATCAATACAGAAGCCTTTAACCATGTATTGTGACAACAATTCTGCAGTTTTCTTTGCTAAGAATAACAAAAGGACTACTGTTTCTAGGTTGATGGACGTCAAGTTTCTAAAAGTAAGGGAGACAGTCAAGAAATGAATCATTGATGTGCTGCATATCAATACGAGTTTAATGGTTGCTGATCCTTTGACCAAGGCCTTACCTGTTGGTGTTTTCAAAGAGTAAGTCTCAAGAATGGGTGTACTTGAGTCTTTTGATTAGTTAGAGCAGTGTTTAATCAAGCATTGTTATGACAATAAAGTTGAGAAGTGCTGCTATTGTGAAGTTCGAGGAGCTGGTATGGCAGTGATGTTCTTCTCTTAAAGTTAGTTTTCTGGTTTAGTTTGCTTTATTTACAGTTAGTAGAATTGTGAGCTAGTTGTGATCAGAGATTCAATTTTCTTTTGTAAATTGTTTGATCTGATATATATGTGATTTTGGATTCGGTTGATACTTTGAGGAATCTTTGTGATTTGACTCAGGTAATTGTATTGAATTCATGAGAATTGCAGGCAGACTTTTATGGTATGTGATGAACTTGATTGTTTTTAAATTGAGTTTTGGAAATAGTGGGAGTGGATATTGAGGTCCACGGCTGTTTTGTTTGATCATAATGATGTATGTGCAAATTGGACATAAGTGATTTGAGAGCATCAGTTGCATAATGGTTGTGACTATGAGTTCTCGGGTTCTGTGTTTTAAGATGCACAGGCAAATTGTTTATGATGTTACTAAAAAAAGGCTTAGTGATCGCCCTATTGTAGTCTTGATCAAACTAGTTACTTGGTTCATACTTGCTCAAGTGGGAGAATGTAAGAATATGAGCATAAGTATGAATCTGTGGACTTAGTTTCAGGATTAAAGACTGAATAGGAAGTCTTATTAGGTTTGGATATGTGAATCCATATTGATACTGAATTGCTATTTCATAGGAATTGTTTTTCTATAAGGATTTTAATAAGGGAATCCTTATGGAATGTGGCTAGGATTATATATAGTATATAAATGGTGGCCTCTGCTCTCACAGTGTGTGCTCAACCCTGGACTGAGACCTATTATTAGTCAAGAGGCTTTGAACACTGAAGAGAGGAGAAGGCGCACTGAGAATTGGTTCAGAGATCTAACATGGCAGCTGGTTCGAGTTCTTCCGCATGTATGTAGTCGCTATGCATTCCTTGCTGAGATATGATTGTATGTTTTGATTACTGTGATTCTTGTTGATAGATACTAGTTCAATGTTTAATCTAACAGATGGTACTTTTTGGCTTTAATTTCAAAGTTGTTGCTTGAAGTTAAGACGGTGGAAATCATCATCAGTTTCAGCGATTGTGAGCGAAACTGCATCGCCTGTGACATAACTGAGAAGGGGTTTGGAGGAGTCTTGAGGCCAGGTGAGGTTTCCTGCTAGAGGTACAAAGTGTAGGAGTGCGATGGAGAGAGAGGTTTTCAGTTTTGGAAGTATGGAATCAAAGAAGTGTGATGTGTCGAATGAAGGTATTTTGTAGAAAGGAGTTGAGGTGGTGGAAACCTTAGCCAGCGGATATCAAAGAAGGTTAGAGTCTGGGGAGCTTGGTATTCGGAGCTATGCTACAAACCTCAACTACTTTGACTGAGGCTGGTTCTGCCATTGGAGATGGAAAGAAGCTTAATTTCGTGTACAGCTTAAGTGAGGACCCTAATGGCTATATGTACACACACTTAAGAGGTGTATTCACTTAGGACTCTTGTAGAGTTTTAAAGACTTTTAAAGATTTGAGGTATTCAATAATGAATTTTAATTTTTTTTTCATACAGTTGGTTAAGCGTTGTTTAAAACTATTTCTTTTTCAGGTTTTTTAAAACTATAAATTTGTTTAGCAACTACTTTCAGTTTTCATTATTAAAAATTGAAAACTGAATACCACTATTTGAAAATTGAAGGATAAATTTTGAAAACTTAAGAGGGTAGTTTTTATTTTTTGAATATGAAAAACTAAATGTAATTACCAAACAAGTTTTTACTTTTCAAAATAAATAAAAACAAACACTAAAAACAAAATGGTTATAAAACGCTTCTAAATCTATAATTTTTAAGGGGTGCAAGTATTATATGCTTTTTATAGACTTCGTTTGAGCAACACGATTTTTATTCAATGTCACATATCACTAAATATTATAGAAAGTGAATAATTGTACTTGAAAATAAAATATTAAACATTATGAAAATTAACCATAAAGGTTAAAGCTAACATTAAATTATAAGTAACATTGAAGTCAAGTAACATACTTTCCTATTCTTTGCAAGTTTTCAATGATTTTTATACACATTATAGACTTGTCTTATAGACATGCATAGAACTTTCTATTGAATTTATTGAACTCTAATAAGCATGCCCTCACACAAAAGTCTAATTTTTTTTTAACTCTATAGAAAAATCTTTAAATTCTATAAAAGTCAGAGTGTATAATAGTCATTGAAAACGTTCAAACTGTTCGAAAATATGGATTGAATACGGTCCCTCAAGGAAGGAATATCGAAAAAAAATTTGTTTTTTAAACAACAAAATATTCTCAATTTTAATTTATAAAGAGGGGCATATTACCAACGTGTTATGTACCCTTATGGGGACTTACTTGTCCCTCCATTTACAATTAACAAATTTTTATTGTTCGTATATCATAATCAAAACTGTTCGTTCTTTTTATCTTCATCTAAAGATAACATATGCAAAAAGTTATTCAATTTGAAAAATTTTCATTCATTTGTTTACATAAAACAAATGGATAGTTCATCCTGAGAATGCTACTTGTTATTGAAACTGTTGAATGATTTAACATATATGGATGATCACTAAACGATCTCCAAATTGAATAATTTTTTTTGTAGATATAATATTTAGATGATGATCAAAAGAATGAGTGATTACCAATATAATGTTCAAGCGGTAAAAGTTCATTAATTGTAAGTGGAGAACAAATATGTCTTCGTAGAAGGACACAAGCATTATTCTTATATATAATTAAACTTACTTTTTATTATTTTTTTTATTTTTATCAAGATAAACTTTTCTTTATCAAAGGTTTTAGGAGCGGAGTTGTGTGCGTGAGGTTTTATTTTTGTGTTTGTTTGTGTCCTCAATAATAAAGTTAACTAAAGGTTTTTTTATTAAAGAAAAGTATTGTAGAAGCTTTTATTAAAATTCTCTAATTATATGTTTCTTTCTTTGACAAATAATATATAATCTGCATTAATTAAATTTATCTAAACTAAAGGGAGTGGAGTTTGAACTTGGAACGCAGAGAGTTGAAGAAGAAGACCTATCTACCAGAGCAATTCACCACTTACGTCTAATATGTCACTATGCCCCTTAGGGAAAAGACAACGCTATTCAAGAAGGGAACCCGTATCCTATTATCCATGACATGAAAATTTAGAGAAATCATTCATTGAGATATTTTTTGGTGTACTTGGAACACAACAGATATATCATGTGTCATAATATAAGTATAAAGAAACAATATATATATATATATATATATATATATATATATATATATATATATATATATATATACTCTGGTTATATTATGACACGTGGTGTACTTGCTTATATTCCGGGTACATAAAAAACCTTCTCTCATTTATATCCCTTAGATTCGCTTTTGAATTCCATTTTTTTGTCTATCTAAGTTGTTCCTTACAAATTGTAAGTTACAATCAGATGAAAAAAATGTTGTTTTACATCAACAACGCTACAATTTTTGTGTGTTAAAATACGACAAGGTAAGTTCAGATGAAAAATATACAATATGTTGTACTCAAATTATTTTTATTTATTTAGTTATATAAACTCAGCGATACGACTTGTAAAAAAACAAAGAAATATAAACTCATTGAAAACTTCATGACCTACTATGAATCCACCACAAAAGATTACTAAGGGAGTTTCCATCGTCGAAACCAGACAAGCTCTTAATCTTCTCCAAAGCGCCTGCTTTGTCGTAGAACCCTTGTAATGCATACACAAACCCTTTCCAGGCTTCCGTGACTCCCGTTCTACCGAGCGCCGGTAATGCCCAATTCACCAGCTCGCTAGGAAAGCCAGTATCGGAGAACAACACCTCAGTGATTGGTGAAATAGGCATCACTTGAATTCCAAGTCTAATTTCTTTTGCCTCTGCAGCAGCAAACCAAAGTCCGCTGTCTCTCTTGGTCGACCATAGAACTCCCACTACCGGATTTTCTTTTGCAAAATCTTGCTCGTAAGTTTGATTCTCTCCTCCCTCTCTCACATGCCACCACATTTGCGCTGCCTGAATTTCCAATGTAGTAAGCAATGAACCAGTGGCCTCAAGTTGCGGATCATTATACGCTTTCCCCATCAAAGCAGCTGCATAGTAAGCATTGACCGCCTCACTCGTGCTCTCTTGATTCCTCCCATCTGCGAATTCCGTCACTCCTCCTGCCCACGAGTGCAATTTATAAAGATCAAAACATCTCAGACGCGTGTAATTTGGATTTGATTGCTTGTCCTTGTTGAGATAATCTGCCAGGAGCGAATAAGCTTGAGCCTTGTACTTCTCCCCCCATGCAGGGTCAATCTTTACTAGCACTGAAATACCATAAACAAAGTACCCCAGATGGTAATGGTGATCGGAATAAAGACCAAACCCAAAATCGGCACCTTTATCAGTTGATCCTTGTTTGGTAACAAGTCCACCCCACCTTTTATCATGCAAAAATCCATTGCCGCTAAAAGTACCATCCAGCCACGGCTGGATTTTCTCTGTCAAGAATGTCCTAATTGCCGGGATCACATCGGGACAAGCTACCTCCTCGGCAATCAAAGCCAGCCTTGCTGCTTTAGCAACTAGTTTCCCATAAAAATATGATGCAGCAGATAATTCTGTTGAACTAAGAGCGTCTACATCCCGACGAAGCGCGGAAATGATTTCAGGGAACAAATCTGTTTTGACACCTCCAATAGAATTCCAAGTGACCGGAATAGGCTTCGAGTTTAAAACCCATGTATCGCCAACAACGCCAACCAAATTGCCATCAATGCTTTTGTATTTAAAATCTTGCAAAACAGTAGCATTTGACAGAAGCATAAGATGGAGAGGATGAGCTAGAATGAGCAAATCTCCACCTGTCCTTTCCCATTTATATGTCTAAGTGTTGGAGTTTTCGAGCACAGCTGCACCGGAAGTCGGGTAAGAAGCACTGAATTGGTCAAGAATTGCCTCGGATTTGGGATCAGCATCTGGCATAACAGCAACTCGAATGTTGCCAGAAAAATTGTTAAAAGTTAATGAGGATGCTCCGCTGGCAGTTAAATTAGTTGGGGAGGATGTGTATATTATCCATGTCTGACCGTTGTCAAGCTTGATGATGAACTTGGTGTTTGAGCCAGTCGCGGATGATGACGATACAATTGTATGAGAGGTTGATATAGAAACCGGTGTGGGTTGAGAAACAAAGCATGTGAGATAGGGGCTTCCACGGATGAGGAAGAAGCGGAGGTTGGAGGAGGGAAAGTCCAATGTCACACTGAGATCATTGAAGTCGGAGACTACATGGTGGTGGTTCTTTGGATCTGGGATGGTGGTGGTTTTCGAGCCAGATATGGTGAGGTCGGTTTGAAACGGAGTTGTGGATATGACGGTAGAGGTGTAGGAGAAAGAAGGATAAGTGAGAGATAGGGAGGAGTTGGATGATTTGATGGTGTATGAATGGATATACTCAGGTTGGTCACCATTGTTGAGAACAAAGTTTTGGAAGAAAGTGTTGGTAGGGAGTGGAGATGAGAGGAGGTTTGGGGCGAAGAAGGTTGAAGGGTCGGGGAGGATGGTGGATTGAGCTTCCGGGAAGAGGAATGATTGGGAGATGGCCTGCCGAATCAACACGGAAAAACAGACTGCATACACAACGAGAGCAAGAGAGCAAATGTTTGCCATGATTTGGTCGTAAAATTGCTGTGAATAAACGCATTTCAGTCGGCCCTTTAATCATAGCCTGGTTCGGATATGTTTCCATTTTTTATAGGGTTCAAACCTTGGAAGATTTTTGCTTTTCTGAGCAATAATATCGGTTTTGCAACCTCCTCGTTTTGAAAACTTAGGAAACTTTTTAAGGTTGTTTTGATTTCCTAATGGAATTTGATACCGATCCCCGGCTTAGTTTTTCTAGGTTCTTCTTGCCTTTTATATTTAGCAGCCATCTTATCTAAATTATATCCAAAGGATAGGAAATTAATTTTTCCCAAATCTGTCTGATATTCTTCCTCATACTTCAAATATCAAACCTTAATTGCATGCAAATATTTTGGGAGTGTGATTCTCTCCTGTCCAAATTCTCCTCCCTTCTAATCCCCTCTTACTTGAATAGTCGTGATTAAGCCACGTTAATATTTTTTGTTGACTTCTTTCTAGAGAGAGAGAGAAAAAAAAAGTGATTAAGGAGAGGACTATAAGGGTCGGAATATGGAAGGGGGAGAATCCTGCTTCAATAATTTGCGTCCATACACATTTTTCCGTGTTGTCATGATACCATTGAATCTTGTTTTGCATAACCATGGCCTCCAGATTAAATTACAACCGTCTGTTTTAACAAACAATTGAGTTCTAGTATATATTGTAAAGTAGAAAATGATATATTTTGAAATCTAAGATAAGATTTCTATTTAACTACACCCTCACAAACCCTAATATTTTGTCATCGTTTATCTTCTTCTCCAAAAACGTAGTTCATATTCTTCCCCCAACAAAAAATTTCTATTGGAATTTGTCTCATGGAATTATATTAAAGCTGTCATTTGAAGGAGGATTAAAGTCCGATCATGTAATCACTTACTGTTTAGAGAACATAAACTAATGATTTCACTTGTTTTCTACTATAGCACCAATGTTTCAAGAGTGTTTGATTTTTTTCAATCAGAAGAAATGGATTTTTTTTATGAATGTCTCAATGATAAATAGCACGTCATTTATTTTTTATACGCAAATGAATCGGAACCATTTTTACTTAACTACAAATCATAGTGTGACACATAAAAGCAACGAAGACTGAAGACACTCGTCTTCAAGACCTTTAGCAAATAGAGAAGCAAAAGTCTCCATATAATGTTTTTTCAGTACCAACCCAACCTCAACACCACCATCACCATTGTTGCTATCTTGAAAAGATATCTTGGATGTCGCATCTGTCGTGGAATTATTCTTCAGCACTGGGCTGCAGTGTATTGAACATTCTTGATACCTGTCTCTGCCACCTCCAAAAGGGTTTTCTCCAAAGTTTTTATCACGGCACTAATTGCATTCAAGGCCACAAACATCCCATCTTCGCCCAATAGTATTTTGTTTTTGCAACTGCTTGATGTCCTTTGATGCAAATCCTGAAGTAGGTTGGCGGTAGAGGAGGGTCCAAGCGCGACCGGCAGTCCACATGAATGATGAAAAATACTCTGTTCTGGTCTCCTCACACTTGACTAAGCAAACCCATGTATAGGCGCATGTTAGTGTAAATGTCGACAAATGCAATAGTTTTGAATGATCAGCTTGTTTCTTATTCTTTGCCATCAGAGTCCTCATCACTGACCGCCTTAACGTTTCAAATTTTGCGCGAGTGAACTAGAAGGTGCCGCGAATTGAGTCTCCTGGACCTGTAACCCCCAAAAGCATTAAGCTTCTATTTTTTGGACCATCCAATCTCAACCACTCGTTTGAGTAGATTTCTAGGAGCCCGGCGGGGTCCTTAATGACCTTTCTATAGTAATTTGGCAAAGGTGGCTGATGTATATTTAAACTAACTTAAATTATAGATTAATTTAAATCAAATTAAACTCGCAAGCGCACAAATCAATTGTAGTAATATATGCAAATACGAGGTTGATTCCACATAGATTGTTTTAAAACCTATTTAACCTATTAATCATGTTAGACTTTATTAAACAAACAAAGGATAGATTGAATTGAATAATTGACTAAGACTATAATTAAAAAGAAAATGAGAAGATAATTAATTAAAATAAACACACGATACAAGAAAAAATTGAGAAACAATGGAAGTATACGGTTATGAATCCACCAACAACAATCCTATTTACTTTTCCTAGAGCCAACAACTATCCAATTACCATGCCAATGTTAAATGTTGTTCTTTCTAAGGTATAAATTAATTCATGGTCAGACATCAACTCTTGTATCTCAACATGATAATTATATCCTATTGGTTAGGTATACAATTAAACACATAAAAACCTATTAAGTGTAGAAGAATCATGTCAACCAAGTAAGACTAGCTTGATATTGGTCATCCTCACTAGTTTATCTACTCTTCTTAATCTTAACTCCAATAAACCTAATTGATCGGTCATCCTCATAGATTTATCTAAATATCTAGATGCAAAATTCATAAAAGTGATCAGTCATTAGAAATCCAAATCTAGAATAAAATACCCACAAAGAATATAACATGGCATATAATCGGATAATAATTAACAAAATACTTCACAAATATTCATGTCATGGCTTCATCATAAAGCCTTAGAAAATAACTTAGTTACACATAGATATAAAAATAAAAGAAAGATAGAACCCGGAGTCCATGGCAAAGCACGTTCCAAAGCTCTTCTTCACAAATTGCGGAGATGGTGAATGGTAGTATGGATGTGGGGTGATGTCAGGATCTCTAGAGAGAGGTTAGGACACCTTATTTATACTAGAAAAACCCTAAAAGGTTTGCGAGAAAGTCTCCTAAAAGAATCCTTCATAGCTTCTTCAAGTGGAAATTCTTCAGGTTAGTATGCAGTGTTTATTAAATGGATTAAGGTTTTGTGTTTTGATCGGTTGTGATTCGTGAGACTAAATCTTTCTTGTGGTTTAATAGTTAACATGTGGTATACTCCAAAAGGTTGGATTTGTTGCTACTAGATTCAAAAGGTCTGATGCAGTGAGTTTAGTTCTGATGAGGTAGTTGTTTATTTGATTTTAGCTAGTTTCATGTCTAGTTTTGATAGTGAATTTTCTATTTCAATAAATGTCTTCGAATTGAGGTTCAATTCTTGAGTGATGAAGTTTCGTGGTTTCGAATGACATATTCATTTTGATGCTTTGGAAAACAGCTTGTCTGTGTTAGTGTATAAGCTATTGAGCTTACTTTTATATTAGAAAGTAAATAAGCTTAGTGCTTTTAATTGTGTATCCACTTTGGTAATTTTACCAAGTGTAGAGCTCAGATTATAGGACAGGTGTAAAGATCTCCTTATGTCCATTTTTCTAGTTGAGTGGCTGAGATCATTTTTTCTGTTATACCTTGTAATCCAACAGTTGTGCACAGTGTGCGTGTGAAGGAATATAGAAAGATACATTCTCTCTGGTTTATATACAGAGAGCAGAAGCTTGAAATCCATCTCTCTTCAGAGCTCTGCAAATGCTCCATTGCTTCTTCCTTCTCTAATCTTCCTTCTCTCATTAGAAATATATATTCATTCATCTAAACTTAACATGGCCTCAGAGCCTCGTTCGATCATATGAGGTCTGGGAGTAACCTGTGAATCAATCGAGTTCCACACGAGCTCGTTCTAGTTCAGACGAAGGGATTGGAATTCTACATAACCCGATTTCGATTTGTATTTGCATCATCAAAGCTCGGCGATGGCTGGATCTGGAAGTTCTGAGGTGAGAACTCCGATCTTCTCCGGTGAGAACTACGAGTTCTGGAGAATCAAGATGGTGACAATCTTCAAATCTCACGGGCTATGGAAGCTGGTTGAAAAGGGGATTACGATCTCAGAAGCAAAGAAGAAGAAAAAGGCTGAAGAAAGCTCAGAGGAAGAAGAAGATGAAGATGAGAAAATGGTCGCAGCATATATGCAAGATGCAAAAGCTCTGGGCATTATCCAGAACGCAGTCTCAGATCAGATATTCCCACGGATTGCTAATGCCGATTCAGCGAAGATGGCTTGGGATCTGTTATATGGCGAGTATCATGGTGGTGATCAGGTACGGTCTGTGAAACTACAAAATCTGAGACGTGAATTCGAGTATGCTAGGATGCGAGATGATGAATCTCTGTCTGGATATCTCACTAGGCTTAATGAACTGATTAATCAGATGAAAACATTTGGTGAAATTTTGTCAAATGAAAGGCTTGTACAGAAAGTGTTGATTAGCCTTAGTAAACCATATGATCCTATATGTCTGGTTATTGAAAATACCAAATGCCTAGAAACTGTAGAACTGCAGGAAGTTGTAGCAATCTTGAAGAGCCAAGAGCAACGATTTGATTTACATAGTGTTGATACCACTGACAGGGCTTTTGCCTCACTCTCTGTGACTCCAAAAGGACAAACCAGTAGTAATGCTCAGTCTGGTACATTCAAATCTTATAAGCACTTGAATCCAAAGGGAAAGAAATGGGAGTCTAAGCCTAAGTTTCAACAAAGGCCATTCACAAATTCTGCACAAAACTCAACCTCTTCTGGGTACATGAAGCAAGATTCAGCTAAGCCACAGTGTAAAGTGTGTTCCAAATTTCACTTTGGTGAATGTAGATATAAGGGGAAGCCTAGATGTTACAATTGTGATAAGTTTGGACATTGGGCCAGGGAATGCACAGCAGGCAAGGTTATTCAAAAGGCAAACTGTGCAAACCAAACAGAAGTTACAGGAAATCTGTTCTTTGCCAACAGTGCAATTTCTGAAAACAAAATGAATGGAAACTGGTACATTGATAGTGGGTGCAGCAATCATATGACAGGGAATGCAGATCTTCTTGTCAATATAAAGACTAATGTTGCTGGAAAGGTGCAAATGCCCACTGGTGAATTGGTAAATGTTGCAGGAATGGGTTCTTTGGAAATTGATACAAACAAAGGAAAGAAGTACATCAGAGAAGTCATGCATTTGCCTGGGTTGAAAGAAAACTTATTGAGTGTGGGGCAAATGGATGAGCATGGTTACTACCTAGTATTTGGGGGCAATATGTGTAGTGTGTTTGATGGACCCTCACTGGAGAATCTTGTCATCAAAGTAAAGAAGAAGGAAAATCGGTGTTACCCTCTCTCCCTATTGCAGAATACTCAACTTGCTCTGAGTGCTAGTTTTGGTCCAGATTCTACTTGGATTTGGCACAAGAGATTAGGGCATTTAAATCTCAGAAGTCTAAAACAACTTAGGGAGCATGAAATGGTGCATGGTCTTCCACAGCTTGCAGATGCTAAGGGGGTGTGTGAAGGGTGTCAGTTGGGAAAACAACACCGTGACTGGTTTCCAAAAGAACAAGCTTGGAGAGCAAGAAATCCCCTGGAACTAATACACACTGACTTGTGTGGCCCGATGCAAACTGAATCAGTTGCTGGAAACAAGTACTTCATGCTTCTTATTGATGATCATACTCGAATGTCTTGGGTCTATTTTCTGAGACAAAAATCTGAGGCTCTAACATGTTTCAAGAAGTTTAGAGCTATGGTGGAATTACAAAAGGGTTTTAAAATAAAGAGTCTAAGGAGTGACAGGGGAGGAGAGTTTGTGTCAAATGAGTTCAATGAATTCTTAGAGGCTGCTGGGATTCAAAGACAGCTATCTATGGCCTATACTCCACAACAAAATGGAGTAGTGGAGAGGAAGAATAGGACAGTCGTGGAGATGGCTAAGGCAATGCTTCATGATAAAAGCTTGCCATACTTTCTGTGGGCAGAGGCTGTGCACACAGCTGTGTACATTTTGAATAGGTCACCTACAAAAGCACTCGACAATTTAACACCATTTGAGGCTTACAGTGGCAGAAAACCAGGGATTGGTCATCTAAAGGTGTTTGGATCTGTATGCTATGCACATGTACCATCTGAAACAAGACAGAAGTTGGATGCTAAAAGTGTTAAAGGTGTCTTTGTTGGATATGCTACATGTGAGAAGGGATATAGAGTGTTTGATCCCTGTACTCAGAAATTAATCCTATCGAGGGATGTAGTCTTTGATGAGAAAATGACATGGAATTGGAAGGAAAGTTCAGAGAAGGCAGTAGCTGTGACTTATATTCAGAAGGAAAATGAGTTGAGAGAAGTTGAAGAATGTCCTTCTGATTCTAGCTCACTACTACATGTTGAAGAACCAGATTGTGGTACTCATGAATCTGTGCATCATGAATCTGTGCAGCTTTCTCAGTCATTTGATCACACTCCAGTAAAGTGGAGAGATATAAATGACATTATGGCACAGTGCAATCTTTGTATTGTGGAACCTGAAAAGTTCGAAGAGGCTGTACAAGATCAGGCTTGGGTAAAAGCCATGGAAGAAGAATTGTCCATGATTGAGAAGAACAGAACTTGGGAATTGGTTGATAGACCAAGTAACAAACATGTCATTGGAGTGAAATGGGTATTCAAAACCAAGTTGAACTTGGATGGTTCAGTACAAAAGAACAAGGCAAGACTAGTTGCCAAGGGATATGTGCAGAAACCAGGAATTGACTACCATGAGACTTTTGCCCCGGTTGCAAGATTGGACACAATCCGAACTTTGATTGCTCTTGCTGCACAGAGAAGCTGGAAATTATATCAGCTTGATGTTAAATCTGCGTTTTTGAATGGAAGTTTGCAGGAAGAAGTCTATGTTGAACAACCTGAGGGATTTGTGGTTAATGGCAAGGAGGATAAAGTCTACCGATTACATAAGGCCTTGTATGGGTTAAAGCAAGCACCTAGAGCTTGGTATGGGGAGATTGACAGCTACTTCATTCAGTGTGGATTTACAAAGAGCTTGAGTGAGGCAACTCTTTATACTAAGACAAGGGGAGATAAGGATATTCTAATTGTCTCTATCTATGTTGATGACATAGTATACACTGGGAATAATCAGGAGATGCTGGATGAGTTCAAAGAAGACATGAAAGTTAAATATGAAATGTCAGATCTCGGGTTACTTCATCATTTTCTGGGGATGGGAGTCATACAAACAGATTCACACATATTTATCCATCAGAGGAAGTATGCCTCTTCCTTACTGGATAAGTTTGGTCTAAAGGAGTGCAAACCTGTCTCCATACCTCTCATTGCTACTGACAAATTGAGCAAAGATGATGGGAGTGGTGCAGCAAATGAAGAACAATATAGAAAGATTGTGGGCAGTCTTCTATATCTTACAGCCACAAGACCAGATGTGATGTATGCAGCTAGTCTACTAGCTAGGTATATGCACTGTCCTACAAATAAACACTATGGAACAGCCAAGAGGGTGCTCAGATATGTCAAAGGAACACTGGACTATGGTTTGAAGTATGAGAAGGGTAATAAGGCAGTTTTGATTGGTTTTTGCGATAGTGACTGGGGAGGATCACTTGAAGACAGTAAGAGCACTTCAGGCTATGCCTTCTCTTTTGGAAGTGGTGTCTTCTCATGGGCCTCAGTGAAACAAAACTGTGTTGCTCTTTCTACTGCAGAAGCCGAGTACATTAGTGCTTCTGAAGCCACAACTCAGGCTATATGGCTCAGATTTGTTCTGGATGACTTTGGGGAGCTACAAGCAGATGCAACTCCTTTGCAGTGTGACAACACATCTGCAATTTCAATAGCTAAGAACCCTGTGTTTCATCAGAGGACAAAACACATAGACAGACGATATCATTTCATCAAGGATGCCTTGCAGCAAGGGATAGTTGATTTGGTCTACTGTCCTACCAAAGAACAAGTGGCAGACATCTTCACCAAAGCTTTGCCGAAGGAGAGATTTAACTACCTCAGAGACAAACTGGGAGTTATATCAGCTCAAAGTTAAAAGGGGAGTGTTAGTGTATAAGCTATTGAGCTTACTTTTATATTAGAAAGTAAATAAGCTTAGTGCTTTTAATTGTGTATCCACTTTGGTAATTTTACCAAGTGTAGAGCTCAGATTATAGGACAGGTGTAAAGATCTCCTTATGTCCATTTTTCTAGTTGAGTGGCTGAGATCATTTTTTCTGTTATACCTTGTAATCCAACAGTTGTGCACAGTGTGCGTGTGAAGGAATATAGAAAGATACATTCTCTCTGGTTTATATACAGAGAGCAGAAGCTTGAAATCCATCTCTCTTCAGAGCTCTGCAAATGCTCCATTGCTTCTTCCTTCTCTAATCTTCCTTCTCTCATTAGAAATATATATTCATTCATCTAAACTTAACAGTCTGTTTGAGCCATTGGTTGTGAATTATTTGTTTAATTGTCAGACGTGTTGCTTTCAACTGTGATTAATGTTTATTGATCTTTTGAAAAGTGGGAGCAAGTTGTTGAATGACTATTTATATTTTGGTTATTCATGAGTTAAAATTGCAAATTGAATATATGTGCACATGGAATTATATTGCATTTGGTTTGCAGTAGAACGTTCTTCGTCCCTATATTTTGAAATGCAATAGAACATTGATCATGATGGTAGCTTCTTGAATAAGGCTGTGTGATCACTTCTTTTGAATTGGTGAGGCAATGTCTAAAATTGATCTCATGCTCAAGTGGGAGAATGTTAGAATATGAGCTTGAAATTAGGTATTTTGGCATGTGCAGTTTAAGTCCAATTAGTTTAAAGAAAGCCTTATTAGAAGATGAAAGTGAATCCTTGTTTATGAAGGATTCTGCTATAATATCAATCTGATGAAGGATGGAAAACAATTGCTGTCTTTCATATGGATTCTAATAGGGAGTCTTTATTTGGTTATGACAATGATTATATAAGCCTATATATATTGGAGCCTCTGCTCTCGCAGTACTACGCTCTTTTCTGGAACTAAGTCCTATTATTAGTTTGAGCACAAAGTGTACTGACAGAGAGGAGAAGGTTCTGCTGCGATCATTCAAGCTTCATAGTTTCATGGCTTCTTCAAGTGGAAATTCTTCAGGTTAGTATGCAGTGTTTATTAAATGGAATAAGGTTTTGTGTTTTGATTGGTTGTGATTCGTGAGACTAAATCTTTCTTGTGGTTTAATAGTTAACAGTTACCTGAAAGTAGACGGTGGAAATCAGCATCAGACTCGGCGATTGTGAGCGAAATTGCGTCGCCCTTGATATAACTGAGAAGGGTTTGAGGGACAAAATATTGGAGGGTGGCCGAAAGCGAGTTTTGAGTTTCGGAGCTACACTGCAAACCTCAACTACTTTGACCGAGCCTGGTTTTCCCATCGGAGATCGAAAAGAAGCTTAATTTAGTGTGCAGTTTAATTACACCAATGAAAATTATAATGTACCAGCAGATAATAATTTCAATGATATTTTTTTTTCTGTAGCGCTTATGTTTCATAGTAGTTGTTATTATTATTATTTTTATACTCCTATCGGTATCGAAAATAATTTTTACTTAAGCGCAAATCACAATGCAGCGCACACTAAAAATCAAAGGAAGAAGCACACTTGTGCTGAAATCAACTACATAAGGCTTCGCATGCCTTCAAAACCATTAGCAAATAGAGAAGCAAAGGCCTCCATAAAATGTTTTTCCAAAACCAAGCCAACCTCAATACCACCATCACCGTTCTTGCTCTCTTGAAAAGATATCGCCCCTGACCCCTCTATCGATACCATCTCGTGCTTCTTCGGTCTTCCCCATCCGAAATCAGCTGCACCATAAAAGTCAAGCCGGTGTGAACCGGAAATGGGAATTACTCTATCAGTACTACTACTCTGCCGTGTATTGAGCATTCTTGAAACCCAAGTCTCTGCCCCATCCAAAAGGGTCTTGTCCAAACTTTTTATCACCTCACTGATTGCTTTCAAGGCCACAAACAGGCCATCTTCTCCCAATAGGTCCTTTGTTTCCGCAACTGCTCGATGTGCTGCAACACAATTCCCAAATTAGGTTACCGGGAGAGGAGGGTCTAAGCGTGGCCTGCAGTCCACGCTAACGGCAAAAAGTACTTTATCTGTTTTGGTATCCTCTCCCCTGACTAAGCAAACCCATGTATAGGCGCATGTTAGCGAAAATGTTGACAAATGCAATAGTTTCAAATCATGATCAGCTTGTTTCTTCTTCTCCTTCGCCATCATAGCTGCCATCACTGAATATCTTAGCATTTGGATTTTCGCGCGTGTGAATTCGAAGGTGCCTCGAATTGAGTCTCCTGAACCTTTAACCTCCAGAGGCATTAAGCTTCTATTGTTTGGACCACCCAATCTTAACCACTCGTTTAAGTAGATTGCTTGGAGCCCTGCAGGGTCCTTGATGACCTTTCTGTCATAACTTGGTGAAGGTGGTGACCCTTCTCCTCCTCCTCCTCCTCCTCCTCCATGTTTGCATAGGTAACCCCATAAGTTAAAAAATGAGACTACAGATAAGGCATCTAGGACAACATGGTGCATCGCTGATCCAATTGAAAAACAGCTATTGGGAAAGGCGGTTATTTGCAATGCCAACACCGCAGCTTTCTCATGAGATACTGCCAATTGGGGTACAAGAGGATGGTACTCTTTGGCTTTAATGTCAAAGTTGTTGCTTGAAGTTAGACGGTGGAAATCAGCATCAGATTCAGCGATTGTAAGAGAAACTGCATCGCCTGTGACGTAACTGAGAAGGGGTTCGGAGGAGTCTTGAGGCCAGGTGAGGTTTCCTGCTAGAGGTACAAAATGCTGGAGGGTGGCGGAAAGCGAGGTTTTGAGTTTTGGTAGTATGGAATCGAAGAAGTATGATGTGTCGAATGAAGATATTTCGTAGAAGAAAAGGCTTTGAGGGGGTGGAAACCTGAGCCAGCGGAGGTCAAAGAAGGTGAGAGGAAGAGACAGATCCTCCGGGTGGGCAGAGTCCGGCTGCGAGCTTGGTTTCGGAGCTACACGGCAAACCTCTACTTCTTTGACTGAGCCTGGTTTCGCCATTGGAGATGGAAAAGAAGCTTATATTGTGTGCAGTTGAAGTAAGGACACTAATGGCTATAAATATACACTTCAGAGGTTATTCAACATAAGACTTTAAAGTTTGACTTTTAAGGTTAGGTATTCGAAAAAATTTTAAAATTCATTATTGAATACGTAACTTTTTTTTTTTTTTTAATATATCAATAATTTTACACTAGAGGATGGAGAATTCAATACCTAACTTTTTTTAGTACATCAATATTTTTACACTAGAGGTTGGCGAATTTGATACCAAATTAGGTTGTTCTGTGGCTTAACTGAACTCCCTCGCTGCCTAGTATAAAAATATCGATGTACTAAAAAAAAGTTAGGTATTCAATAATGAATTTTAATTTTTTAAAGGTATTTCCATAGAATTATAGAGTTTTAAAGACTTAGCATCTTGGGAGATGTCAAATTAAAAACATCAAATTTCAATTTGATGGTTGAATTGGCAATTTGACATATTGTTAAAATTTTCCTTCCACCCGATATGTCAAAATTTATTGCTTCATTTATATTTTTTTAAACAAAAATAATAAAAATTGAGTTGTTGCTGGTTTAAAAACTTAAATATGCTAGACATTTAAGGTGAGGCAAGTTGAATACCTTCGGAAATAACAAAAAGCTTAATCAACACTATTGCTTTAGGGCATCAATTTTGATGGCCGAAGCTCAACCTTCTTTTCTAGGTCAACTTTGACATTTTGGTTGAAGTAAATGGTATGTCATAAGTTACTGTTATATGTCTACATGACATTTTTTTACATCTTCTTTGAAGATGGTCTTAAAGTTAGGTACTCAATAATGAATTTTAAATTTTTTGAAAGCATTTTTATAGATTTGTTTTTCGAAAACTTTAAACTTGTTTGATAACTATTTTTAATCTTCAATAATCAAAAAATTGAAATCTTCAAATAAGTTTTTAGTTTTCAAAAAAATAAAAACAAATACTGAAAATAAAATGGTTATCAAATGACTCTCAAATCTAAAAATAAAATGGTTATCAAACGGTTACGTTGCTGGCTAATCTAACAAAACCTATCATTTGACAAAAAAGGGTGTAATCAATCCATACTTTTTATAGACTTCTTTTGAGCAACTTGATTTTTATTCAATGTTACATATCACTAAATAATACAGAAAATAAATGATTGTGCTTGAGAAGAAAAGATCTAACAGTTGTGGAAATTAAATCTAACAACTAAAGCACACATTGACGTAGGGCTCGTTTGGTTGTGCTTTTGAAAAAGCCAAAAGCGTTTCCTAATGAGTAAAAGCGCTTCAGTTTTAAAAAATGGTCGTTTGGCAAACATTTTAAAAGTGCTTTTAGTAAGAAGTAGAAGCACTAAGAAGCATTTTCTAAGAAGCACCTAGGAGGTGCTTCCTCCTAAAAGTGCTGCACAAAGAAAACAAGGAAAGCACTTTGCTCCCTTTAATGATTTTTTTTCAATTCCAAAATTACCCCTATTTTTTTATTTGCAAAGTCTAAAATGTCATTCCACTTTATAAAATCATCAAAACTACCATCACCAATTTTTTCTAGGGTTACACGTTGAAAACCCAAAAGGTTTTTTATGTTCTGATTATTTTGAGGGCTAGAGCAGTCGATTTGGTCTTCATCTCTTTCTGATTACAAAAAGCACTTAGTCGTTGCATGCCAAACAACAAACTGCTTCCTTATAAAAGTGCTAAGCAAAAGTGCTACAAACAAAAAGCACTAGTGAGTAAAAGCGCTTTCTAGAGTAGCACGTCCAAACGAGCCCTTATATGTAGCATTGAAGCCAAGTAACATCTTTCCTAGTCTTTGCAGGTTTTCATTGAATTTTACAACATTATAGACTTGTATATAACTTTCTATACAATTTCCATCGTTGAAAAAACAAAAAAAAACTTTCTGTAGAATTTATTCAACTCTACAAAGCATGTCCTCACCTCACACAAAAGTATATATTTTTTTTTCACACAATAGAAAAGTCTAATATTCTATTAAATTATAAAAAATTATAAAAAATTCAGAGTATTTTGTTATTAAAAAAAAAAGTCAATGAAAACGTTCAATTTTTTTTATTAAAAAAATGGATTGAATACACCCCTTTAAACGATATCGTGTGGAAGAAGAAATCTGAAATTCTTACTTTTGCTTTGGGTTTTTCACCAAAATAGTTTATGAGATTGGCATAACTCCTCACTTTCGTCTCTGACAATGAAAATCGATATGGTAGTTCCTGAGTTTGTCCATTGTAAATTATTTTGGTTATTCCGTAAAAAAAAAAAAAAATCTATCAATATTCTAGCTAAATTGTCACATTAGCGACCACATGATCACCATTGAAGGGTATTTTCGTCAAGCCAACCCTTCCACTCAACAAGAATATTGACAGATTTTTCACAGAATGATCAAAATGATTTATAGTGGACAAACTCAAGGACCAGTTCTATTAATTTTCATTGTCTGATACCAAAGTAAGGAGCTATGCTAATCTTAAAAACTTTAGCAGACAGAAACAAAAAATTCTTTTTGATGTTTTTAAAACTACTAAACCAACTGTTGAGAAAATTACAAGAAAATTATAATATTCTTATGAAAAAAAACTTAGATAATTAGGTTGAGATGTAGGTATCTCGTTTTGACAAAAGTTCACAAGAGTTATAAAATATGACAAGCTACTTCATCTTAATTTCCTAGTAACAACAAATAATTGTAGGATTTTTTTTTTGAGTACATCGATATTTTTACACTAAGGGGAGGGGGAGTTCGGCTAAGCCACATAATAGATAGCCTAATTTGGTATTGAATTCGCTATCTACGAGATTCGAACCTAAGATCTCTCACTTCCAAGTGAAGAGGAATACCATCAGACCGTAGTACTAAATGATAAATAATTGTAGGAATTAACTCCATATACTTAACTGAAAGACCTAATCACTATCATGCAAGTATTAGAGTGATACCTGAGGAAGACATGGTTAGTTGCACAAGGAATCCTTCTACTCGCTCAAGACCTTTATATTCTTATGGTGATAGAATCCTATGTTCGCATAATGTATTCTTGGTGAGCAGGGAACTCCTATATATAAAGAAACAACGGCTGCCAACTCCCATCTATCATGGGTGAGTTGGTTATTGTCCCATTGTATCAAGTTCAACGGAAACAAGGGTTAGTGGAGGGCAGTTGCATCCCTAACATTTCGAATGTGTTTCCATAATTATAGGACGTTAGTTTTCTACGTATCAAACTCTTATTGAAGTTGTATTATCCACATGTAATTCCACCTTTATCACAAGTAGTTACGTCCACATAGGATTCCTACAATAATAACAACCATCTTAAATTTCTGACAACAAAAAATAATGACAATTATAATTAATTTGTTTAATATAAAAAATGCACTAACACCAACTCAAGGGAATGCTAGTATCTTACTCAAAATAAATTGAAAACAGGCGGAGAAATTCAAGATTTTTAAGCACTTAAAGAAAAAAAAATTCTAATATTGGATACTCAAAACAATTCAATTGATATAGTATGTTCCTTTTGTGTTCCCGTTTTTGTTCTATGATTCTTTGTTTTCTGGTTGATCTTTCTTAAACTAGACATTTGAAGTAAGAACAGGGTCTGATCGTATAATTACTGGCTATTCAGAGAATATTATGCTAATAATTTCAATGATTTTTCTCTAGCACAAAAGTTTCTTCAGAGTGTTTGTTCATTTTTTATGACAAATGAAACTTTGCAAATCACAGGCCAGAGTGTTTGTTCATTTTTTTTATGACAAATGAAATTTTGCAAATCATAGAACGACACATAAATTAAACTAAGAAAAAAAATGAAACCTGTGTTGAAAACAAACTTTAGTAGCATGCTACTGCATGCGGCTTAAATTTTCTTCAAGACCTCTAGCAAATAGAGAAGCAAAAGCTTCCATGTAATGTTTTTTCAAAGCCAACCCAGCCTCAACTCCACCATCACCATTCTTGCTCTCTTGAAAAGACACCGTCCCATTCCTGTCTATCGAAACTACCTCGCGCTTCGTTGGTTTCCCCATCCGAAATCAGCTGCATCATAAAACTCAAACCGGGGTGAACCGGCAGTGGGAATTATTCTGTCAGCACTGCCCTGCAGTGTATTGAACATTCTTAATACCCAAGTCTCTGCCCCCTCCAAAAGGGTCTTGTCCAAACTTTTTATCACGTCGCTAATTACATTATAGGCCACAAACATCCCATCTTCTCCCAACAGGTCATTTGTTTCCGCAACTGCTCGATGTCCTGCGATGCAATTCCCGAAATAAGTTGGCGGTAGAGGAGGGTTTAAGCATGACCGGCAGTCCACATGAATGATGAAAAATACTCTCTCTGTTTTGGTCTCCTCAGCCCTGACTAAGCAAACCCATGTGTAGGCGCATGTTAGTGAAAATGTCGATAAATACAACAGTTTTGAATGATCAGTGTTGATGCACAAAATCAATGAGGATTTTGGTACAACAGAAAGTGTCAGGTTTGTGACCTTCACTAGATTGCTCCAGTCACCAATGTAGGTAAGTATGTAAAGAGATAGAGGCAGGGAAGCAAACACCAGATGTACGTGGTTCACCCAGATTGGCTACGTCCACGGAGTAGATGAGTTCTCAGTAATTGTGAAGGGTTTACACAAGTACACAGGTTCAAACTCTCCTTTTGTGAGTTCTAATGAATAGTTTAGTACAAAATGGCATTAGGGATTCATTGTGGGAGAATGATCCCTATTTATAGAAGAGAGTTTCTAGCTTTGTTCTGACATTGACACGTGTCATGTTGTGATTGGCCTCTGATGTTGACATGTGTCGTGCTGTGATTGGCCTTTGACATTGACATGTGTCGCATTGTGATTGACCTCCTGGTTGGAAGGAAACTCTTGTGAGTCCTTGACAATATAATGTTGACCGGTGCTTAGTAGTTTCGGGATTAATCAAGTATGGTACAAACAATCAGCGTGCTCTTTATTCTTTGTCATCATATTCCTCATCACCGACTGCCTTAAGGTTTCGATTTTCGGGCGTGTGAACTCGAAGGTGCCTCGAATTGAGTCTCTTGGACATTTAACCTCCAAAGGCAGTAAGCTTCTATTGTTTGGACCACCCAACCTTAACCAGTCGTTTGAGAAGATTTCTTGGAGCACGGCTGGGTCCTTGATGACCTTTCTATCGTAACTTGGCAAAGGTGGTGGTCCTCCTCCTTCTCATCCTCTATGTTTGCATAGGTGACCCCAAAATTTGAAAAACAAGAGTGCATATAAGCCGTCAAAGACTGCATGGTGCATAGCTGATCCAATCGAAAAACCGCCATTGGAAAAGACGGTTATTTGCAATGCCAACACCGCAGCTTTTTCATGAAACATTGCCAGTTGGGGCACAAAAGGATGGTACTTGTTGATTTTCAAGAGTTGGTTCTTCTATTCATTCATAAGATTATTACAAAGAGTACAACCCTATATAAGGAGGTTGTCTCTCCTTGGTTTACGCCATAACAGGCGGCTAGGGAAAGCTTGAAATAGAAGCTAGGAGGTTGTCAACATTAATTAAGGAGTTGACAACTAAGACTCCTATACATAGAGATGCTAATCACATAAGAGCCGGATCATTAACCACCTAGGGAACCATTAATACCCAAAAGAAAACTACATGAACAATTCCCTTATTATCCAGGAACCCTAATAACCAAGAACCCTAATATCCACTGGATAACTTCTAATACTCCTCTCAAGCTGGATCCAGAAGGTTGATGGATCCAAGCTTGAAGAGAAGCCTTTGAAACTGATGGGAGGCCAAAGGTTTGGTGAGAATATCGGCCAGTTGATCGGACCTTTTTACATAATGCGTCTGAATTACCTGCGACTGTACTTGTTCACGGACATAGTGACAGTCGACTTCAAGTGCTTCGTCCTCTCGTGAAAGACTGGGTTTGATACTATGTGCATGGCAGCCTGGTTGTCACAGAATAAGGTCATTGGTTGAGTCGTGAACACACCTAAGTCACATAGAAGTCCCTTTAGCCATATCAGCTCACACGCGGTTGAGGCCATTGCACGATATTCAGCTTCGACACTTGATCTTGCGATGATAGTTTGTTTTTTGCTCTTCCACGTGACCAAGTTTCCACCAACAAAGGTACAGTAACCAGTAGTGGACTTGCGATCGATTTCGTTTCTTGCCCAATCTGCATCGCAGTACCCCATGATTTGAGTGTTGTCATTCTTCGTCATGAGGATGCCACGACCAACAGACCATTTTAAGTAACGTAAGATCCTTTTTACAAGGTTCAAATGCTCGGTGGTGGGGGAGTGCATGAATTGACTGGCGATACTCACTGAATATGATATGTCTGGTCTGGTGATTGTTAGGTAAATCAGCTTACCAACAAGCCTCTGATAGGAGCTGATATCCGAGACTGGCGTGCCTCCCAAGTCAAGTTTGAGTTTGCTATCCAGAGGGGTAAGTGCAGGCTTAGCATCACTCATATTAGCGTCCTTGAGTAGGTCCATGACATATTTTCATTGATTAAGAAATAGTCCCTTGTGAGAAGATGCCATTTCGATTCCAAGAAAATACTTCAGCACCCCAAGATCTTTAATCGCAAATCTTTGTTGAAGTGACTGTTTGAGTGTGGAGATCTCTGCAACATTATCACATGTAATTATTAAGTCATCTACACATATTAACATAACTAATTTGCTCACAGCTCCCGTGCAAACAAATAATGATGAGTCTGCATTACTCTTTTTGAAACCAACATTATGAAGAACTAAACTTAGTTTTGCATACTAAGCACGAGGCGATTGCTTCAATCCATAGATCGACTTATGCAACTTACACACTAAATCAGGCTCCTGGCTTTGAGGGTGTCCTGGTGGCAATCTCATATAGACCTCTTCTTCAAGATCACCATGTAGAAATGCGTTCTTCACGTCCATTTGGTACATGGACTAACCCTTATTGATAGCAACGGACAATAGAACCCTAATTGAGTTCATTTTTGCAACAGGAGCAAATATTTCTTTATAATCTACCTCAAATGTTTGAGTGAATCCCCGAGCCACTAGCCTGGCTTTATGTCTCTCGATTGAACCATCTGAATTAAACTTGATCTTATAGATCCATTTGCAACCCATTGCCCTTTTTCCTTTTGGAAGTTTGGTGATGCTCCAGGTGTTGTGTTGGTCTAGTGCTTTGAGTTCATCTCGCATTGCTTCTTTCCACATAACTTGGTTATTAACCCCATGAAAGTTTTAAGGCTCACTGTGACTTGAAATGGTGTTGAGAAAGGCTGCATGGGATGAAGTCACCTTTTGATAGGACACGCAATTGGAGATTGGATGCCTCGGTTTATATGTGAAAAAATCTTGAAACCTTGTGGGAGGTTGTCTGTCACGCCGAGGATTGCGTCGAGGTACTGGAAGAGTTGTCTCACGCTCGTTCAAATTTTCAGCCACACTTTGAAGATGTTCGTGGTTGCCGCTGTCATCATCATGCACGGAACCATCAGGATGAGTTCCCTCTTTGTTAACTTCAGTGAATGGTGTAGGAGATTCATCATTGTTGACATGGTTAGAACTTCTTTCATTTAAAACATCTGGAGTCCCGATTCTTGGTAGAGGAAGCAAATCAAAGATACACTCCCCCTGACTTGTGGTTTCAAGTGACTTGCTGAAAAAAAGGTTAGCTTCATGGAATCGAACATCTTTGGATACAATTATTTTTCTCAGTTGGGGATCATAGCACTTATATCCTTTTTGTGTTGATGAATAACCAAGAAAAATACATTTTAGAGCTCTAGGGTCCAATTTATCTCGATGGTGTGGCTGAACATGAATAAAACAGACACAATCAAAGACTCTAAGGTGTGAAAGGTCAATTTTTCTTCCTTTCATGACTTGAAGGGGAGATTTAAACACCAAGACTCGGCGAGGAAGTCTATTGATGATGTACACAGCCGCCATGACTCATTGGGACCAAAATCTCTTTGGTACATTCATTTGTAACATTAATGCTCTCGTTTTTTCCAGTATGTCACGATTTTTCCTTTCGGCTACACCATTTTGTTTAGGTGTGCCAACACAACTTGTTTGATGCATGATACCATGATTGCTCAAATATTGTGACATGACATGGGACATGTATTCAGTGCCATTGTCAGATCTTAAAGTTTGAATTTGAGAGGAGAAATGGTTCTTAACAAGGTTGTGAAAATCCTTAAAAACTTCCATCACTTCCCTCTTAGACTTTAAAAGGAACAACCATGTGGCTCTAGAGAAATCATCAAAAAAGATTACATAATACTTATAACCATCAAAAGATTCAAACGTTGGTCCCCATACATCTGAGTGAACTAGTTCGAAAACTTTACTAGTCCTAGATAAGGATGAGTTAACAGGTAGTCTAGTAGCCTTAGATAAATGACAGGTTTCACACGGAATTAAGTTATTCCCTAAGTTTGGAAACAAGGATGACAGAACAAGTTGAGAAGGATGAGCTAGACGATGATGCCACAATTGACTATCTTGGGATGGATTGGACTTGGCTTGAAATCCTCTGGGACTGCTCTTTGATTTGTAATAGAGACAGTCTAGATAAAACCCTTCACCAATCGTCTTCTTGGTGAGACAATCCTGAAAAATGACATTGTGAGGAGAAAAGATGGCTAAACAATTCAAGGTGTTGGTGATTTTTCCCACAGATAGAAGTTGAAATGGAAAATAAGGAACATATAAGGCTACTGACTCAATTTTGTCTGACATTAAGTTGATTTTTCCCTTGCCTAAAACCTTGGAACTCTCACCATTGGCAGTTGAGACTTAAGAAGGTTTTGAAAAAATTTCAAACTTGTGAAACTTAGAGACATAATTGGTCATATGATCTGTGGCACCCGAATCTACAATCCAAAAATCATGCATCATATTTACATTAAGAGCAGTTTTGAAAGCAGTCATGATACCTTGCATGTCATCTCGGGGCATGTGTTGTGTGTCTCTCAGAAAACCAGCAAACCTGCCTAGCAAAGCTGTTGAGTTTCCATCTTCAAAACCGACCGTTTGATCACTTTTAATCCCTTCTTTCTTGCTTTGAAGATACGCTTCAAACTCATTTATGAGTGCAGTCAGATTTGTTGTGAAGCTCTCGAGTGTGACCAACCCATGTGAGGTTGAGGCATATGCATTGTTGGCTCTGTGTGTGGCACGGTTCAGTCTTTGTGAGCCCTTGTTATCTTTCATGAACTCCGGCTTTAATTCTGGATGTAAAATCCAGCATGTCTCCTTAACATGACCAGTATAGTGGCAATGTTGGCACTTCAAGTATGGATTCTTCACTTTGAATTTTCTTTCGTTGGTTAGGTAAGCCCTTGCTTCAGTTACATTGGTCTTTGTGCCAATGTTCATGACTTTCCTTCGTACTTCTTCACGTTGGATGGTTGCACATACACTGGTGAAGGAAGGTAGTTTAGGATTCATGAATATGTGGCTTCGTAGGTCTTCGTATTCTGAATCGAGGCATGACAAGAGATGGAATATCTTGTCTTCTTCTGCTCTTTTCAGTAGCACAGACGCTTCAGTTATATAAAGCCGATACATTTCCAACTCATTCCACATGCTCTTCACACTGCCTAGGAGTTGAACAAAGGGCTTTCCTTCTTGTTGCAGGTTGAAAATTTCCTTCTTTAATTGAAACACACGTGTAACATTGTTCTGACTGCCATACATCTCCTTGACTGTCTCCCATAGCTTGAATGATGATTTAGAATAACTGAATATTTCAGCTAGTTTACGTTCCATGGAATTTAGGAGCCATGACATAACTAGCTAATCCTTGCAAAGCCAAGTTTCATAAGTTGGTGAGGAAGCATCAGGAACTTCGATGCTTCCATTTATGAACCCTAGCTTGGACCTTCCACCTAGGGCAAGACTCACTGCTCTCGACCAAGGCAAGTAATTAAACTCATTTAACAAGACCGAGCTTAATCTTTGATTTGGGTTGACATCCACCTCAGACAAGTTTGAGGAGGAAAGTATCTGTGAAATTTCAGCTCCAGACGAAGAAGAATTTTCTTCCGCCATATCGAAGATGGGATACGATCAGATGGTACAAATGCAGAAGCAAGTTATTTTTGAAGGATTATTTTGTAATGACATGTTCATTTAAGCAACATCAATAGCATGCAATTAACAATTAAAGGCGGAATCATGCTTATATGCACTTAAAACAAAACATTTACCCATGAAATTCAAAGCCTAGTAGATTGGTAAACCAATAATCAACTCAAAACAAAGTGAGTTGAAACTTATACCTTTGTAGATTCCTCTTTGCATAAGCAAAGGCTAATCACCCAAAGAGAGGGCCTTCATTCCTTGCATCTTAGATCCATGGATTTGGATGGATGAAAAGGTTTCTCCAAGTTCCCAAAATTGAGAACCTCTAAGTCTCCACACCAAGGCATATTGTAGAAGAAATGAGTGACCTAGAGGAAGTTAAATTGCTAGATTTTTACCTCTAGGTGGCCGGCCATTTCTAGAGAGAAAGGAGAGTTTGTGTTTCTCCAATTTCCCCAAAAACAACCCTAAGGATGAAATGCTATAAAGATGTCTTTATACCACCTCACAATGGAGTGGCAAACTTGCAATTAAGCCAAGTTCACTACCCTCCCTCTATATGGCCGGCCACATTGGGTTTATTGGGCTTTGAGGCCCTTTGTCATTCAAGTTGTCATACAACTTGAGTTATTGGGCTTGACATTCAAATCCCATTGGGCCTTGAGGCCCAAAACTAACCCGAGGTCTATAACGAACTTATTCGTTTGATTAATTAACATATTAATTAATCCTTGCCATAAATAAATAATTAAACCATTTAATTATTCTTACTCATCTCCGATGTATCTTCAATCTCTACCTTACACGGTGTACGATCCATTAGGTTCCTTTTAGCGAGGCAGTGGGCGATTCAAACTCTTTAAAATCGATTGTGAATTTGAAACTTACTTTCAATTCTCCCTTTAGTGTTTACACACGTTTAGGGTTTCCACAAACCATGAGTGACACCTAGCAGCATATCATGGTTACCCAAGCTAATCAGAAGAGGTGGAGAACCTATTCAGTTTAGGATTACAAATGCAATACGGTCTTTCTCTAATACAATACTCTTGACCACATTGTTTGGTTTGATAGTTTATTCATGTCTACTATCCAATGTGAATCTTGTACTTATATGATTACTTTGAATGTGATTTGGAACGCCTTCCTTCATCTCATTCATACTCTGGCCAGAGATTCTTAATCATATCATAGAGTATTCTCCCTCAAACAGTTTGAAGGTTAGAGATCCCTTGTTGTGCATTCATATGCCTACATGACTAGATAGCTTGACCCCAACCATGCCGTGGACACTCCAAAGGAATGCCATTTGACATGATCAAAGATCAAGGACCTAACCATTAGACATCTATGATGCCTCAGGTCAAAGGACTACTTTGCATTATCCCAACCATGAGTTCTCATGTGACATGAGTATGAGAACTCCTCGTTGATCGTGTTCAGTGAACTCATTCTCTATTGAGCACCTACATGCTTGTCTTGGTGTCACTCACACCAGTGACTCGAGACTAGTCACTCTCCCTGAGAGAAGACATAGCACGTACTGATCTTAACGGACTGTCAACGCCTAATTGGCAATCCTATGATCAGGAACGTTTAGGATGTGTCTACGAAAGAATGGTCTCATGAATCTAACTTCTTTAGATCGCATTCTCCCAATCACATATTCCTTGGACTTATCGTTTAAGCATATAACATTTATATGAGACGGCTCAAACAATAACCTTTGCCCTTTATATTTAAACTACATTAGTTTAACTTTGTGAAATGTCCGTAAAGTATCATCATATGATTGGTTTTAGGGCATATTTCCAACAATTTTCTATGCTCTGATACCATGTTAATTTTCAAGAGTTGGTTCTTCTATTCATTCATAAGATTATTACAAAGAGTGCAGCCCTATATAAGGAGATTGTCTCTCCTTGGTTTACGCCACAACAGGCGGCTAGGGAAAGCTTGAAACAGAAGCTAGGAGGTTGTCAACATTAATTAAGGAGTTGACAACTAAGACTCCTATACATAGAGCTGCTAATCACATAAGAGCCTGATCATTAACCACCTAGGGAACCATTAATACCCAAAAGAAAACTACATGAACAATTCCCTTATTATCCAGGAACCCTAATAACCAGGAATCCTAATATCCACTGGATAACTTCCAATAGTACTCTTTGGCTTCAATGTCAAAGTTGTTGCTTGAAATTAGACGGTGGAAATCAGAATCAGACTTGGCGATTGTTAGCATAATTGCGTTGCCTTTGAGATAACTGAGAAGGGGTTCAGGGGAATCTAGAGGCCAGGCGAGGTTTCCTGCTAGAGGTACAAAATGTTGAAGGGTGGCGGAAAGCGATGTTTTGAGCTTCGGAAGTAAGGAATCGAAGAAGTGTGGTGCGTCGAATGAAGGCATTTCGTAGAAGAAAAGGCTTTCAGAGGGTGGAAACTTTAGCCAACGGAGGTCAAAGAAGGTGAGAGGAAAAGACAGATCCTCCGGGTGGGCAGAGTGTGGCCGCGAACTTGGTTTCAGAGCTACACTGTAAACCTCAACTACTTTGACCGAGCCTGGTTTTGCCATTGGAGATGAAAAAGAAGCTTAATTTTGTGTGTAGTTTAAGTGAGGACATAATGGCTATAAATATACACTTAACACATTGCCTTGTGGGAAGGAATCTCAAATTCTTATTATTAATTAGCAACTGACAAAATTATAAAAATAGAGGTTATAGTGGACCTCTTTTTTCTTCAAAAGGAGAACAATTGATGGCAAACTGTGGTTATCCACTCCTTCTAGACCTAGAAGAACTATGAAAAATTTCACCTTTAAATATGATATATATTAGAGGTCATTGTATAACTATATAATATACTTGAAGAATCTTAGAGAAACAACAGTCGACAATATTTTAGTTTTGAAGTTGTCTATAATTAATAGACAATTTTAATGTTATTTAACACACATGTTGCCCCTTAATGGAGTGGTTGCTGCCGGAAATAATTTTTCTATGACTTAGCACACGAGGAATAAGCAACCAAACCTATATGCTAATTAGTAATTACAATGATCAAATAAGTGAAATAAATGAAAAAAATGGAGTTTTAACGAAACATTCCCGGTACTGTTCACTTTTTAACGAAAACGACATTTCACTCTAAAAAGTCACTTCTGATACTATTCACTTACAACACATTTTTGACATTTTGATTAAAGGGATACTTTGGATGTAGTCCCTAGTCCCTAACACTCTTTGATTAAAACCTTAATGGTATTCAAAGTTTGATCAAAGTCCATTGACTTTGTACACCACATTATATTAATATTAATATTTATCTTTTTATAGTTTTGACATTAATTATTTGATATTTTATGAGATTTATAATCCTATAAATTTAAAATCCCTCATTATAATACTATTAGAAATGGTTACAATAAAAAAATTCAAACATTTTGATTGAATAAATGGATAAAAACTATGTAACAATAAGAAATAATAAATGACAAAAGAATGTATCCATAGTGTTAAAAACAATTGGTGCATTTTACAAAAATACATTTCACATATAACAAAGTGGTACATTAATAAAGAAGAATGGATATATTATAAATAAAGTAGGGTACAAATAAAAGATTAAAAAATTATGAGTACAAATGAAATTTAAAAAAATATGGGCGTAAAAAAAATATATGGGTATAAATTAAAACTAAAAAGAAAATACTACATATTAAAAAAAAAGGTTGCAAATTAAAAGTGGGTACAAACTAAAAATATAAATATATGATATAAAGTTTAGCCATAAAACATAAATATACCATATGTAATTTTTCTATGATTGATTAATTATACAATGTCGCGTAACAGTAAATACATAGGCATAAATACAAAATAAACTTTAAAAAATAGGAGCACAAAAAAAAATTAATATATAGGTACAAATTAAAACTGGAAAGAAAATTGGTACAAATTAAAAAAGGTTTGCAAACAAAAATGTATCTGAAGCAGAGAAATAAACCAACATTCAAACCATCTGGAGTAGAATTTTCTATAAAGTGTCAATAATCACCGAAAGGACACTGCATGCTGTAGTTTGCTAAGTGCGGATATCAACATGAGATCAGACTGTATTCAGACTGTCTGCAAGGCACCGCAATATGCATCCCAAACCAGCTCTCTCTGTCAGTTTTTCATGAATCCAAAGGCACTGGTCGAAATTAGGCCGGTCTCCACTATCTTATCCTGCACGTGGACCTTCTTTGGCTGGTCTCCGTTGGATAATAATCAACAATCAATGATAAATCTGATTATGCTAATAAATAATAAATGCGGATATATGAACGAACAGAGTTCTAACTACAAAATAAAATTATACAGAAACAGTAAGATCGAGGCTTGTGTACCGCAATGTCCTTGAAACAAAAATTTCGTCCCTACTCTGTGCTTGTAGTTCTACGGACGACTGTTTCACCAGGATTCAACGATCAAGTTAAGATTCCAGCACCGGAAAAACTTTAACTTCTGGCGAATTTCTTTGTGGTACTCTCAGTATGAATGTTATGGAATGTAGAAGACGATTTATGGTTTTCTGTGTCTTTGAATGACATGCAGATGTATAAATTTATATTGTGCATATGTCTGTTCGCAACAGACTTGTTGTGGGGGAGGCGACTGTTCAACCAAGGGTTGTGCTGCTTCATCTTTCAGATACACTTGCAGACTTCATCTGAAAAGATGAGTCTGTTAAGTTTTAAAAAATTAAATTCGAATTTAATTAATTAATTAAATCTAAAAATAATTAATTAAATATTAGAGCCCGAGCCCAAGAGCCCTAAGGCCCATCTTTTGATAATTAATTATATATTAATTAATATTAATTACCAATTTAATTAGCACACCCCAAAGCCCAACCCCAAGGGTGAGCCCAATTTTCCTTCTCCAAGGCCTATCCTCCAATCACTTTCTATAATGAATAAAGCCTTATAAAGTGTGGAAACCTTGTGGGAATAGTCAATGTGGGACAAAACCTTACATAAGAAATTTCTACTCAAAATTGCCAACAGTCTCGAGAATGCAACGTAAAAGCCCCCACCCTTTGCTTCTGAAAGTACCCCACCATCTTGTGGATTGGATAACCAAAAATCTTCGTTCAAAAAATCATTGTCCTCGTTTCTGCATCCAAAGAAGAACATCACTGGAGCAGTTGAATCGGTCAAACTTTGTATGTCTCCTTCCTCCACAAATCCACGAAAAGGCGCACAGCCATTTCCCGGTCCAAGGAGAATGAGAGGAAGTGATGGTAGTGGGGGAGGAAGGGAACCTTTTTGAAACCACACTAGAACATGAATGCCTGGTTATCGCAAAACAACAAAAATCAAGGACAAGAAAGGGTAACATATAATTTGCTTCGTTAACAGTATGCTTCATATGGTATATGACATTGTTCAGAATCAAGCTTGGGTAGCCAATTTGAGCAGAGACCTGCTCGACTTCTTTTGAAAGGTGTTGTCCATGATACTACATTAACTGTTAAATGAGCTTCATTGAGGTGAGCAAAAGGCGACAAAAAGATGGAGAAACTCTTCATTTTCAAAGGCGGAAGCAAATGTACCAGCCATTCGAATGGCATTTGAATAGAGGGGAAATCCTCTAAAGTCTCCAGAACAGTCTTTCCCTCTTATTGTATTGGTATAGATTGTTGAAATTTGGTTTCAAATATTTGTTGTATATTTCATGATGAATTACAAGGGCAAGAAGGCAACTCATATAGAAAGCCGAAAAAGAAAAGTTACAAGAAATAGTAGGCTAACTACTCTAGCCCAATCCCCCAATTACAAGGAAAGAAGATATTACAAGCAACTAAGAAAGGTTGACAAGAAGGAGGTAAGGCGACTGACATGTTATGACAAGTTACGGGAAGTCATGAAAGTAGGGTTAAGACCATCACTTTAGCCAAGGACTTAGCTAAAGAGAGATGACAACCCGTACAGACAACCCATCCCTTGAGATCTTAAATAGTTAATGTGTAGCATTCAGTCGACCTAAGGTTTCTGTGCTACATGGCTTCAGTCGACCTAAGGTTTCTGTGATAACTGGCTCAAGACATCTTCTCAGTCAACCTAAGGTTTCTGTGCTACATGGCTTCAGTCGACCTAGGGTTTCTGTGCTAAATGGCCCAAGCCATCTTTAACAGAACCATGGCTTTTCATTCAATAAACCCCCTCAAGCTGGATCTAGGGGATTGATTGATCCAAGTTTGCACAACAAACGCTGAAACTGAGTAGAGTCTAGGGCTTTTATGAATAAATCAGCAAGTTCATAGTGGTTGCGCGTGAATACGGTGTCTATCACCTTGGATTGAACTTGAGCACGAATATAATGGCAATCAACTTCAATATGTTTGGTCATTTCATGGAACACTGGATTGGATGCAATATGCATGGTAGCTTGGTTATCACAATACAAGGACATAAGTGCCATGCTTGTGAATCTGAGCTCGGAAATAAGACCTTTCAACCATATCAGTTCACAAGTCGTTGCTGCCATGGCTCTGTACTCAGCTTCTACACTAGATCGAGCAATAACAATTTGTTTCTTGCTCTTCCAAGTGACAAGATTCCCTCCAACAAATGTGTAGAAACCTGTTGTGGATTTTCGATCAAGGGCATTTCCAGCCCAATCAGCATCAGTGTATGCCAAAATGTGATTTGATCCATTATTCTTCATAATTATCCCCCTACCTACTGAGCCCTTGAGATATCAAAGTATTCTCTTGACGATTTCCCAGTGAACTAAAGTAGGAGAGTGCATAAACTGACTGGCTAGGCTAACTGAATATGAGATATCAGGCCTAGTAATGGTGAGATAAATAAGTTTCCCAACCATTCGCTGATAAACACTAGGGTCTGAGAGAGGTTCACTTGTTTCATGCCACTGAAGCTTGCTAACGAGGGGTGTCCGAGCTGGTTTGCACTCCATCATGTTGGCTTCATTTAGAAGATCGAGAACATACTTTCTTTGATTCAAGAACAATCATTTTGAAGAGGTAGCCACCTCAATTCCAAGAAAGTATTTCAAGGGACCCAAGTCTTTCATGGCAAATTTTTGGTGAAGTGACTGCTTAAGGGCCTTGATTTCACTCATATTGTCACCTGTAATAATAAGGTCATCAACATATATAAGCACAATTAATTTGCCAGCAATGCCACTTCGAACAAACAAAGAAGAGTCAGCATGACTTCTCTTGAATCCTGCAACTTCAAGGACTAAACTAAGCTTTGAATACCAAGCTCGAGGGGACTGTTTAAGACCATATATGGCTTTGTGAAGTCTGCAGACCTTGTTGTATTCCTTTTCTCTTGGATGCCCCGGGGACAACTGCATGTACACTTCTTCTTAAAGATCCCCATGAAGAAATGCATTCTTCACATCCATTTGGAATAAAGGCCATGTATTATTGACTGCCATGGACAACAATACCCTCACAGTGTTCATTTTGGCAACTAGAGCAAAGGTCTCTTTGTCGTCAGTGCCATAGGTTTGTGTAAAGCCTTGAGCTACCAACTGTGCCTTGTGTCTCTCAATGCTTCCATTAGAGTCGAATTTGGTCTTATATATCCACCTACTTCCCACTGCCTTCTTGCCATTTGGAAGATCCACCACATTCCATGTCTTGTTGTCATTTAGAGCTTGGAGCTCTTTACTCATAGCATCTTGCCACTCAGGCATGCAGGTGGCTTCATGATAATTCCTTGGCTCGAGAGTGAGAGACAATTTGTTAAGGAAAGAAGCATGAGAGGATGAAAATTTGTGATAAGAAATGGTAGCAGAGATAGGATGCCTTGCAGTGTAAGTAACATACTCTTGTAACCTCACTGATGGATGTCTATCTCGTGTGGAATTTCTTCTTGGTGCACTTATAGCTTGCTGATATGGTTAAGTTTCAGATGGTCCAGAGGAGCTAGGTACTGCATCACTTACACTCTCAGTGGGTCGAGAATTCTCAGTGCTGATATGAGCAGGAGTGACTTCATGAACTTCTGCTGGAGTAGGCAGTGGAAATAGGTCCATAAGATCTTCCATATTGGGATTAGTCCAAACCTTTTTAAAAATAAGGTGAGTATTCATCAAATCGCACATCTCTAGAGACTGTCAGCTTCCCAGTGCTAGAGTTGTACACCTTGTAACCTTTTTAAGAACTGGAGTATCCCATGAACACACATTTGACAGCTCGAGGGTCGAGTTTATCACGATGAAGAGTTTGAATATGCACATAACAAGTACAACCAAAGGTCCTGAGGTGAGACAAGTCTATAGACCTCCCCTTCATGGCTTCAAAAGGAGATTTATTATTCAACACCCTAGTTGGCAGTCTATTAATGATGTACGTGGCAGTTAGTAGTGCTAGATACCAAAATCTCTTAGGAACATTCATTTGGATCATAAGTGATCGAGTCTTCTCCAATAAGTCTCGATTCTTTCTTTCTACCACACCATTTTGTTGTGGCATACCGACACAACTAGTTTGATGCAGAATGCCATGATTGCTTAAGTAATTACTCATGTTATTGGAAGTGTACTCGGTGCCATTATCTGATCTTAACATATATAACTTGGACGAAAATTGATTGGTGATTAGATTGTGGAAGTCTTTAAAAGCATCAAACATATCACTTTTGAGTTTTAAAAGATACAACCAGGTCACTTTAGAATAGTCATCAACAAATGTAACATAATATCTATACCCATCAAAAGAATCGACACGAGAAAGACCCCAGATATCTGTGTGAACAAGCTCAAAAAATCTACTGGTTCTAGAATTAGAGGAAACAAAAGGGAGGCTAGTGGCTTTTGACATTTGACAAGTTTCACACTCAAATGTGTTTTTACAAAAAAAATGGAAACAACTTGGTCATCACAGGTTCTGAGGGATGGGCAAGGCGTTGGTGCCAAAGTTGGTGTTCTTGAACTTGACTTAAGTTGACACTGAGCTTTTTGAAAAAAATTGACTCATTTGAGAGATAGTAGAGTCCATTTAAGAAAAACCCTTCACCAATCTTCTTCTGAGTAACTCGGTCCTGAAACACAACATTGTGAGGAGAAAATATGGCAAGACAGTCTAAAGTTTTTGTGATTTTTCCTATTGACAAGAGTTGAAAGGGAAATGAAGGTACATAGAGAGCAGTGGACTCAGTATGCTCACTCAGTAATCTAATCTTTCCTTTCCCTAGAATAGGTTCCACTTTCCCATTTGCAATAGACA
Source organism: Crataegus laevigata (assembly GCA_963580275.1). Classification (NCBI taxonomy): domain Eukaryota; kingdom Viridiplantae; phylum Streptophyta; class Magnoliopsida; order Rosales; family Rosaceae; genus Crataegus; species Crataegus laevigata. The sequence goes on from OY756945.1 coordinate 6,400,439, forward strand.
CATGAATTGGATCAATAGTTTTTTGAAATTCATGGAGACTCAAGGGTTTATTAGTTATATGATCAGTGGCACCAGAGTCAATAATCCAAAAATCATGTGTAACATTTGCATTAAAAGCAGTGGAAAAGGCACTGATAATAACTGGAATATTGCCTTTTGATGTGTTCTCCGAGTCAGCTAAGAATCCAGCAAATTTCCCTAGCATTGCAGTAGGGTTTTCAGTCGTCACTTCATCATGCTCGATGCTTCCTTGCTTCCTTTGAAGAAAGGAAGCAAACTCGTTGATCAAAGACATATGATTTGTTGAGAAATTGGCCATCCCATCAGCTGAGGAACAAGCTGAGTGAAATGCTTTTGGAGTGACTCATCATCTTCCATCTTTGATCATACGACTTTCCCTATCAAACTTAGGCTTTAACTCTGGATGAAGAATCCAACATTTTTCTCTCAAATGTCCCTTCATATTGCAATAAGAACATTTCCAGTCTGCTTTTTTTTCCAAGCACCCTATCACCAGTTGGTTTGTGATTTGCCGTGAAAACCCTAGCCTCAGAGTTGGATTTAGGCTCAACGTTCATCACTTTTCTTCAAGTTTCCTCTCTCTGGAATGCATGACACACACTAGTAAAGGATGACAGCTCTAGAGTCATTAGCAAATGACTACGTAGGTCTTCATACTCAGCTCCCAAGCTTGCCAAGAGTTGAAACACTTTGCCTTCATCAGCCCTCTTTATTAGCACAGCAGAATCAGTCGTGTGTGGACGGTACATATCTAGTTCATTCCACATGGATTTCATACTTCCTAGGTGTTGAACAAAGGAGAGCCCACCTTGCTTTAAACTAGCAACACTCTTCTTTAGTTGAAAAATGTGAACTAAGTTGTTTTGGGTGCCATACATGTCATTAACAGACTCCCATAGGAGAAGGGAAGACTCTGAGTAGCTAAAAAGCTCAAACAGTTTTGGCTCCATAGAGTTAAGTATCCAAGACATAACCAGTTGATCTGTGGTGTGCCATGCATCATAGGTTGGTGAAGTGGATTCTGGGGGCTCAGAGCTTCCATTGATAAACCCTAGCTTCGATCTTCCTCCTAGAGCAAGTGACACAGCTCTTGACCAAGGAAGGTAGTTGAACTCGTTCAATAGCACCGAGCAGAGTCGTTGATTTGGGTTGTTCTCACTCCCTTGAGTTAAGTTGAGGGGTGAGGATGAGGCACTATCAGTGCTACATGCATTTTCTTCTGCCATCTCTATTAAGGATGAGCAAACGAAGAAGTAAAAAAAACGAACAGAGTCAGGACCCTATGGTTCCTGCTCTGATACCATGTTGAAATTTGGTTTCAAATATTTGTTGTATATTTCATGATGAATTACAAGGGCAAGAAGGCAACTCATATAGAGAGCCAAAAAAGAAAAGCTACAAGAAATAGTAGGCTAACTACTCCAACCCAATCCCCAATTACAAGGAAAGAAGATATTACAAGCAACTAAGAAAGGTTGACAAGAAGGAGGTAAGGTGACTGACATGTTATGACAAGTTATGGGAAGTCATGAAAGTAGGGTTAAGACCATCACTTTAGCCAAGGACTTAGCTAAAGAGAGATGACAACCCGTACAGACAACCCATCCCTTGAGATCTTAAATAGTTAAGGAGTAGCATTCAGTTGACCTAAGGTTTCTGTGATAACTGGCTCAAGACATCTTCTCAGTCGACCTAAGGTTTCTGTGCTACATGGCTTCAGTCGACCTAAGGTTTTTGTGCTAAATGGCCCAAGCCATCTTTAACAGAACCATGGCTTTTCATTCAATATAGATCATCTCTTCATTCTGGTGACACAAACTACTGAAGTCTTTCTTTTTCATGTTCAGCTGTTGCAAACATACTCATGACTTGAAAAATTATTCATGGTCTAAATTACAACGAAGTATGGAAGCATCCTCTACAGCAGGATTTTGACTGGGCAGAACCTCAAGGGCGTCACCAACTTCATATGGAATAGGAAGACATATCAAATGAAACATTTTCACTTTGAAACAAAAGGAATAATATGCTATATATTGGATGAAACAAAAATTAACGGTAATAAGCATGGTAGGCAACTTACAGATGAAACAATTCAAATTCAAAGCGATGCACCTCTTTGTCTTTACTACCTGCTTTAGTAAGTGGTTCATTTTTAACCTGCAAGAGAAAAGTTTACATGAGCTGAGGAATACATTAAACAGAATAACAGGTGCTTATGCATTTAGAAATAGCAGAATTTTCTACACGCAAACAATATAACATTCTAACATTACCAATAAAGAAAGCAGGCAGGTTTGTCAAGAGAAACTTCACAGGAGACGTTCTGCGAGCCATTTCAATCTGCATCGCAATGTGATTCAAGTCTGAGAAAACCATAAAGGCATGACTTAGACACCATACAAACTCTATGCAAGGATGAGCTCAACAGAAATGTTATACACGTGATATCAAACATTCACTGTTTAACATTCAATTGATTTTGGTTCAAAGGGTTAAGTGGAAAAGGAAAGGAAAACGTAAGAAACTGCGACATGCCTTTTAATAGAATCTGAAAAACTATCGATCTTAGTAAAAAGCCTACTGCTTTTTAAAACATGCTTCTAGCTATTGATCTGTTTAATAATGTTTGCAAACAACAAGGTATATACATGACTATAGCAAGAAGGGAACTATAAACAGCCAAATTACCTGACTTAAATGAAAATTGTGCGTCCACCTTGTCAATGTCATGATACAGAATCTGGGAAGTAGCTGGGATCGATTTTCTTCAACATATTCTACAGTGATGCCATCCACGGATCCAGAGCAGCCTCGTACTGTCGTACCTGTTGACGGTAACTGAAAATACATTGTTCCAGATTCTACATATAGCAAGATTTCTTTAACTAATTTAGAAATAAAGGAAACATAATTGTACCCTGACGGATGCTGATCATCTCCCAAACCTCTTTGGACAAAGGGGGTTGCCCCAAGGTCCAAAAGTCTCCTTTCAAGCTTCTTTGCCACAAACTGCAAACCACAACTCCAACGTCACAAGCATATAAACAATTTAAATTTCCAGGTCGAAAAGCAACAATTTATACTCATCAATCATACAACAGACTACACAAAACTATCACGCAGAAGATAAAGAAATGGCACAAAACAATATACATTGAATTTCTGGTAACCGGAATCACCCACTGTGAAAACAGCGTAACGGAGTCCCTCCAGCCATTGCCTGCTTAAATTTTTCTGCAGAAGATCTTTTCTAAACCCTGCATACTCATAAAGATGCAATCTTTTTCACATATTTAACCTTTATAAAATTACCAACATGGGAGAATTACGTAAATAAACAAGTAAACTAAATTGCTAGCCAAAAGCAAAAGCTGTATCACGATTATCCCCCTGGCCAGTGGTTTAAACGACGAAAAATTACAGTGCCTACTTATAGAGCAGTCTTAGTGTGGCATCTCACGTCACCCAGGGAGAGGATCCTGTAAGCCTTATATGTATATTCTCATCTCTACCTAACATGAGGTTTTTTAGGAGCTCACTGGCTTCGGGTTCCGTAGGAACTCCGAAGTTAAGCGAGTTTGGGCTAGAGCAATCCCAGGATGGGTGACCTCTTGGGAAGTTGTTTGCGAGTTCTCAGAAACAAAACCGTGAGCGCGTGGTCGGGGCCCATTATATATATATATTCCCATCTCTACCTAGCACGAGGTTTTTTGGGAGCTCACTGGCTTCGGGTTCCATCGGAACTCCGAAGTTAAGCGAGTTTGCGCAAGAGTACTCCCATGATGGGTGACCCACTGAGAAGTTCTCGTGTGAGTTCCCAAAAATAAAACCGTGAGGGTGTAGTCGGGGCCCAAAGCGGACAATATCGTGCTACAGTGGTGGAGCGGGCCCAGGATGTGGTGGACCCTAGGCCGGGATGTGACAATTTGGTTTCAGAGCCACTCTCTGGCCGAAAGTGTGCCGACGAGGACGTCGAGCTCCTAAGGGGGGTGGATTGTGACATCCCACATCGCCCAGGGATGAGGATCTTGTAAGCCTTATATGTATATTCTCATCTCTACCTAGCATGAGGCTTTTTGGGAGCTCACTGGCTTCGGGTTCCATCGGAACTCCGAAGTTAAGCGAGTTCGCGCAAGAGCACTCCCATGATGGGTGACCCACTGAGAAGTTCTCGTGTGAGTTCCCAAAAACAAAACAAAATCGTGAGGGCGTAGTCGGGGCCTAAAGCGGACAATATCGTGCTACGGTGATGGAGCGGGCCTGGGATGTGGTGGACCCTGGGCCGGGATGTGACACTTAGGCCATCTCCAAGAGGGTTAAATGGTTCGCGTCAGACCATATTTCATACAATCTCTAACCTAGGGGGGTTAAAGGGTCATAGGCCAAACATAACTCTTTTACAAAAAATCATCTCCAACCGAGGGGGCCAAAGGGTTATAGGCCAAACATAATTTATTATTTTAATTGAATTAATATGGTTACTTAAATAAACTACCATATTAAAATTAACAGTAAATGACAAAAAACTATCTCAAGTATTGGTGTCACGACACTTTCATACCTCATCTTTTAAAGTTGACAATGTCATACCTCATCTTACAAATTTGTGCCAATGTTATACCTTCCATTAATTGGCCGTGAATTTTTCAGTTAAATGCTGATGTGGCTTGATCCGGGACCCACTTTTTATTAAAAAATTATTAAAAACTAAAAAAAATCATATAATATTTTTTTTAGTTTTTAATAATATTTTAATAATTTTTTAATAAAAAGTAGATCCCAGATCAAGCCACGTCAGCATTTATTATTAAAAACTAAAAAAAATCATATAATATTTTTTAAATATTAAAATAATAAAAAAAAGTAAAAAAAAAAACTGATCGTCCATTTTTTTTAAAACTTTTCTTTATTATTTTAATATTTAAAAAATATTATAAGATTTTTTTAGTTTTTAATAAAAAGTAGGTCCCGGATCAAGCCACGTCAGCATTTAACTGAAAAATTCACGGCCAATTAACGGAAGGTATAACATTGGCACAAGTTCGTAAGATGAGGTATGACATTGTCAACTTTAAAAAATGAGGTATGAAAGTGTCGTGACACCAATAGTTGAGGTAGTTTTTTGTAATTTACCCTAAAATTAAACTTAAACAACATGAAACTTAAACAACATTAAAAAAAACTTAGGTATTATTAGTATGGAATGGTGAGAATTATGTGAGAATGACTTAGGTATTTATAGGAAAAAAATTATCCACAAAAAAAAAAATCAAATCCAACAGCTACTGATGTTCACTGGCTAGGGAAGGCCAGCTGGTTGGCCGGATTCCTCCCTTTTGGCCTTGTGGGGCTCACAAGCCCTTTGGCCTAACTTTCGGTTGTAGACGGCTTTCATGACATTTCAGGTTATTTTTAGCCCTATGGCTTTTTGGCCGGGTCGGTTGGAGATGACCTTAGCTTCCTCTATCCATCACAGGGTCAGGGCTTACCATAAATCTCTTTGATGACTTATAGAGGAGTCTTAACCTCTCTTTTTTTAGATCGCCCACCAAGAAAGATTACCAGTAACGAAACTCAAACCTAAGCTTTAGTGTAGCGAAAAAGACAATTCTTTCCAACTCAACCAACCCTCGTTGGTTGGGGTTTTTATTATAGGAACCAAACACTTACATAGTGTGTACAATGCATACAATGCATACAAATTTTCTTGGAAGTGACAAACATTTCGTTACTGCATTTACACAATTAATCTATCCAGTCTTTGACTTTTCTATCCCATATTCCTCTACCATAGGTAGACCAGAAAATGCTAAATAGAAGGGGAAGGTGCATCCAAACAAAATAAATGACGGGAACACCAGCAAATAAAATGACTGGAGAAATAATCCATGATTTGTCCTGAAGCATGATAAATAGGACGGAAGAAAAGGCAACCATCATGGCCACAATGGAGATGAAGATTGTGGAAATGCCTGTAATCAACTTTGTGGGTAAGTATTTGAGGAAATCATCTTCAGCATAACCCGATATATGGATGCCCAAAAACATCAATGCTGACGTTGCAGAAGAAAAAAGCGAAATTGCATCTGAAACTATAAAAATGAGAAATAGCTTTTCGTTTGACAATATGGGAAGCCCTGTTTCTTGGTTGTTTCCACCAGGAACTGTGAATGGTGCAGCAAACATGATTGTAATAATGAGGACACTGACAACTGTATAAGAATTTGCGGTTGCTTTCATCCACTTTTCTCCTGCCTTGTGCATTTCCTTGTGGTTCTTGGTTAATAATGTAGCGGCTGTCAAACGATCTTTGTTTAAAGGTGATTCTCCTGGGGTCGTAACCACAATACTCTCTACCTCCTGCATTTCATTGGACAAAAACTAATATATCGTAGTGATATGAGGTGATTGTATTTTTTCAGTGATTTTAAAGGGGAAAAATGAAGGATATATGTGCATCTTCTTGAAATTTGGCCATTAAGCATATGTTTTTATTTTTATTTTTAACAAACAATAGTATCTACAGTAAGCGGTGAGAGAGTGGGCTAAACCACACAATGAATTAGTAATAATGCGATTCAAATTTTCCTTATTAAGTATGTGTTTTTAAACTATTCATTTCATGTTTAGCTTTTATTCTTGTTAGAAATTTATTCAAAACTCATATAATCTCTCTTTACACCCAAATTACTTTAAATGTGAATTATTATTTTTTATCCTATTGCATAATTATCATGAAGTACAAGATGAAATTGAGAATAAAACTAAAATTTATCAATAAACTCATACCCAATAATTAAAAGCTCCTTTTAACCGATGGATAATGATTTTGAAGCTTTGAATCCTTTAACTAACATATGAATCAATTTACGAAAGTATTTTTCGTTAGATTTCAATTTTTTAACGTTTAGTAACAAAATCAGCACATTTTCAGCATAATTACTACCAGAAACGTATATAGTATTTTAGTTTTTTAATCATCTATATGGGATTAAGCAAAATCAGAAGATGAAGGATTAACTAAAACATATATGGGATTAAGCAAAGGAAGGAAGCACGAGACATGTGAGAGATACTACTCTCTTTACCCCTGCAGAACACTGGTTTTGGGTTTTTATTTTCTGAATTGGTATACAAATAAATTTATATATTGAATTGAGATTGTGAGGCTAGTTTGGGTGGTAAATTTGTGTTTAAAAAAATATTGATAATATAATTAAAGTAATATGAGTATAGAAAATAAGTTAGGTGTTGAAAAATGTTATATGAGTTCAACTAATTCAGATGCAATAGATGTAATTAATAATATAAAAGCAAATAATTCTAACCTTGTACCATTGCCTTTCTCTCATTTGAAACGCTGCATTTGGAATACGATCAAGCTTTTCCAATGCTAGTGGAGATAACATCCCCGCACAATGTAGAATGCCGTTGGAGGAACTATCTTTGAAAGTCGCAAGGAAATTTCTTCTACGAACCCCGTATATAAGGCTATAAACATTTTCTTGACGGCATTCAACGGAATATTGAAATATGGACTTTCCGTCTAGTCTTTGAGTGACCAATAACTCTGGTCTGCCTTTACATAATGTTCTAACGAGCTCTGGAATCCCATTTTCAACAGCTTGGAGTACTGTTGCAAATAGATTACATTTCTCCATGTCTTCATTATTTAAATTTCTTATCACGTCACAAGTGTGGTCCAAAATTTCAAGTAATTGAACATGGTTCAATTTCAGTTTACGAATGGGGTTGATTCCTACATTGACATTCAAAGTTACAACTCACAAAATCAACAGGCACAATTTTAACAGAGGTGTGAGAGCTTGTATGTTTATCATTTTCTACAAAAATAAATAAAATAATTAATGTCCACATACCCAAAAACTCTGAAAGCCTCGATGGAAGTCCTTGTAATAAACCCAAGACTGCGAAACAAATTTACAATTAAATTTGCTGCCAAAGTTTCTTTATATGCTGATTAGATGATATATGGCATAAGCAAAGAAAAATAAAATATGCAATTCTTATTTATTTTAGGGAAGTTCTATATGTAACCCTACAGCAGCTTAATAGTAAATACCCAGGCACCATATGATTTGGAAGCTTGAGCAGCCTACCTATGCCCATTCCAACTGCAATTTCCAAATCCAATTGGGTTCTGCAATTTCTAAATCCAGTCCATACAAATCCTCGAAAGATTTGATCCCAATAAAAAAATTTGGTCCCAAAGTTCAAATGAATGAATCTTCATATAAATTTGAATCCAGTAAATAAAAAGAAAGTGATTCACACCTTTCATAATTTTAAATACCCCACTTTATTTATGGACATCGAATTAAATAAATCAAAACAGAATCAACCACCATGACTAAATAAGGGTATGTAAGAGGCTTAGAAGGGTGTGTAAAAATCACTTACCTAAAAAATAATAAAAATGGACTTGATCTTGCTGAATAATTGAAAAAAACAAAAAAAGAGCAGAACATATGAAAAAGACTTCAACCAGTTGTCAGATGTAACATACCTGTGCTATTCCTTTGATCATCTTGTTCATTTTCTTGATTTTGAACATTTACACGAACGTCATTGATGGAAGGAGCATGCTTTACATATATACCTACCAAGAAATACGACTTCCTCATTCAAAATAATACTTCATTTTCTTTTACCACAGATTTTGTGGATGAAAACACACCTTTCTAGTAGTACCCATTTATTTGAACCAACTCAAGAAACCCTTCATGTGGATGGTGATATTTTTACATGCTACCTATAATGTTGACAAATTTGATGGTAGTAAAAGAAAAGGAAAAATATTACTAACATTTATAAATCCACCATTGGTAGAATTTGAGCAACGTTCCACTCGGGAATGCAGAGGGCACAAGAGCAAATTTAGATATAGGATATCCTCCTGGAAGGCCTTCAGTGCGTAGGCCTTCAGTGCATACCAAGCTTGGGCAACGCTCAAGTAATTCGTATGCAATATCTGTACGTATGTACATCGAGACCGGTTATTATATATAGTACGAGGCTCTGGAATTCCCATTGTAACTGAAAAATAGGGATGCTGCGGGAGCTGTCCGATCTCTTTTAATGAGATCGTGCTGTTGCAATTAAACACGACTTATTACATTTCTTCTCTCTCTTTCTGAGTTTCAACGATTTGCTTTTTTTTTTTTCAAATACTAAAGATTAAACTTACTGAGTTCTGATTCAAATGTGTTCAGTGGTTAGAAATTGAAGATAAAAAAAGAGGAACTGATTCACAACCCAAAATCAGATCTACAATTAATTAAATCGAATTACAAATTATTACTGCACCTTCTCCATTAACCTGCAACCCAGAATCAGAAGTTGAAAAATAAAATCCCACTCACCAGAACATTCAAAATGGTCAAGGGAGGAAACCGATACAAGTTCCCACTCTCCAGAACATTCAAAATGGTCAAGGGACGAAACCGATACAAGGAAAAGATAGAAAGATTGGGGTCTGATTGAATTTGAACCTCTAGTTTGTGGTTTGGTCCTTCGAGAGGCAGAGAAAGGTAAGTACGAAAAGAAAGAACAAGAAATGTAATAAATGCATCTTTAACGTCCAGCCGCACGATCTCACTAAACGAAATCAGACGGCTCACCGCATCATCTCCATTTTTCAGATAGCCCGCTTGATAAAGGGAACGTATGTATGTGTGCGTGTGTATATAGTGCAGAAAATTTGATTCTGTTAAGAGTCGTTTCGTTACCTAATTGTTCGGCATGAAGACATTGGCTAACAAGTTCAGAGCCATAAGAGCCTTTATCTAGCATTAGATCTTCGAGTGAAGTGAAAGAGTAGAGGTACCGAACTATTTTCCATCGGTATTGCGTAGCAGCGATGAGAATTGGAGTCATTCCGTTATCTTCGGCAATACCGAGTAGTTTCTTGTTCTTCTTGACCATGCATTCAACCATCTTGATGTTGTCTTTAGCAGCATAAGCAAGAGCCGTCCGACCTTGAACATCTTTCAGCTCCAATTCTTCCTTCGTCATCAACTGCACCAGCTTTTCCACAATTTGCTCGTGCCCGTGTATTGTTGCGCTGTGAAGAGCTGTCTCCCGTGAGAATGAATCCGTAGCTGTTATTGCATTGGGGTGTAGGGTAAGAAACTCATTCATTTCATCCCAATCACCCCTCTTTACAGCAGCGAAGAAAGCTTGGATTTCACATGTCAAGGGTAAGTTATGTAATTAGTTATGGCATTTATACAGTATATTAACTATTTTCTTCTTCAATTGTCTTGGAGTAACTTAAAATAACTTACTTTTTAAGTACATAGCACGTTATGACTTTAATCTAATTTTCTATTTATACACAACAATCTCTTCACACTCAACTTTTATCACTCGGTACCCAACACACCCAACAATCTCTACTCCTTGGATTTGATATCAAAGTATTTGATACCAAAGTTTTGAGATTAAAACCTTATAGTGAAACAAGGATTACAGGGGAAAAAAAATTAAAATTTTAAATGGAAATGTAAGAGAAAATAATGCACAAGATAGTGATAAACAGATCGAGTCTCGATTTTTTGGTCACTTAATGATCAAGAGTTCATGATCATTAACTCTTGAATTTGATATCAAGATTTGAGATTAAAACCTTAAAAGTACATCCATTTATTTTCTATAGTTCCACCCTTCATACTAAATTCAAGAGTGACTGACTGTGCATTTCTTACACATGGGAAAACCAAGACAACCTTTCATATGATAGATACCTTCGTTTTCTACTCGGTTGGACTCTGCCATGCTTAATCTGCCAATTTATTCAAAGGAGATTTTATAATGGGTAGATCACGACATGTGTTTATATATGAAAACAAATGAAAGAAATAGTGAACCAAAGGATAAGTAATTAACAACTCACAACTTCAGAAAAAGCTTCAACTTGGAATGGGATCGATGGCATTGGTGCTGCTAAACCTGCATCTATATATAATATGTAGTCAATGTTAAACAAATATTTGGTCTCCTTTTTTTATACGCCGTTAGTCCTTTAATTTAGGGAGTTTTAACGAAACACATCCGGTGCTGTTCATTTTAACAAAAAACCACATTTTTACTCTAAAAAATCAATCTTGATACTATTCACATACAACACATTTGTGTCCTTGTTGTTAAAACTCAAAATTTTCAAGTCGTTTTCATTAGTTTTCTTTTTAATTTATGAATCCACATGGTAACAAATCAAAAGTCCCTTTTTATGAGTAATGTTTCACTTGTCACTTATGTGTATCATTTCTCTAAGAGCAACTCCAGTGCAGGAGCCCTTCACCCAGGCTATTCACTATTCAATCCACCCAGTGAACAGTAATTGCCCTTAATGAACAATGCATTCCCCTATCAATTGCCTTTTGCATCTCCAGCCCTGCACTTGAATAGTCCTGGCAATTAGCAATAAAATATTAGTATTTTTTATTTATAAAATAATACATAATAATTTTATTTGTAATTTCAGATAATATTTTTAATTGTTCTCGTTGCGCCACGTGTCATTATCCGAAAAGGCAATAGCAATAAATATTTGTATATTTTTATTTATAAAAAAATTCAAAATAATTTTATTTGTAATTTTGGATTTCCGATAAGATTTGTAACCAATCATGTCGTGCCACGTGTCACATTCTGATTACAATCTTTGAGGATAGATTTTCACCAGATTTTTAACGAATGACGGCATGCCACGTGTCCTTATCTGAAAAGACAATTATTGGTGAGGGATTTCCGATAAGATTTGTAATCAATCACGTCGTGCCGCGTGTTACAACCCGATTACAATCTTTGAAGATAGATTTCCACCAAATTTTTAACGAATGACGGCATGCCACGTGGCATTATCTACAACCTAATCCTTGCCTAAATCCTCCATATAATCCACCCTCCATCCTCAGAAATCTCACACTAATTTTCTCAAGATCTCTATCATTATTCATAGTTTCTGCTTCCTTCTTCACCAAAATCCCTGTCATTATTCATAGTTTCTGCTTCCTTCTTCACCAAAATCCCTGTCATTATTCATAGTTTGTGCTTCCTTCTTCACTAATGTCTTCTTCTTCTTCAAAGATGATGTGGGAAATCGATCAAGAAGAGGAAGAATTGTTTAACTAATCAGAAGGAATGTTCAATGCCGGGAATTGGGCCTAAAATGCGATGGAAGAGGATGATGAGCGTAGACGGAGATAAGACGAATCAAGAATGGCACGAGCCTCACATTCCCGTCGAGTCGTCCAAGCTGTGGCTAATGTGATTAATGAAGGTATTGTCTAGAAGGGAAAGGGATTCTCCGGATTCCTTTCACCAAATTCATCAAGATCACAAATTCAAGCCCTTGAAATTTGATTCAACGACTACAAACAAAGGTCCACTTTAAAAGTTATAATAACTTTAACCATTGAATTAAATTTCAAATGTCTGAATTTGTGGCCTTGGTGGATTTGGTAGAAGTGATTCGAAGAGAATCCCTTTCTGTTTAAAAGATGAACATTCAAATAAATGAAAGAAAAAAAAACAAATTACGACAAAAAAATAATAAATAAATAAAAAACAACTTGTCATTGATCACGATCAAGGTATAAAATATCGATGATATCGGAAATATCGGTAGTCCGGAAACACGGAAATATCGACAGAAATATCGGGATAATATCGATATCGATAAAAATCCAATGGAAACCACGGAAATTGTAAGAAAAAGTTGGAAATTTTTATTGAAACTTTGCAAGATGTTTATTTAGTCAATTATCTATTAGTTTATCACAAAAAATTGGAAGGAAATGCATTGCATGATGGATTTAACTTATTTAAGTTGATTATATAGCAAGCTGGCAAACATTGTGAGTGTAGAAAATATGTAGTAATTAATGAAAGAAGTTTAAACACACCATAATCATTTATATATAATGAATTAGTACAATATTTTACACTTTATACATTGCATGGTAAGATACATGAGTGACTTAGTACCACATAGAGTTCCTATGAGGTTCAAATAGAGTTCCTATGAGGTTCAAAATTTTGACTATCTTCATGTCCATTTGTTCTAACTTTTAAAATAACCTATGGATATTAACTTAAAAACGAAAATTTTAACTTGACACAAAAATTAAAACTCTACAATTTCTTATTTCTCACCCCAAACTTAAATCACACATTGTCCTCAATGTGTGAAAAAGAACTACAGATAAATTAAACTATTTAAAAGCATGAAAAATAAAAATAAAAATAAAAATAAATAAAAGAAACTAACATAATGAAGTAATAAAAAAACCAAAACAGAATAAAAAACTAAGGAAAACAAAATAAAATAAAATAATGTAACTTGGGGTTGGAGTCTTATTGGGGGTTGGAGTCTTATTGGGGTTGGAGTCTTTTCTTCTGCCTTTTTGCATGAAACCCGGAGCCACACGGCTCCATATGTCCTTTCCATCTGTTTTTTTTTTTTTATGAGAGCCACAGACATACAAACACTTGCCACGTTACTCCCAGCTGTTAAAAAGTAAATTCTATATAAAAAAAATACAGGTTAAAACTAAAATTAATTAATTAATTAAACCCTAGCATTTAATCCCACATTGGATCCCTTTGTGAACTTGTCTCGAACCCAGAGCAAATGGCTCTTTTCTGTCCATTCCCATCCCTTTCTCTAGAAAATCTGAAAGGCAGCTAGCTCTCTACTCTCTCATTTTCTCACCCCTCTCTCTTTTCTCTCAGACCCTATTTCTTTCTAAAATGAAAAATAGTTCTCCTTCTCTCTCATGGGTGTGTTTTTACGGTTGGCCGGAGCTGTACAGCTCCGGCCTTCTTCTCCGATTCGAATTTTGCCCGATATCGCGATATTTCCAAAAATATCGTGATATTATCGATAATATCGCGATATTTCAACGAAAATCAATTGGATAGTAACTAAAATATCGAATAGTGAAAAAACCGATATTATCGGCGATATTTCGCCAATAATATCGGCATTTTGGACTGTGATCACGATACATAACCAAGCAATCATAGAAAATCACTGTCACCAACATAAAAAAGAAAATTGTTGGCAGATTATTTTTGCCTTCGATTGGAAAAATCATGTTCGAATTTGAGTTAGGAATAAAATTGACATTGTTTCTCATTGCGTTTTCTTGTGAATACTCATTTGTAACCCACGGGGTTTACACCAGGTGGGGTTTGGACTACCGGTCCAAAAATACTTCGCCTTTCCAAGAAATTTAATTTTGTCAAAATTGCATATTTCCACTTAGGCAAATCTTGTCTCTGTTTGCATTCATTAACAGAGCAGGGCTCAATAACATCTTTTAATATGATTTTAGTAGCTACTGCGAATGCAAACATATCGTCGATGATTATTTCATTTTGATCCCACAATTCGTTAGTACATAATTTATGGAGATTTCTTTGCTTTCATGTACTTCTGTCTCTTCAGGGACATGTGTCTCATCAAGAACATTTTCTTTTTCAAAAAATTCAGAACCATGAATTGTGGATTTGTCATTCATCTTCTTTTCTTGAATGATTTCATTGGATTCAGTTGTTCCCCCATCTTTCTCTTTCGAGTGATTGAATCTTTTGAACCTAAGGGTCAACCATGCTTCAGGCGTACACTGGATGAATCATTTACTGCCACTTTATTTTGTCCAACAGGGACATCAATTCGTGCAGGCACATTTGCAGCTGCAATATGTGATTTTGTCACCTTCGAAGCATCATTAAATGCATATGGCATTTGATTTACAATACTTTGAAGATGAACGATCCTTTTTCATTTCATTTTCACATTGAGTGATTCATGGATCAAAATGAGATAAGGTGGGTACAACCCATATCAACTCTTGCCGTTCTTCTGGAACGATCTTTTCTCCCCCAATGACGGGAAAATTGTCTCATCAAAGTGACAATCAGCAAAACAAGATTTTTAACGAATGACGGCATGCCACGTGGCATTATCTACAACCTAATCCTTGCCTAAATCCTCCATATAATCCACCCTCCATCCTCAGAAATCTCACACTAATTTTCTCAAGATCTCTATCATTATTCATAGTTTCTGCTTCCTTCTTCACCAAAATCCCTGTCATAGTTTCTGCTTCCTTTTTCACCAAAATCCCTGTCATTATTCATAGTTTGTGCTTCCTTCTTCACTAATGTCTTCTTCTTCTTCAAAGATGATGTGGGAAATCGATCAAGAAGAGGAAGAATTGTTTAACAAATCAGAAGGAATGTTCAATGCCGGGAATTGGGCCTAAAATGCGATGGAAGGGGATGATGAGCGTAGACGGAGAGAAGGCGAATCAAGAATGGCACGAGCCTCACATTCCCGTCGAGTCGTCCAAGCTGTGGCTCAGATCTCCAGGCCCAACCGTGCCGTAAACATTGATAGAAACAGGTAACGACGAGGTCAGGAGCTGTTGGATGATTATTTTGTCCGTAACAGTGCATTCCCTGATACGTACTTCCGACGTCGTTTTAGAATGGAACGACATTTGTTCAACAGAACTATGGGCGTTGTTTGCAACCATGATTCTTACTTTGTGCAAAAGCCGGATGCATTTGGTGCTATGGGTCTCCTGCCTGAGCAAAAAATTATTGCTGCTTTGCGGATGCTTGCATATGGAGCAGCTGCAGACCAAGTGGACGAGATAACGAGGATGGGAAAATCAACCATTCTTGAGTCCCTGATGAGCTTTTGCTCGGCAATCGAATCTATCTACACCAATGAGTACCTCCGGAGACCTACTCATATGAACTTGGAAAGGCTTCTGAAGAATGGCGAGATGCGAGGTTTTCCAGGGATGATTGGAAGCATTGATTGTATGCACTGGACTTGGAAAAACTGTCCAAGTGCATGGCAAGGCGCTTATGGGGACAGAAAAGGATCAAAAAGTATCATTTTGGAGGCGGTGGCATCTTTTGATACTTGGATTTGGCACGCCTTTTTCGGGGTTCCGGGATCTCAAAATGATCTTAATTATAACGAAAATAGGTAACAAATAAATAATACAAACAAATAATTATAATGAAAATAGGTAACAAATAAATATTATTTTGTTACCCAATCCGCCAAATTTTCCCCACTTCGAAGATTACCAGCAGCTTGTGCCAAGGCGTCTCGCCGTGTACTAAATGGTTTGCTGAGTAGTCTCCAACGACTGGACAAAGATTCTTTGGTTCTTTTCCCACCAATTTTCTCAACATAATTGGCATGAATAAGACCCCACATTTCTCTCAACTGCATCTCATTACCTGAAATTAGATCATGAGTAACTTGAACCCAGCTAGTACATAACGTAACATCTTCAATAAGTGTCCAATTCGTACCTGCATCATTAGTCATCTTCTTGGAAAAATATGAAACTTTGAGAAAATATGAATTTAGATTTATAGCAAAATAAATATAAAAAAGTATGAAATTGAATTCAAACTTGACAAAATATGAAATTAGATTTATAGAAAAGTAAATATATAAAACTATGAAATTGAATTCAAACTTGATAATATATGAAATTGGATTCAAACTTGACAATATATGAAATTGGATTTATAGAAAAGTAAATATATAAAACTATGAAATTGAATTCAAACTTGACAAAATATGAAATTGGATTGAAACTTTGAGAGAAGATATGAAATTGTGGTGTAAGGTAGAAGATAATGAGAAGGTATTTATAGAAAAGTAAAATCTTTTTTTTTTAATTTTTCAAAAAAAATTTCGAATTTTTTTATATTTTTTTTAATTTTTTATTCACCTAATTAATCTATACCGTTGCATTTAAACAATTTTGAATTCCAACACTCCAAATTGTGCCACGTGGCACAACGGTAACTTTTTACATTTTTTAACTATTTTTTATTTTTAAAGTCTAATAACTTGGAACGTTGATTTCAGATCTAATGGATGATATTAAAAGAAGTTTTTTTATTTTTTTTACCGTTGGAAATCCAACGATCCAAAATAAAGATCCGTTGAAATCGAAAGGTCGTGGGGAAGCCACGTGGCTTCCCAATGGTAAGATTTTTTTTCTGGCACGCGGGCCCAACTTCTGATTTTATGTTTCCTTACGCGCCCCCACGCGCCGGACTCAAAAAAATTTAAAAAGGTTGGCTGACGTCAACCCACATCATATCCACTCAGGCGCTAGGACGGGCTGGAATCCACGGCCCATTGCCTCGGGCCTGCTCGGGATCCATCCACTCCATCCCGCTGGAGGCAGTCACTCGGGCTACAGGGACTGTTCAATCCACTGTCCCTCGGGCCAAATCACACAGTGGACTTGCTCTAAAAGAAACAATATCCGTTAACTCATGTAGTTACATATCTTTATAAAAATGAGACCCCACATTTCTATAGAAGAGTGACAAAAGTAGCATTTTAGCCTTTTTTATATATAAAAAAGAAAAGAAAAAGAACTTTTAACTAAATAATACCGGTACTATTTACTTTTAATAATAAAAAACCACATTTTTATCTTTCTCTAATATTATTCAGTACACTTTTATTTGTTATTTTTCATTAAAGCTAAAAAAAAATTTGGACTTTCGTTATGTTTTTTCTTAAAAAAAATTGTCAAGGTCTTGGTAGTGCTGCTAACATATAATATACTTCACCTTAAATTGGGGATATATAGCATTGGTGTAGTGCTGATGCTAACAACTCAAATCACGTTAAGTTTAGAATTCGTTTAGAAATATTTTTAAAACGATAAAAAGCGTTTTTTATGAAAATATTTTTAGAACTAATATTTAGTAAAAATTCAATTGAATTTTGAAAAAAATTCTTGAAATGCTTTCTGCACGAAATACATAACTGGTACTTCTTGCAGGAAACACTTTAAGTGTTTTTTTAAACCCAAAAGCATTTTCTCTATAAAAAAAATTCAGTTATTTTAAAAGAACTTTCAAACGAGCCCTTAATTAGCATCATTTTCATATCAATTTTACAGTTATGTTTTTTTTTAGTTTCTTTAATCTTTCATTAGGCCTTTTGAGTTTTTTAGTTTCTGATTTCTTTCCCTCGAGAAATCGGAATTGGATCTGCTCTAAACCTTAATGTCTGGAGCCTCCAATTCAACAAATCTGGGCCACACAAATTGAATCAAACGGTCTCCATTAATTCATTCTCATGGCCCACCACATACAACCAACAGTCCTAATTTGACTTACATACCAATCAGCGGTCCAAATGTTTTGACTTTAAGATTCCGAACACTAAGGTCTGGAATGGATCCAATTTCCTAAAAATCTAACTCAAACGTGCCCATATATAATAGAAAAGTACCAAGCCCGGGGGTTGCTTTAATCAACAACTTTAGGAGTTAACAATATTAATCAAAGTAGATTAATTAAACAAAATAAAACTCGTCGTTTGCAAAGAAAAAAAAATATTAATAAGGAGTGTGCTATCTACACAGACCCTTTTACTTCCTACACATCATCTTAATTTGCAGCCATCAAATCGACTGAATTTTAAGAAGATTAAATGACCGAAATTAACAAGAGGTGTGTGAGAAGTAAAATGAAGTGTGTGAATGGCATTCTCCTATTAATAACTGTTTAAAATATTAGCAATGACTTGACTACTTTCATTTTTTAATTGTCTTTCCAACAAAAATAAACAATGACTTAGTGCATCTCAAATGGAGACTCTAAATAGAATCTCTACAATAGTATAGTCCATAAATATAGGGACAAAAGACTTCCAATGAGCCGAAATTGAAATCCTCAAAGTATTTCAATACATAAGGACTCACTAGATACTTCAAAAGAATTCTCATTTGCCTTTTGTTTTTAATTCTTGAAAAATCAATGGTAGAGATATATTTTTTATTTTTTTAATTTTTATGAATGGTTACAATATTTCAATAAAATGAATAATAGTTTTTTAATATTTTAGTCCCTATATTTAGGGATTATACTATAAGGAATTTCTATTGTAGACAATATTTTTTTAGGGACTCTAATATTCCTCTAAAGCTTTCAAATAAGTCCTCAAAAGTGATGGTGGGAGTTCCTAAATAGAGACTCCCATCGAAGATGCTCTTAAGTCACATGATATTGATTAAGAAGATGGCCATTCATATTACAGTTGGCCCATTTGATTAATGAAGGTGCACATTCAAATAAATAAATAAAACAATGACTTCTCAGCAAGATATATATTTCCCTAGTTACATTACCAAGCAATCATAGAAAACGAATGTAACCAAAAGTTGACCTTAAAAGTTACGAAGCTTACATAGAGTTTACATCGAACAATTAATAAACTAACTACGTATTGAATGCGTTTTGGACTTCTATACTCGAGTACATAAAAAATTAAAGGAAAACTAATGAAAAGGGTTTGAAAACTTTGAGTTTTAATGATAAGGACAAAATAAAGGGTAAAGTGAATAGTGCCAGGATTGACTTTTTAGTGTAAAAATGTGGTTTTTCGTTAAAGTGAACAGTACCGAGAGCTTTTCGTTAAAGTTCCCAAAAATTAACTACTTACAATTGAAATGGGGAAGCCTTCAGAAAATGCTTCAGCTTGAATTGGGGATCTATAGCATTGGTGCTGCTAAACCTATATCTAATCTAGACTATGTAATCAACGACAAACAAATAATTTGGTCTCCTTTTTTAATACGAAGTTTGTCCTTTATTTTATGGATAGACAAGGCAACACATCGATCAGCAAAATATGGCCGTTCATATTATGACATTTTCATTTTTTTTTAATTTTCTTTCCAACAAAAATAAACAATGAATTAATGAGTAAATTGGTCTTTGATTAAGTTGATATGCATTCATACTGCAGTTGCCCATGTGATTAATGAAGGTATTGTCTAGAAGGGAAAGGGATTCTCCGGATTCCTTTCACCAAATTCATCAAGATCACAAATTCAAGCCCTTGAAATTTGATTCAACGACTACAAACAGAGGTCCACTTTAAAAGTTATAATAACTTTAACCATTGAATTAAATTTCAAATGTCTGAATTTGTGGCCTTGGTGGTTTGGTAGAAGTGATTCGAAGAGAATCTCTTTCTGTTTAAAAGATGAACATTCAAATAAATGAAAGAAAAAAAAACAAATTACGACAAATAAATAATAAATAAATAAAAAACAACTTGTCATTGATCACGATCAAGGTATAAAATATCGATGATATCGGAAATATCGGTAGTCCGGAAACACGGAAATATCGACAGAAATATCGGGATAATATCGATATCGATAAAAATCCAATGGAAACCACGAAAATTGTAAGAAAAAGTTGGAAATTTTTATTGAAACTTTGCAAGATGTTTATTTAGTCAATTATCTATTAGTTTATCACAAAAAATTGGAAGGAAATGCATTGCATGATGGATTTAACTTATTTAAGTTGATTATATAGCGAGCTGGCAAACATTGTGAGTGTAGAAAATATGTAGTAATTAATGAAAGAAGTTTAAACACACCATAATCATTTATATATAATGAATTAGTACAATATTTTACACTTTATACATTGCATGGTAAGATACATGAGTGACTTAGTACCACATAGAGTTCCTATGAGGTTCAAAATTTTGACTATCTTCATGTCCATTTGTTCTAACTTTTAAAATAACCTATGGATATTAACTTAAAAACGAAAATTTTAACTTGACACAAAAATTAAAACTCTACAATTTCTTATTTCTCACCCCAAACTTAAATCACACATTGTCCTCAATGTGTGAAAAAGAACTACAGATAAATTAAACTATTTAAAAGCATGAAAAATAAAAATAAAAATAAAAATAAATAAAAGAAACTAACATAATGAAGTAATAAAAAAACCAAAACAGAATAAAAAACTAAGGAAAACAAAATAAAATAAAATAATGTAACTTGGGGTTGGAGTCTTATTGGGGGTTGGAGTCTTATTGGGGTTGGAGTCTTTTCTTCTGCCTTTTTGCATGAAACCCGGAGCCACACGGCTCCATATGTCCTTTCCATCTGTTTTTTTTTTTTTTTTTATGAGAGCCACAGACATACAAACACTTGCCACGTTACTCCCAGCTGTTAAAAAGTAAATTCTATATAAAAAAAATACAGGTTAAAACTAAAATTAATTAATTAATTAAACCCTAGCATTTAATCCCACATTGGATCCCTTTATGAACTTGTCTCGAACCCAGAGCAAATGGCTCTTTTCTGTCCATTCCCATCCCTTTCTCTAGAAAATCTGAAAGGCAGCTAGCTCTCTACTCTCTCATTTTCTCACCCCTCTCTCTTTTCTCTCAGACCCTATTTCTTTCTAAAATGAAAAATAGTTCTCCTTCTCTCTCATTTTTTCACCCCTCTTCACCCTTAGCCGCTCAACCACACACACATGCGGGGCCTTCTCTCACACAGCCACACAACCACTCGCACTCTCCTCTGCAAGAACCCCAAAACCAACGCCTCCGCCATGGAAATGGTAGCACATTTGAAGCTCAAATCTTCCCACAAAGGTGACGAAGGATGTTACAAAATCCCTAATCTCGCCTTCTATTTCATTTTTTATACCTAGATCGGCGTCTTGGGTGTGTTTTTACGGTTGGCCGGAGCTGTACAGCTCCGGCCTTCTTCTCCGATTCGAATTTTGCCCGATATCGCGATATTTCCAAAAATATCGCGATATTATCGATAATATCGCGATATTTCAACGAAAATCAATTGGATAGTAACTAAAATATCGAATAGTGAAAAAAACCGATATTATCGGCGATATTTCGCCAATAATATCGGCATTTTGGACTGTGATCACGATACATAACCAAGCAATCATAGAAAATCACTGTCACCAACATAAAAAAGAAAATTGTTGGCAGATTATTTTTGCCTTCGATTGGAAAAATCATGTTCGAATTTGAGTTAGGAATAAAATTGACATTGTTTCTCATTGCGTTTTCTTGTGAATACTCATTTGTAACCCACGGGGTTTACACCAGGTGGGGTTTGGACTACCGGTCCAAAAATACTTCGCCTTTCCAAGAAATTTAATTTTGTCAAAATTGCATATTTCCACTTAGGCAAATCTTGTCTCTGTTTGCATTCATTAACAGAGCAGGGCTCAATAACATCTTTTAATATGATTTTAGTAGCTACTGCGAATGCAAACATATCGTCGATGATTATTTCATTTTGATCCCACAATTCGTTAGTACATAATTTATGGAGATTTCTTTGCTTTCATGTACTTCTGTCTCTTCAGGGACATGTGTCTCATCAAGAACATTTTCTTTTTCAAAAAATTCAGAACCATGAATTGTGGATTTGTCATTCATCTTCTTTTCTTGAATGATTTCATTGGATTCAGTTGTTCCCCCATCTTTCTCTTTCGAGTGATTGAATCTTTTGAACCTAAGGGTCAACCATGCTTCAGGCGTACACTGGATGAATCATTTACTGCCACTTTATTTTGTCCAACAGGGACATCAATTCGTGCAGGCACATTTGCAGCTGCAATATGTGATTTTGTCACCTTCGAAGCATCATTAAATGCATATGGCATTTGATTTACAATACTTTGAAGATGAACGATCCTTTTTCATTTCATTTTCACATTGAGTGATTCATGGATCAAAATGAGATAAGGTGGGTACAACCCATATCAACTCTTGCCGTTCTTCTGGAACGATCTTTTCTCCCCCAATGACGGGAAAATTGTCTCATCAAAGTGACAATCAACAAATAATTATAATGAAAATAGGTAACAAATAAATATTATTTTGTTACCCGATCCGCCAAATTTTCCCCACTTCGAAGATTACCAGCAGCTTGTGCCAAGGCGTCTCGCCGTGTACTAAATGGTTTGCTGAGTAGTCTCCAACGACTGGACAAAGATTCTTTGGTTCTTTTCCCACCAATTTTCTCAACATAATTGGCATGAATAAGACCCCACATTTCTCTCAACTGCATCTCATTACCTGAAATTAGATCATGAGTAACTTGAACCCAGCTAGTACATAACGTAACATCTTCAATAAGTGTCCATTTCGTACCTGCATCATTAGTCATCTTCTTGGAAAAAATATGAAACTTTGAGAAAATATGAATTTAGATTTATAGCAAAATAAATATAAAAAAGTATGAAATTGAATTCAAACTTGACAAAATATGAAATTAGATTTATAGAAAAGTAAATATATAAAACTATGAAATTGAATTCAAACTTGATAATAGATGAAATTGGATTCAAACTTGACAATATATGAAATTGGATTTATAGAAAAGTAAATATATAAAACTATGAAATTGAATTCAAACTTGACAAAATATGAAATTAGATTTATAGAAAAGTAAATATATAAAACTATGAAATTGAATTCAAACTTGATAATATATGAAATTGGATTCAAACTTGACAATATATGAAATTGGATTTATAGAAAAGTAAATATATAAAACTATGAAATTGAATTCAAACTTGACAAAATATGAAATTAGATTTATAGAAAAGTAAATATATAAAACTATGACATTGAATTCAAACTTGATAATATATGAAATTGGATTCAAACTTGACAATATATGAAATTGGATTTATAGAAAAGTAAATATATAAAACTATGAAATTGAATTCAAACTTGACAAAATATGAAATTAGATTTATAGAAAAGTTAATATATAAAACTATGAAAATTGAATTCAAACTTGATAATATATGAAATTGGATTCAAACTTGACAATATATGAAATTGGATTTATAGAAAAGTAAATATATAAAACTATGAAATTGAATTCAAACTTGACAAAATATGAAATTGGATTGAAACTTTGAGAGAAGATATGAAATTGTGGTGTAAGGTAGAAGATAATGAGAAGGTATTTATAGAAAAGTAAAATCTTTTTTTTTTAATTTTTCAAAAAAAATTTCGAATTTTTTTATTCACCTAATTAATCTATACCGTTGCATTTAAACAATTTTGAATTCCAACACTCCAGATTGTGCCACGTGGCACAACGGTAACTTTTTAAATTTTTTAACTATTTTTTATTTTTAAAGTCTAATAACTTGGAACGTTGATTTCAGATCTAATGGATGATATTAAAAGAAGTTTTTTTATTTTTTTTGACCGTTAGAAATCCAACGATCCATAATAAAGATCCGTTGAAATCGAATGGTCGTGGGGAAGCAACGTGGCTTCCCAATGGTAAGATTTTTTTTCTGGCACGCGGGCCCAACTTCTGATTTTATATTTCCTTACGCGCCCCCACGCGCGATTGTGGTACACGCGCCGGACTCAAAAAAATTTAAAAAGGTTGGCTGACGTCAACCCACATCATATCCACTCAGGCGCTAGGACGGGCTGGAATCCACGGCCCATTGCCTCGGGCCTGCTCGGGATCCATCCACTCCATCCCGCTGGAGGCAGTCACTCGGGCTACAGGGACTGTTCAATCCACTGTCCCTCGGGCCAAATCACATAGTGGACTTGCTCTAAAAGAAACAATATCCGTTAACTCATGTAGTTACATATCTTTATAAAAATGAGACCCCACATTTCTATAGAAGAGTGACAAAAGTAGCATTTTAGCCTTTTTTATATATAAAAAAGAAAAGAAAAAGAGCTTTTAACTAAATAATACCGGTACTATTTACTTTTAATACTAAAAAACCACATTTTTATCTTTCTCTAGTATTATTCAGTACACCTTTATTTGTTATTTTTCATTAAAGCTAAAAAAAAATTTGGACTTTCGTTATGTTTTTTCTTAAAAGAAATTGTCAAGGTCTTGGTAGTGCTGCTAACATATAACATACTTCACCTTAAATTGGGGATATATAGCATAACGAAAAAAATCAGTTATTTTAAAAGAACTTTCAAACGAGCCCTTAATTAGCATCATTTTCATATCAATTTTGCAGTTATGTTTTTTTTTTAGTTTCTTTAATCTTTCATTAGGCCTTTTGAGTTTTTTAGTTTCTGATTTCTTTCCCTCAAGAAATCGGAATTGGATCTGCTCTGAACCTTAATGTCTGGAGCCTCCAATTCAACAAATCTGAGCCACACAAATTGAATCAAACGGTCTCCATTAATTCATTCTCATGGCCCACCACATACAACCAACAGTCCTAATTTGACTTACACACCAATCAGCGGTCCAAATGTTTTGACTTTAAGATTCCGAACACTAAGGTCCGGAATGGATCCAATTTCCTAAAAATCTAACTCAAACGTGCCCATATATAATAGAAAAGTACCAAGCCCGGGGGTTCCTTTAATGGAAAACTAACGAAAAGGGCCTGAATAGTGACAGTTTTAATGAAAAACCCTTTTTGAAGGTATAATGAATAGTGACAGTTAAAGGTAAAAAAGGACTTTTCGTTAAAAGTAAACAGTACCGGGGGTGTTTTATTAAACCTCCCTTGCTTTAATCAACAACTTTAGGAGTTAACAATATTAATCAAAGTAGATTAATTAAACAAAAGAAAACTCGTCGTTTGCAAAGAAAAAAAAATATTAATAAGGAGTGTGCTATCTACACAGACCCTTTTACTTCCTACACATCATCTTAATTTGCAGCCATCAAATCGACTGAATTTTAAGAAGATTAAATGACCGAAATTAACAAGAGGTGTGTGAGAAGTAAAATGAAGTGTGTGAATGGCATTCTCCTATTAATAACTGTTTAAAATATTAGCAATGACTTGACTACTTTCATTTTTTAATTGTCTTTCCAACAAAAATAAACAATGACTTAGTGCATCTCAAATGGAGACTCTAAATAGAATCTCTACAATAGTATAGTCCATAAATATAGGGACAAAAGACTTCCAATGAGCCGAAATTGAAATCCTCAAAGTATTTCAATACATAAGGACTCACTAGATACTTCAAAAGAATTCTCATTTGCCTTTTGTTTTTAATTCTTGAAAAATCAATGGTAGAGATATATTTTTTATTTTTTTAATTTTTATGAATGGTTACAATATTTCAATAAAATGAATAATAGTTTTTTAATATTTTAGTCCCTATATTTAGGGATTATACTATAAGGAATTTCTATTGTAGACAATATTTTTTTAGGGACTCTAATATTCCTCTAAAGCTTTCAAATAAGTCCTCAAAAGTGATGGTGGGAGTTCCTAAATAGAGACTCCCATCGAAGATGCTCTTAAGTCACATGATATTGATTAAGAAGATGGCCATTCATATTACAGTTGGCCCATTTGATTAATGAAGGTGCACATTCAAATAAATAAATAAAACAATGACTTCTCAGCAAGATATATATTTCCCTAGTTACATTACCAAGCAATCATAGAAAACGAATGTAACCAAAAGTTGACCTTAAAAGTCACGAAGCTTACATAGAGTTTACATCGAACAATTAATAAACTAACTACGTATTGAATGCGTTTTGGACTTCTATACTCGAGTATATAAAAAATTAACTACTTACAATTGAAATGGGGAAGCCTTCAGAAAATGCTTCAGCTTGAATTGGGGATCTATAGCATTGGTGCTGCTAAACCTATATCTAATCTAGACTATGTAATCAACGACAAACAAATAATTTGGTCTCCTTTTTTAATACGAAGTTTGTCCTTTATTTTATGGATAGACAAGGCAACACATCGATCAGCAAAATATGGCCGTTCATATTATGACATTTTCATTTTTTTTTAATTTTCTTTCCAACAAAAATAAACAATGAATTAATGAGTAAATTGGTCTTTGATTAAGTTGATATGCATTCATACTGCAGT
This sequence comes from Crataegus laevigata, assembly GCA_963580275.1. Classification (NCBI taxonomy): domain Eukaryota; kingdom Viridiplantae; phylum Streptophyta; class Magnoliopsida; order Rosales; family Rosaceae; genus Crataegus; species Crataegus laevigata. The sequence goes on from OY756945.1 coordinate 6,427,217, forward strand.
TGCCCATGTGATTAATGAAGGTATTGTCTAGAAGGGAAAGGGATTCTCCGGATTCTTTTCACCAAATTCATCAAGATCACAAATTCAAGCCCTTGAAATTTGATTCAACGACTACAAACAGAGGTCCACTTTAAAAGTTATAGTAACTTTAACCATTGAATTAAATTTCAAATGTCTGAATTTGTGGCCTTGGTGGATTTGGTAGAAGTGATTCGAAGAGAATCCCTTTCTGTTTAAAAGATGAACATTCAAATAAATGAAAGAAAAAAAAACAAATTACGACAAAAAAATAATAAATAAATAAAAAACAACTTGTCATTGATCACGATCAAGGTATAAAATATCGATGATATCGGAAATATCGGTAGTCCGGAAACACGGAAATATCGACAGAAATATCGGGATAATATCGATATCGATAAAAATCCAATGGAAACCACGGAAATTGTAAGAAAAAGTTGGAAATTTTTATTGAAACTTTGCAGGATGTTTATTTAGTCAATTATCTATTAGTTTATCACAAAAAATTGGAAGGAAATGCATTGCATGATGGATTTAACTTATTTAAGTTGATTATATAGCGAGCTGGCAAACATTGTGAGTGTAGAAAATATGTAGTAATTAATGAAAGAAGTTTAAACACACCATAATCATTTATATATAATGAATTAGTACAATATTTTACACTTTATACATTGCATGGTAAGATACATGAGTGACTTAGTACCACATAGAGTTCCTATGAGGTTCAAAATTTTGACTATCTTCATGTCCATTTGTTCTAACTTTTAAAATAACCTATGGATATTAACTTAAAAACGAAAATTTTAACTTGACACAAAAATTAAAACTCTACAATTTCTTATTTCTCACCCCAAACTTAAATCACACATTGTCCTCAATGTGTGAAAAAGAACTACAAATAAATTAAACTATTTAAAAGCATGAAAAATAAAAATAAAAAAAATAAAAGAAACGAACATAATGAAGTAATAAAAAAACCAAAACAGAATAAAAAACTAAGGAAAACAAAATAAAATAAAATAATGTAACTTGGGGTTGGAGTCTTATTGGGGGTTGGAGTCTTATTGGGGTTGGAGTCTTTTCTTCTGCCTTTTTGCATGAAACCCGGAGCCACACGACTCCATATGTCCTTTCCATCTGTTTTTTTTTTTTTTTTATGAGAGCCACAGACATACAAACAGATGGAAATATCTACAGACATACAAACACCTGCCACGTTACTCCCAGCTGTTAAAAAGTAAATTCTATATAATAAAAAATACAGGTTAAAATTAAAATAAATTAATTAATTAAACCCTAGCATTTAATCCCACATTGGATCCCTTTGTAAACTTGTCTCGAGCCCAGAGCAAATGGCTCTTTTCTGTCCATTCCCATCCCTTTCTCTAGAAAATCTGAAAGACAACTAGCTCTCTGCTCTCTCATTTTCTCACCCCTCTCTTTTCTCTCAGACCCTATTTCTTTCTAAAATGAAAAATAGTTCTCCTTCTCTCTCATTTTTTCACCCCTCTTCACCCTTAGCCGCTCAACCACACACACATGCGGGGCCTTCTCTCACACAGCCACACAACCACTCGCACTCTCGTCAGCAAGAACCCCAAAACCAACGCCTCCGCCATGGAAATGGTAGCACATTTGAAGCTCAAATCTTCCCACAAAGGTGACGAAGGATGTTACAAAATCCCTAATCTCGCCTTCTATTTCATTTTTTATACCTAGATCGGCGTCTTGGGTGTGTTTTTACGGTTGGCCGGAGCTGTACAGCTCCGGCCTTCTTCTCCGATTCGAATTTTGCCCGATATCGCGATATTTCCAAAAATATCGCGATATTATCGATAATATCGCGATATTTCAACGAAAATCAATTGGATAGCAACTAAAATATCGAATAGTGAAAAAACCGATATTATCGGCGATATTTCGCCAATAATATCGGCATTTCGGACTGTGATCACGATACATAACCAAGCAATCATAGAAAATCACTGTCACCAACATAAAAAAGAAAATTGTTGGCAGATAATTTTTGCCTTCGATTGGAAAAATCATGTTCGAATTTGAGTTAGGAATAAAATTGACATTGTTTCTCATTGCGTTTTCTTGTGAATACTCATTTGTAACCCACGAGGTTTACACCAGGTGGGGTTTGGACTACCGGTCCAAAAATACTTCGCCTTTCCAAGAAATTTAATTCTGTCGGAATTGCATATTTCCACTTAGGCAAATCTTGTCTCTGTTTGCATTCATTAACAGAGCAGGCCTCAATAACATCTTTTAATATGATTTTAGTAGCTACTGCGAATGCAAACATATCGTCGATGATTATTTCATTTTGATCCCACAATTCGTTAGTACATGCATAATTTATAGAGATTTCTTTGCTTTCATGTACTTCTATCTCTTCAGGGACATGTGTCTCATCAAGAACATTTTCTTTTTCAAAAAATTCAGAACCATGAATTGTGGATTTGTCATTCATCTTCTTTTCTTGAATGATTTCATTGGATTCAGTTGTTCCCCCATCTTTCTCTTTCGAGTGATTGAATCTTTTGAACCTAAGGGTCAACCATGCTTCAGGCGTACACTGGATGAATCATTTACTGCCACTTTATTTTGTCCAACAGGGACATCAATTCGTGCAGGCACATTTGCAGCTGCAATATGTGATTTTGTCACCTTCGAAGCATCATTAAATGCATATGGCATTTGATTTTCAATACTTTGAAGATGAACGATCCTTTTTCATTTCATTTTCACATTGAGTGATTCATGGATCAAAATGAGATAAGGTGGGTACAACCCATGTCAGCTCTTGCCGTTCTTCTGGAACGATCTTTTCTCCCCCAATGACGGGAAGATTGTCTCATCAAAGTGACAATCAGCAAAACAAGATGTAAACATATCACTTCTCAAGGGTTCCAAATATCTATTGATAAATGGTGAATCAAAACCCACATAAATTCCCAGTTTGCGCTAAGGTCCCATTTTAGTAAACACATAAACAGCACAACCAAAAAACTCGTAAATGTAAAATATTTGGCTGATGCCCAAACATGAGTTGTATTGATGAGTATTGGTGGTTGGTTATGAGTCTCGATCGAGCTAATGATGCAGCATGTAAGATGGCATGCCTCCATGCAGAGACTGGCAATTTTGTTTTCATGAGCAAGGTGCGAGCTATTAATTGAAGCCGCTTGATAAATGCTTCTGCTAAACCATTTTGAATATAGACATAGGGAACATGATGTTTAACACCAATGCCTAATGTCATGCAGTAATCATCAAAGGTTTGAAACGTAAATTCACCAACATTATCAAGTTCCATTGACTTAATAGAGTGATCTGGGAACTGTGCTCGTGATGCGTTACGAATGTGACACACAAATTAAACCCTATTTGTGACAATTTTAGTAATGATGTAAGTAGGGATCGTTCTAACCGGGGATTAACTAAGGGTGCTAATCTAATATAAATTGACTTAAAAACACAAAAACTAAACTTAAAGACTCTAACTAGACTACTATGACTCAAAACAGATTTGAAACACTCAAAACTGCCTAAAACAATCAAATTGACTCAAACAGAAACTAAAACTTGATTTGGACGAATTTGAAAGTTCTTGTGACTCAAAATACTTAAAACACAAAATAAGACAGATTATAAAGACTAAGACTTAACAAAATATGGGGGGATTGTGATCGGATCATATTTATATATATTTTTACATCAAATTCACTCGTCTTTTCTCTGTTAGTTCGTTATATTTCGAGCTATTTCCTTTGTTTTTGTGTTTTAATAGAATTTATCTAGCAAAGAAAATAAAAATAGAATAAATGAAATTTTAAGTGTTAATTTCGTCTAAACTATCTTGCTTGTTAAATAGAACTTATCTTTTGAATAATAATAATATATATATATATATTTATATATATATTTTTATATATTTATATTTATTTATATATATTTATTTATTTAAATATATTATGTGTTGTGTGCATGTGATCGGTGGGAGCATGAAAGAAAGCAGCATCTTGCTTTTGGTGAGCAATGAGTCAAAAGCAGAATTCATGATGGAAAGCAGAAAATAATTGAAGGCCACGGTTCAAAAGGCTGGAAGCATTAAGCTCTCAGTGGATGGCAGAAAATAAAAAAAAAGGGAAGTGTGAAGCTGCCTCGGGCAGCTTGGCGAAGATATAACGAAGGGAGCTCACGGGGAGACGGGATGAGAGCTGAGGACGGAAAGGAAAAAAAGCTGCGCAAGCAGCTTTGGTTGGCAACACAGGCAGCTGGCAGATTAGGAGGCCACAGGGGAGCTCTGGAAGGAGCTGCGCAAGCAGCGCGCTAAAGGAGAGAACCGAGAGCTCTCGCGGGGGTGCTGTCTGAGAAACGGCAGTCGGTCGAGGAGGAGTAAAATAAAGGCAGCAGCAGCTGCGAGGAGGAAGAGAAGGAGTTCATCTCGGTGGGGAAGCAGCCTAGCAAGGCTGCCTTTGGCAGCAAGCAGAGACGAGAGAGGACATGAGGCGCTGCATGGGAGACTCGGGGTGCAGAGAAGGCAGCGTTGAAATCTGCCATTTGTGAAGCTGCAAGGCAGCAAGTCAACGTGAGGGCAGATACAAAGGCAAAGGCAGCTGGCACCCGGGTTCGATCCCCAGCAGTCGCCAAGACACACAAGCACAGAGAGCTCCCTCTTTCGGTCCTATTTTTCTTAAACTCAGTTTTATTTATGTTTTTAATTTCTGTTTTAATAATGTGTAATTAATTATTTTGGCTAGAGGATAATTCAAAACCATGATTATATTTGTAATTTGAATTGGTAACTTCAGTTGTGAATTCTGAGTTGTGATTTAATTTGCTTAACTGTTTGATTAATAACTTATTTATGTTTGTCGATTAAGAATGCAAACTTAATTTACATGCATGAATTTGATGCTAGAATATAAGTGTATTTCACCTAATCGTTATGAACTTATATTCATGAGTAGTGAAGGTTGCTAGTCACAATCGCGTTAAGTAAATTCTTGGCATAAGTTTCATGCAATTCATAGTAATAAGTGCCTCGTCAATGCTTATGGTTTTCATAGAACTTAATGATTCTCGCTTGTATCTCTATTATGCAATTCATGTAGGGAACTTGTGGGGAATGTTTTGGGTTGTCGTATGCAATCATCCAATCCATTAACTTAAGGAAAATCTGAGAATTAATCTATGCAATTCATGGTTAATTTGGGGCGTTGAGAATTCATAATTTATTGAAAGAACAACTGAAAATCAATTTAGGTTGCATTTGTGTCATGTGTGGAGAAAAACCCTCTAGCCAATCCGTCGTCTATCCATTCACTTTTTATTTTATGTTTTTGTCATTTTATAATTTATTTAAGTTTAATTTACTTCTCGTCCAAACCAAACCCCCCCATTATTATATTATATTATTTAGTTAGTTTTTATTATTTTTAATCTTTTATTTCAATTTCCGTCCATTTTAAATTCCTAGTGTTTAATTTGATTGTTTTTATTATTTTGAGTCATTTTAAGTGTGTTTCGAGTTTTGAGTCTAGTTTAGTGTTTTAAACTTTGTTTTTACGTTTTTAAATTAATTTTAGAGTGATTAGCAATCCCTCCTAATCCCCGGCCTAGAACGATACCCTACTTACATCATTACTACAACTGTCAAAAAGAGGGTTAAATTTGTGTGTCAAGAAATTCTCACATCAAATTTTGGCGCCGTTGCCGGGGATTAGCAACTTTGCTAATCCCTTGGTTCTTTTCTTTTCGTTTAGTTTGTTTTTGTTTTTGTTTCTGACTTAGTTTATTTTCTTTGTTTGGTGTTACTTTTGATACTTGATTTAGTTCTCTTTCTTTGATTTCAGGTACTAGAGAAACAAGACATGGATTTTAACCAATATCCACGAAAAGATTGGAGTGATCATTCAACTTCTATGTGGTGGGAACCTCAACAATTCCAACAAGGTGGATATTGGCAACAAGAAGAGGAGTTCTATCACTGGCCATATGAACTATCACAGCCACCACAACAAATTGCCCAATTCAATTCAGGTACGTCTGGATAATGATACATTTAATAAGTTACTCACTTCTTTGAATCAGGGAGTGGAAAATCGAATCCAGGAGATGCAAGACCGGACCAACAAGGTGGATGAATTGGAAAGGCAAGTTGGGGAGATTATGGAGATCATGGCACAGATTCAAGATCAAAGTGAATTCTCCAACTCCACCATTGCAAATTCAAAGGCAGAAGTTGAAAATGAAGAAGCCATCACTTTGGAAGGTGATATGGAGGATGAGGCTGTTCTAGAACCATCCAGTCACAGCCCGAACTTGGATGAAGTGCCGCTGCAAGCAGAAGATGAGGAGGACGACTTGGGCAGTTTAGACGAATTCTTGTCTCAAACCCCTCAAGTCCCTATGTCGTCCAACTATGGTGAGGTTGTTCTAAGTTCAATTCATTCTGACATTTTTCCATCGAATGTCCTTTTTCCTTGCAGAATTTTAATTCCAAATTTTGATGAGAGTGAAAAAGACGTTGTGGAATTTCTTCCAAAGGTCCATAGTGAAATCCAAATTCTTGGTGCACCAAGAAAAATGGTTCAAGATATTGAAGTGGTTGGGCAACATCAAGAATACATCAAAGAGGCTGTGCAGACAATTAAGCCCAAAGAAATTAAATTTGATGACACGGGACAGGCCACAACCATCATAGTCAATCTGGCCAAGTGCAAAGTCCCCGAAACGTTTAAGGGCGTGGTTTTTGTTATTGAATTTATGTCGGAGAATGAAAGTAAACCATCTTCTCCAATTTCAATTTTAATTTTAATTTTTACTAACACACTGATTTTAATGATTCAGGCACCTACCCAAGAATTCAGACCACTGCCGAATCATTTCAAATATCACCTCCCATTAAAAGATAAATTCCATGTTATGGAGCCGTGGGGAGGTTAAGGAAAGATTCGTCCGGCTAAAGACGTTAAATCAAGCGCTTCTTGGGAGGCAACCCAAGCAATGAGATTTGCATTTCTTAACCTTCTTCTTTATTGCTTTTACTTTCATTTTGTTTTGCTTAGTTAATTTTGTTATTTGGTTGATTTTTATTTAGTTTGAGTTTGAATAAATTAAGGGCAATGTTTATTTTTAGTGCGGATAAACAAAGTCTTTTTACATTAATTTACATTTATTTACTTTACATATTTTAATTTGCTTAAAATAAACCTAAAAATAAAAAATAAAAAAAAATAAAAAAAAAATAATAATAATAATATTAGTAACATATCTATATATATATATATATATATATATATTTAGTTAAATAAACATTAAAAGCATAAAAAAATTACAATAATACGAAAAACTAATAGCAATCATTGGTTTTGGTTAGGTGGCGCCTCAGAGGTTGACGGAGCTCCGGGAAGACGAAGAGCCAGAGTTGGAATCTCCGGAGCCGGAACGCTTGGTGCTGCTCCAGAGGACGAAGGCAACATAAACCGCGGGAGTAACGCCATGAACCGCTCATGATCACTCTGGATTCGACCGTCCGACTCCTGCAGCTGGTCCAGCTTCCTCTTCATGCTGGTCGAGTAGCTAGTTGCGAGCATGTGCAACTCCTTGTTCTCGTGCCTGAGTCCTCTGACTTCTTGCCGAAGACTGACCACCTCCGCCATTAGCGACTCCACCTGACGAGATCTTGCAAGCAGGCGCTGACCCATGTTTGAAACTGAGCCTGCACACTGGACACTGAGAGCCAGTGAGTCCTGAACAGCCAGCTCGTCTGACCGCATAGACAGCAACCTAGTGTCTCTGGGAGTAAGAAGGTTTCTTGCAACCACCGTTGCGGTTATATCGTTCCTCATCATTGTGTCCCCGACTGTAAGAGGACCATTGGGGGATATGAAGGATGGATTCCAAATGTTGTTCGGAGAAGACGAGTCATCGTCTTCTCCGACATTCAAGTTTAGGCGACGGTCGGAAGGGCAAGACATTTTTAGAGGGTGTTGAGGAAGAAAAGAGTTCGGAAAGATTAAAAGTGCAGAAGTGCAAGAAGAGAGCGGAATGAGTATGAATACAGAAGTGTTTGAGGAATTTTTGGAGTTCAAGTGTGAGGTGGAGCAGAATTAGCGCCTCTATAAAAAGAAGAAAATGAAGAAGCGCCCGCTCCTCAGAGGTGAAGACGCGTCCTCACGCAATTCGGAAAAGCTCGACGCTCCTTTCTCAAAAGAGCCGTTTCCTTTCTCAAAAGCTGGGCTTGACTCAGCAATCACGTGGGACGGTTTGTCCGGATGTGTCGTCACTCATGACGTGCAGCGTGGAGCGTTGCGAAAACCACGAGCCGCACCCGGTTTTGAACCCCGGTTTTCAAAAGATCATCATTCCAATTTGTCGTCACTCGTCGTATGCGCAGTCAGCTTCGCGGAAATTACGGACGCGTTGTCAGAAAGCGCGTAACGGGCACTGTTCATCAATCCACCGGCTGCCGACAAATAGTGAGGGAACAGTTCCGGTTGTGAGGGAAAATTTCTATAAAGTCGACCTTCGCCTTCCACATCAAAGGCACACCTTCACACCCTCTCCACCTCTAAACCTCTCAACCTCTCTTCATATCCGATAATGTCTTCCCAAAGAAACCTTTCGAGTCACTCAGTGTTCTTCATCCCTTGGATCACCCCAGAAAACAAACCTTCCAGAGCAAAAGTATTTCATATTAAAAAGGTTAAAAGCAAAAGTATCTCATATTATGCTTTCTCCTCTCCTTCATCTGAGGAACGTGGAGAAAGTGAGATCCTGATTGCTTACCTAGTCTTGCTCTCGAGTACTCATCTCAGACCCCTCCCAACACACTTCAAAAATAAACCTGTGTTGAGGTACTTCTTCAAAAACAAAAGTACCTCACAGACGAAGCAGGAGGAGTCTGAGGTGCACCCAAGAGCAGATGAGTCTGGGTTGATCCAAGAGTTCAAGAAGATGCCACACCTGCGTGGAGACCGGACTACTTGAAGCATGTGGAGACACGTGCTGATTCATCCTCAACTAAGCCGAGGATCACTTGCCAGAAGGAGGCCCATCCAGTTCAAGATGAAAGCTGTGGAAAATCAACAGTCATGACCAATGACCACCTATTAGTTCTTTTCGTTATCTTTTATTTACATTTTCAATTTTCGTTTGCATTTTCTATATTTTCTTGCGTGCTTAACTGATTTATTTCTTTTCTTTGCAGGAACGTTTGGTTATTTTCTTCCTTGAAGTTGATTGCAAAATTTACGCTTGGGGGTCATCACTTGGTTTTCTGCAAATTAGGGAAGTTTTCAGTCCGATTGCTTTATTTTTTTTCTTTTCATTTAGTAATTTTATTTTTATTTTTATTTTTATATTTATTTTTGCATTATTAATGTTTTCTGACATTGGGGACAATGTCTAGTTTAAGTGTGGGGGTATCAAGATAAAAAATGACCAAATTGAAAATTTTTGTACCTTCGACTTTGAACTGGTTTCATTTGTTTCCGTGTTGTTGCTTTTTGTTTTCTTAGTGTTTTATGCTGTTTTGGTGTATTTTATTGCGTTTTGAGGAAATCTTACGAAAATGACATAAAAATTTGAAAAATATTTTGAAAAACCCAAAAAGAATTTTATTTTAGAGTTGTTTTTGTGTGTTTGTGTCTTAGGTACCTTCCAACACAATGATGAGGATTTGGTTTTTAATTGCATGACTGTTAAAGAAAGTTATAAACATGGATGGAAGTTTGATATGCTCTTGGTTTATGCTTAGTTGTAGTTGTTGTTTATGAATTTAAATTTGATCACAAAAGGATAAAATTAGTTTTTGTAACATGCTTGAAGGAAGGAACTCAAACTACTGCTACATCCCTGTGAGACTTGAGCTTATACCTTGTTTGGAGAGTTATTAATCTTGATGTTTTTGTTTTCTAAAGTCGTTGCATGATCTCATTATTCTTTGCTTGGTTGCTACTTAGAAGGCGTTTTATCATCTTAGTTCCAAATACTAGAACTCATATCCGTTTCATTCAAAGCATGACATTGAATTGCATAACACATATCAAGATGAAGTTGTTTAGTAAACCACCTTAACCAAAAAGCCTTACCCTCCATCTTTCTTATGTTTTGTAGACTTAACCCATCTCGAGCCTTGTTTAGCCTATTTTTGTTGTTAACCTCATTAAACCGCACCAAACCTACTGTAGGATTGTATGCACCCTTGTTCTTAAAGAATAGTGAGCATGACTTAAAAAGAATTCATTTTATTCTACAATATGCAGAAAAACAAGTGTGGGGGAAGGATTGGTTGTTTCGAGCTCAATTGTACGTTTAAAAAAAAAAAAAAAAAAAAAAAAAAAAGAAAAAAAAAAAAAGAGAAAAACGCGTGAAAAGAAAAGAAAGAAGAAAAAGAGTTTGAAATTTGGCCATAAAATGTGTGAATCCTTCCCTCGGGTTTAGAGTTGAATTTTCATTCAAAAGTGAATTCTATGCGTTAACCTTATTACTTTGCTTACTATTTCTTTAAGAACATTTGTTTTTCCATAGCCTTCCTTTGTTAAGCCTATATCCTTAGCCCCGTTACAACCCTTTGACTTCTATCTTGGTTGTTGTGTGTTCAATATGTGGAGTTTGAGATTGGTATGAGCATATAGTGTCCCTGGTTCTCGCATCTAAGTAGTAGCATTCCGTTCATGAGATCATATTCATATGCACATTAATAACTCCAGAAAATGCTTTCTTTGCTATAACATATGTGAGTGATCGTTTCCTTGCTTACAGCATTCTTCTCACATATACCTAGTGTAGGGAGTGTAGTCAGAAAATCTGAGCGAAAAATTGAGTGCATATCTAGTAAGGAATAGAGTAAATTCTCTAAGGCATGTTACTACATTCAAAATGTTGTTTTAATTGATTAAATGCGAACTAATAAATGGTGACTGTGATTAAGTATGTGCTTAAGGGTATGGATTGCCAAAATCTGTGTAAGTGATGATTTTTAATTTGTCATGTCCATTGGAAATCCCTGAGATAAATGTTGGAAGGTTTAGATTGAGTTTTGTTTTTGTTTCTTTGTTTTGCTCGAGGACTAGCAAAAGCTAAGTGTGGGGGTATTTGATCGGATCATATTTATATATATTTTTACATCAAATTCACTCGTCTTTTCTCTGTTAGTTCGTTATATTTCGAGCTATTTCCTTTGTTTTTGTGTTTTAATAGAATTTATCTAGCAAAGAAAATAAAAATAGAATAAATGAAATTTTAAGTGTTAATTTCGTCTAAACTATCTTGCTTGTTAAATAGAACTTATCTTTTGAATAATAATAATATATATATATATATTTATATATATTTTTTTATATATTTATATTTATTTATATATATTTATTTATTTAAATATATTATGTGTTGTGTGCATGTGATCGGTGGGAGCATGAAAGAAAGCAGCATCTTGCTTTTGGTGAGCAATGAGTCAAAAGCAGAATTCATGATGGAAAGCAGAAAATAATTGAAGGCCACGGTTCAAAAGGCTGGAAGCATTAAGCTCTCAGTGGATGGCAGAAAATAAAAAAAAAGGGAAGTGTGAAGCTGCCTCGGGCAGCTTGGCGAAGATATAACGAAGGGAGCTCACGGGGAGACGGGATGAGAGCTGAGGACGGAAAGGAAAAAAAGCTGCGCAAGCAGCTTTGGTTGGCAACACAGGCAGCTGGCAGATTAGGAGGCCACAGGGGAGCTCTGGAAGGAGCTGCGCAAGCAGCGCGCTAAAGGAGAGAACCGAGAGCTCTCGCGGGGGTGCTGTCTGAGAAACGGCAGTCGGTCGAGGAGGAGTAAAATAAAGGCAGCAGCAGCTGCGAGGAGGAAGAGAAGGAGTTCATCTCGGTGGGGAAGCAGCCTAGCAAGGCTGCCTTTGGCAGCAAGCAGAGACGAGAGAGGACATGAGGCGCTGCATGGGAGACTCGGGGTGCAGAGAAGGCAGCGTTGAAATCTGCCATTTGTGAAGCTGCAAGGCAGCAAGTCAACGTGAGGGCAGATACAAAGGCAAAGGCAGCTGGCACCCGGGTTCGATCCCCAGCAGTCGCCAAGACACACAAGCACAGAGAGCTCCCTCTTTCGGTCCTATTTTTCTTAAACTCAGTTTTATTTATGTTTTTAATTTCTGTTTTAATAATGTGTAATTAATTATTTTGGCTAGAGGATAATTCAAAACCATGATTATATTTGTAATTTGAATTGGTAACTTCAGTTGTGAATTCTGAGTTGTGATTTAATTTGCTTAACTGTTTGATTAATAACTTATTTATGTTTGTCGATTAAGAATGCAAACTTAATTTACATGCATGAATTTGATGCTAGAATATAAGTGTATTTCACCTAATCGTTATGAACTTATATTCATGAGTAGTGAAGGTTGCTAGTCACAATCGCGTTAAGTAAATTCTTGGCATAAGTTTCATGCAATTCATAGTAATAAGTGCCTCGTCAATGCTTATGGTTTTCATAGAACTTAATGATTCTCGCTTGTATCTCTATTATGCAATTCATGTAGGGAACTTGTGGGGAATGTTTTGGGTTGTCGTATGCAATCATCCAATCCATTAACTTAAGGAAAATCTGAGAATTAATCTATGCAATTCATGGTTAATTTGGGGCGTTGAGAATTCATAATTTATTGAAAGAACAACTGAAAATCAATTTAGGTTGCATTTGTGTCATGTGTGGAGAAAAACCCTCTAGCCAATCCGTCGTCTATCCATTCACTTTTTATTTTATGTTTTTGTCATTTTATAATTTATTTAAGTTTAATTTACTTCTCGTCCAAACCAAACCCCCCCATTATTATATTATATTATTTAGTTAGTTTTTATTATTTTTAATCTTTTATTTCAATTTCCGTCCATTTTAAATTCCTAGTGTTTAATTTGATTGTTTTTATTATTTTGAGTCATTTTAAGTGTGTTTCGAGTTTTGAGTCTAGTTTAGTGTTTTAAACTTTGTTTTTACGTTTTTAAATTAATTTTAGAGTGATTAGCAATCCCTCCTAATCCCCGGCCTAGAACGATACCCTACTTACATCATATCTACAGACATACAAACACCTGCCACGTTACTCCCAGCTGTTAAAAAGTAAATTCTATATAATAAAAAATACAGGTTAAAATTAAAATAAATTAATTAATTAAACCCTAGCATTTAATCCCACATTGGATCCCTTTGTAAACTTGTCTCGAGCCCAGAGCAAATGGCTCTTTTCTGTCCATTCCCATCCCTTTCTCTAGAAAATCTGAAAGACAACTAGCTCTCTGCTCTCTCATTTTCTCACCCCTCTCTTTTCTCTCAGACCCTATTTCTTTCTAAAATGAAAAATAGTTCTCCTTCTCTCTCATTTTTTCACCCCTCTTCACCCTTAGCCGCTCAACCACACACACATGCGGGGCCTTCTCTCACACAGCCACACAACCACTCGCACTCTCGTCAGCAAGAACCCCAAAACCAACGCCTCCGCCATGGAAATGGTAGCACATTTGAAGCTCAAATCTTCCCACAAAGGTGACGAAGGATGTTACAAAATCCCTAATCTCGCCTTCTATTTCATTTTTTATACCTAGATCGGCGTCTTGGGTGTGTTTTTACGGTTGGCCGGAGCTGTACAGCTCCGGCCTTCTTCTCCGATTCGAATTTTGCCCGATATCGCGATATTTCCAAAAATATCGCGATATTATCGATAATATCGCGATATTTCAACGAAAATCAATTGGATAGCAACTAAAATATCGAATAGTGAAAAAACCGATATTATCGGCGATATTTCGCCAATAATATCGGCATTTCGGACTGTGATCACGATACATAACCAAGCAATCATAGAAAATCACTGTCACCAACATAAAAAAGAAAATTGTTGGCAGATAATTTTTGCCTTCGATTGGAAAAATCATGTTCGAATTTGAGTTAGGAATAAAATTGACATTGTTTCTCATTGCGTTTTCTTGTGAATACTCATTTGTAACCCACGAGGTTTACACCAGGTGGGGTTTGGACTACCGGTCCAAAAATACTTCGCCTTTCCAAGAAATTTAATTCTGTCGGAATTGCATATTTCCACTTAGGCAAATCTTGTCTCTGTTTGCATTCATTAACAGAGCAGGCCTCAATAACATCTTTTAATATGATTTTAGTAGCTACTGCGAATGCAAACATATCGTCGATGATTATTTCATTTTGATCCCACAATTCGTTAGTACATGCATAATTTATAGAGATTTCTTTGCTTTCATGTACTTCTATCTCTTCAGGGACATGTGTCTCATCAAGAACATTTTCTTTTTCAAAAAATTCAGAACCATGAATTGTGGATTTGTCATTCATCTTCTTTTCTTGAATGATTTCATTGGATTCAGTTGTTCCCCCATCTTTCTCTTTCGAGTGATTGAATCTTTTGAACCTAAGGGTCAACCATGCTTCAGGCGTACACTGGATGAATCATTTACTGCCACTTTATTTTGTCCAACAGGGACATCAATTCGTGCAGGCACATTTGCAGCTGCAATATGTGATTTTGTCACCTTCGAAGCATCATTAAATGCATATGGCATTTGATTTTCAATACTTTGAAGATGAACGATCCTTTTTCATTTCATTTTCACATTGAGTGATTCATGGATCAAAATGAGATAAGGTGGGTACAACCCATGTCAGCTCTTGCCGTTCTTCTGGAACGATCTTTTCTCCCCCAATGACGGGAAGATTGTCTCATCAAAGTGACAATCAGCAAAACAAGATGTAAACATATCACTTCTCAAGGGTTCCAAATATCTATTGATAAATGGTGAATCAAAACCCACATAAATTCCCAGTTTGCGCTAAGGTCCCATTTTAGTAAACACATAAACAGCACAACCAAAAAACTCGTAAATGTAAAATATTTGGCTGATGCCCAAACATGAGTTGTATTGATGAGTATTGGTGGTTGGTTATGAGTCTCGATCGAGCTAATGATGCAGCATGTAAGATGGCATGCCTCCATGCAGAGACTGGCAATTTTGTTTTCATGAGCAAGGTGCGAGCTATTAATTGAAGCCGCTTGATAAATGCTTCTGCTAAACCATTTTGAATATAGACATAGGGAACATGATGTTTAACACCAATGCCTAATGTCATGCAGTAATCATCAAAGGTTTGAAACGTAAATTCACCAACATTATCAAGTTCCATTGACTTAATAGAGTGATCTGGGAACTGTGCTCGTGATGCGTTACGAATGTGACACACAAATTAAACCCTATTTGTGACAATTTTAGTAATGATGTAAGTAGGGATCGTTCTAACCGGGGATTAACTAAGGGTGCTAATCTAATATAAATTGACTTAAAAACACAAAAACTAAACTTAAAGACTCTAACTAGACTACTATGACTCAAAACAGATTTGAAACACTCAAAACTGCCTAAAACAATCAAATTGACTCAAACAGAAACTAAAACTTGATTTGGACGAATTTGAAAGTTCTTGTGACTCAAAATACTTAAAACACAAAATAAGACAGATTATAAAGACTAAGACTTAACAAAATATGGGGGGATTGTGTTTGGACGAAATTTAATTTAATGGACAGATTGTAAAAGAAAACAGATTGTAAGGCAATTTGTGATGAACCAATGGATGATGGAATAGCTAAGGGGTTCTTCTCCACACATGAAATATATGCAACGTAAATCAATTTCCAGTTATCAATTCAATAAGTTATGAACCTCGACACTCCAAGTTCATTAGGTCCGCTTAAATTAACCTTCAGATTTCCCTAGAATCATTGAATTGGATGAATATGCATCGCAACCAAATTATTCCTAGCAAGTTCTCTATATGAACAGCATGATAAAGACACAAGTTAGAATCATTACGTTTGTTGGAAATCATAAGCATCGACAAGGTATTTGTAACTATGAAAAGCATGATACTCCTGCCAGGAATCTACTTAACACGATCGTGACTAGCGACCTTCACTACTTGCGAATATAAATTCATAACGATTAGGTGAAACAAACTTATACCCTAGCACCAGATTCAAGCATGCAAATTAAGCGTGCACTCTCAATCAACATACAAGAATAAGTTCTAAATCAAACGGTTAAGCAAATTGTATTCACGACTTATGCAACGATAACTGGAAGTAATCAACTTATTTCACATATATAATCATGGTTTCGAATACACCCTTAGCCAAAACAAATTTAGCCAATCATACTCAAAACAAAACAAAGATTACATGAATTAGACATTGAAATATAAGATAGAATACACCTAAAATTGTTCAACAACTCAGAATGAAGAGCCAAACAATTGAGTGAATCTGTCTCATTTCCCTTGCTTGCGGTAGATTGGGTGATGATGGTTTCTGGGTTGTTTTGATGATGTAGAATGGATTTTGGGGTGTTTAGAGGCACGGCAAGGGATGTAGGTTGAGTGTGGATGAGTGTTTGATGGTTGGAAGGTGGTGGAGGACTCGGCAATGATGGTGGAAGAAGGTGGAATGGCTGGTTGTGTTTATGGGTTGCAGAATGGTGTTTTGGGATGAATGGATGTGTGTGGGAGTGAATGGACGAGTTTTTGTGGTGAATCCCCCTCTAGGGTTCGGCCAAGGGCTGATTATAAGTGTTTTGGGAAGTTAATAACATACCTAATTGAGTTATGATTCAGATTTCCTAGTCTAAATAGAAAAGGTAAGTGAATAAAGTCCAAATAAATTCAGAAAAGGGGAATGCACGAATTTAAAACAAGTAAGGAATGTCCTAACCTTGCAAGGAGTCCGAAATTAAACCTCTTGCACAGCAAGGACAGGGAATTTAAGGTAAGGTACGAAATTGGTGCAAAAGAAAGAAGGAAAAGTCAATTCCTTGCAAGAAATTAGAAATTAGGACTTTAGGGAAAGTTTTAGAACTAGGAAAGTGAATTAAACTAGGAAATAAGAAATTGAAATCAGGAAACACAAGGGAAGGGTGCGGCACATAGCTTAGGGAAAGGTAAGGCATAAAGCAAGAGGTATTAGAATAAGGGAAAGGTCCTAACACATATGGAAAATAGGGAAGTTTACACAAAGAAAGGGAAACAACCTTCCTTGCATGGCAAGGAAGGGAAAGTTGCAAAGAACCTTTGTTTGTTGTCCAAGGGTGCTCGGGAGCCATCTTAAGTGCTAAAACTTAGAGCGTTCTTGATTTAGGAAAGGTCAACCAAAATAGGGAACTTTGGCTTAACTTTCCTACTTCAAGTAGGAATCCTTGTGTGATTAGGAATCCTCGTCCAACTAGGAATCCTCATGTGAGTGGGAAACCTCCTTCAATTTGGAAACCTTCTCGTAATTGGAATCCTCATCGTAGTAGGAATCCTTGCGACATCAACTCTTCAATTTCGTCCATTCCTTTTGCTCCAAGCATAAGCTATCCAATTTGTGCCCAAAAGTGCTCCAAAAGGCTCCAAAATGCATCCTTTCGCCAAATACATCTCATGAACCTGAAAACACACAAAAGAAGCTTAAAGAACTAAAATAACTAAGAATTAATAACATAAATGCACGAAAACAAGCAAACTAAGTCGCATAAATATGCTCCTATCAGCTGGCAACTTAATTATCTAATCAAGAAGTCTCGCAAAAGCTACATTTCAAGTAGACAAGATGCAAACATGTGACCATCGAGTAGATGCATAAACCAAAACCATAAAATATCGAAATGGTCCACAAGGTGGTTGAATAGGCCCATAAATATCCCATTGAATTCTTTACAAAAATGATGAGGATTCAACATCAACCTTTAATTGCGATGGTCTAATTACCAACTTCCCTTGGGAACAAGCCTTACAAGGGTTATCATTCAAGATAGCAATTTGTTTGCTCAATAAAGGATGTCCATTAGAGTTATTAATGATTCTAGCATCATGGTGGATCCTGGATGACCTAGACGGTAATGCCAAAGCATATAAACTTTTGAATCAATGAACTTCTGGTTCATGACAGTATGTGCTTCAATTGTCTTTATGTATATATAATACAATCCACTCGATAAACTACGCAACTTCTCCAATATACGCTTCTGGGTATCATTGGAGGTAATTCATAGATATTCCACATTTTCTGCACTTTTCTTTTCAATGTGATATCCATTTAAACATATGTCTTTAAAATTCAACAAATTTTGAGTAGATTGAGTATACAATGCATTCTGTATGGACAATATTGTTCCATTTGGTAACATGATTTGGGCTTTTCTTGAGCCTTCAATTACATCTAATTGGCCTGATATTGTTGTTACCTTTACTTTTGTAAACATCAAGCCTAAGAAATATTTTCGATCTCGAAGTATTGTATGCGTGGTTGCGCTGTCTCCAAAACAAATATCTTCGTCATTGCTCTTGTTTTGAGAATAACCATAATGTTTATCCATGCTCTCTGAGTAAGGAAATCTTAGTTAACAAAATAGTTTATTCATAATAAAGGAATTGAAATGCCACTTTTATTGAATTGAAATGCAAGCTTTAAACTACAAATTGATATAAGAGTACATCAAACAAAAGTGATTCAATTGGACCAATACGCTTCATTTCCTCTTTCCACAATGAAGTCTGAAACATCCAGATGGGTTGTGTTCAATTGCCCTGATAAATCGAACACTGGATCAGGTATGTCCATCAATTTAGCCTGGTCAATAAAATTGGTTTCGACACCCTTCTCCTTGAGGAAAGCTTGATACAGATCCACCAAATGTTTCGGGGTATGACAAGTATGCGCCCAGTGCCCATTGCCACCATACCTATGGCAAACTCCTTCAGGATTTCTAGGAGTATTATTCATATGAGCTTTTATTTTGTGTTGATTTGCATTCTTGAAGCTCGAGCCTGAATTATACCTTGGAACCTGATTGTGAAACTGGACACCATTGTTCTTGCCTTTCCCGTTCCACCGGCCTCGCTTATGGCCATGTCTTCGTTTGTAATTATTGCCATGAGAGGATGTAGTGTTCACTTTAAGAGAAACAACATTCATTTCTGGGAATGGTGCCGATCTAGTAGGTCGGGACTGATAGTTCTTCCTCAGGAGCTCATTGTTTTGTTCAGTCACAAAGAGTATAGATATCAGCTGGTTATACTCAATAAAGCCTCACTCTCTATACTGCTGCTACAGGAACAAGTTAGAGGCATGAAATGTGCTGAAAGTCTTTTCCAGCATATCTTCCTCAGTGATGGTTTCCCTACAGAGCTTTATCTGGGAGCTGATTCTAAACATTGCATAATTGTACTCAGCCACTGTCTTGAAATCCTAGATTCTTAGGTGAGTCCGTTCATAGCAAGCCCTTGGAAGAATCACCATTTTCTGGTGATTGTATATATTTCTCAATGCCTTCTAGAAGGTTAATAGATCTTCAACCTTGAGGTACTCGCTCTTCAGTCCTTCATCAAGGTGGCGACAGATAAAGATCATGGCATTCGCCCGATCTTTAGATGATGCATTATTCTCCTCCTTGATGGTTTCTCCAAGATTCCCTACCTCCAGATGGATCTTGGCATCCACTACCTAGGTAAGGTAGTTTTTCCAGTAATATCCAGTGCAATAAAATCAAGTTTTACCAAGTTTGCCATTTTTTTTCTGAAAGAAAAATGAGATGTGTAAAAACTTGCAATAATATGTATTCTGGAGTAATATAGTGTTAGAAGTTCTAGTTCTTACAAAATTTTCATTTTAATATTTAGGCCAAAATGATAAGCACTTGAAACTTCAGGCTTAAGATTTACATGATTAATGAGGATGGCAATTGTATAACACCTCTCATTGAAACAATTTAGTATAAGATGGGCGATTGTACCACACCACTCAAGTAGCAGGAAAAAATTAAATATGCAGAGCAGGGTGGATGATCATATCACACCACCTAAAATTGCAGTAAAATGAAATCTGCAGTCCAAGATAGGCAATGATACCGCACCATCTTTTATCACAACAAAGATAAACAAACATTGGGTTAGTAATCGAGAACTACACCAAACAAAAAATCAAAGATATAAGTAATTGTTATATTGACAACTAGAAGCAGGCAAGGTGCTAGCAGTTCTTCGCGAGGGTACACCAGGCAGGTGAGGCAGAAGAAGAAGAAGAACAGTAAAATCCTTGGAGGAAGCATTTTTCGGCGAATGAAAATGAGAATTGTTTAGGGTTAGAGAGTCGTGCTGATAACGTGTTATAAATAGACAAAAGTTATAGAAATAACCTTTGCTAAGGACATGAGCGAAGCGAGTGTGAAATATCACACTGTTTTTGTTTTATAACTATAACACAAAGGATTGTAGATAAAAAAGGAGAGGATGGAAACTAATATTATTGCTTTCAGTGATTTT
Organism: Crataegus laevigata; assembly: GCA_963580275.1. Taxonomy (NCBI): domain Eukaryota; kingdom Viridiplantae; phylum Streptophyta; class Magnoliopsida; order Rosales; family Rosaceae; genus Crataegus; species Crataegus laevigata. The sequence continues at coordinate 6,447,620 of OY756945.1, forward strand.
CTTTTTTCAGTTGTTGTCCCTTGATCACCTGCGAAGTACTCTATTTATAGAGCCACATCCGTAGGTTTACAGTGAATGAAAATTTCACCTGTGACCAATCCAACAACATCTGTGATTAGTTTACAGAAAGTGGATGATTGCTATACAACAAACAACAACAACATTATTAGGCATGTGAGAAAGTTACTGTTGGCATATGGGCATACATTCCCACTGTTTACAACACAAGTGAAGTTTTTGGTATTGATGACTTTTATATGAAATACTTGTTATGTGGTGTATTATTTTAAAATAAATTATATTCTACTTTTTCAGATATATGTTAAATGTCATCTCATACAATATTTTTATAACATTTTAATTTTATGTATATACTTGTATCTAGTTGCAAATTCATACATTTATTAGTCAAACCGTTAATTTGACTGGCAATTGCAAATCTACTCTTTCGTAGGTCTACCCACAATTAAGTTAAAAATTATTGATTGTTAAAGACAACGATTAATTGACGTCCCTTGATCATAACTCGTAAACTAGTATTCCAACAACCTAGTGACCAAGCAGCCGTAATTAGTTGAGTGTTCAGCTTTGATTCTGCACCCTAGCTGAGGTTCCAAAACCAAACCATATATAGCTCAAATAAGTGTGATATCCACACACCCCATATTACTTCTCACATACCTTTTTAATTTTTTGCCATCAGATCAGATGGATTGAATAAGATTAACGGACATAAATTATTAAGGGGATTGTGAGAAGTAAAGTGAAATGTATGGATAGCACATCCCTAGCTCAAAAACAAGAACTAGAAGCAAAAGGGACGCATTTGGGCTGATTTCGCTAGTAGAAATATGGCCAAAGGCACATCCATTAATTGCGTCGCGCTCTTGTTATTATAGTACTGCCTCATGATTCTTTTGGTGGTCCTCCACGCCTTCACAATCCAGTGGTCAGCAAAATAAATGACAATCAAGAAGAAAACTTAATTAGAAATATTTAATAAAACGAGAGAGGGAGAGAGAGTTTCAATGTCTGATATGAGGGCATGCAATATACATGTTCTGGCATTGAAGAGTTGTCGTTTATATATAGAGGTATAAGGATTTGTATATGTCGTTCGACTCGATCCTAATTTGGGAGTTTTATAAACAATATTGGAAGCTAGCTATGGAGTGACCGATGGACTTAAAATTAAGGAAGGGTGGGCTGGTTTAGTGTATGATGTAATCCCTTAATTCAAGGAAAGGTGATAGCTTCTGGTTATCAGGCCATCTCCAACCGATCCGGCCAAAGGGTTATAGGGCTAAAAATAGCTCGAAATGGCACGAAAACGGTCTCCAACCGAGAGCTAGGTCAAAGGGCTTGTGGGTTCCACCAAGCCAAAAATATGAAACCATGCCAACCGATTGGCCTATTCCAACCAGCTAGCCAGCCAACCTCGGGCTGGCCCAAAGTTTGAATTGCAACGGCTACCTAGCAATGGCTACCTGGCGTCATGTTGATGCCAGGTTGCTGTTGCAGTTGAATTTTATTTTATTTTTCGGACAAATTTTTTTTTTAGAAAATCCTATAAATACCTAAGCCATTCCTACACCATTTCTCACATAATTTTCACTATTCCATACTATTTTACCTCATTTTATTTCAATTCTTCACATTCTATTCTCTTACTTCTTCCAATAATCTTTCCTTCAATTTTTTCAATAATTTTCAAATAGCCACATCTACAATGAAAGGAAGGGTTGGACCCGAAAAGAAGATTAAGCTCTTTGTAGGGCTTATAGATGGGTCTCGGAAGATAGTGTGAAGGGAGTTCTCAAACAAGTGAAGATGTTTGGAGTCGTATGTCTAAAAAGTACTATGAGTTCTACGAAGGCACCACTCCACCAAATCCCCAAAACCACGTGAGTTGTTCTTCAAGATGGAAAATACATCTTCATCTAAGTTTGAATAAATGGCATCAAGCAGTGGTAAAGGCTAGAAGCAGACATGAAAAATGGAGCCAATTATTATGACGAAGTAAGTGTTTTCACAAGTTATTTTAAATATTTAATTATATTACATTTAATTTCATAAATTAATTTCCTTTCACTTTTGTAATTATATTTTCTAGGTACGCCAAGCGAAGGAATTGTATATGGAGGACAACTCGAAACCCTTTAGTCATCATAATTGTTGAGAAATTTGTAAAGGGTGGGTGTTATTTCAAGATCCACCTCAAGAAGATTTAGTCCTACGCCGGTGTTCGGAAATGTTTCCTCAAATGCAGTTGGGGATGAACAAGGATCTCCTACCATTCAAGAAACAAGGGTAGAAAATCCTACGCTAGTGTTGGACATCATGAAGTAAACGCCCGAAGACATGATGCCTCATCCGGAAGCGACATCTGAAATCCTCTTTTGTGTACACCGAGTTGGAGTTGAAGTAGTTGTTCATCAAAGTCTCATGCACCATCTCTCTATTTCATGGTTTGTAAGAGCGACCAGCAACAGAGCCACCTCATTGAGGTTGTTCTTTAGTTTCCTCACACACCATGACCCTAGCTATTGTTGCCATATATGTTGTGTTGCACCATGCTTCATCTTCTTCATCGGACTTCTCATTTCTCGTCTCATTTGCACCCATTTATCTTCCAATTCATAATTGGATGAGGAACCCCAGTTGGAATGCGAAGAGGATCCAAAGTTTGGAATTCATTGCAAACTTGAATTGAAAGAGATATTGGAGAGGGCAAAGATGAAGGTGTGTGAATTCTACCCCAATTTTTAGCCAATTTATTAACATTGGAAGCTAAAGATAAGAAGTGCCACATAAATAAAAATTCTATCTAAAATTTGCACAACCAATTACATCTCGACATGTGGCACTCGATATCTTATCCAAAATATTATTAAGATTACACAAAGATAAGAAATATGGAGAGTTACTCACTTTAGCGACACGTGTCACTCAAAATCTTATCCGAACAATTATTGAGATTACATAAAGATAAGAAATCTAGAAAGTTACTCACGTTAGCGACACGTGTCACTTGAAATCCTATACAAAAAATTATTGAGATTATATAAATATAAGAAATCTGAAGGCTTATTCATTTGGTGACAAGTGGCACTCAAAATATGTCTGAAAATCTTATTTTAATATGGTAGTTTAATTTAAGTAACCATATTAATTTAATTTAAATAATAAATTATGTTTGGCCAATAGCCATTTGGCCTTCTCGGTTGGAGACGGTTTTTTGTCAAACTGCTATGTTTGGTATATGGCCCTTTGGCCCCCTCGGTTGGAGATGGTATAAAATATGGTCTGACACTATTCATTAAAATATTAATTTATTGCACGGTTATAGGCTAAATAGAGCCCTTTGGTCCTCCTTTGGTTGGAGATGACCTTAGAGTTTAGTCAAAGAAGGGTTGCTTGTAACCGTCTATCTCTTTTCTCTACTTATATTGCTTTGTACATTCATACAAACCATGAAATACATGTTCTATCAAACTTAAAATTCCACATGGTATTAGAGTAATGTCATTCTTGACCTATCTCTGCCCATTTCTTTTCCACTACTATTCGTATTCAACCTTCGCCCATGGCTGAAGAAAGCTCAGCTCATTTGAAGGCTGAAAGCTCTCATGCTTCTCCTCCAAGTTTTTCAGATGCAAAGGTCAACACCAACCAACGTCTTTGTTTGGTATTATTGAACGAATTCAATTATCTGCACTGGTCTAGGGTTATTTCTCTTGCTTTAGGAGGAAAAAGGAAACTATGGTTTATCAATGAGAGTAACGAAGCACCAGATAACTCATCTCCAACATATGAAGCATGGTTGTGCAAGGACCAACTGGTCATGTCGATGTTTCTTAATTCGATGAAGAAACATGTTGTTGAGATCTTTAGCTATTCTGAGTCTTCACATGATTTGTGAAATCTGTGAAAGACATGTATGGGAACCAAAACAACTATGCTCGTGTTTTTTAGCTGAAAATTGACCTTGCAGGCCTTTAATAAGATGGTAAATCCTTTGTTCAGCACCTTGGTAGTCTTAAGACTGTGGAATGAGTTAGATGTTTATCTTCCTCATACCACTAACGCTGCCATTCTTCTAAATATAGTTGAAGATGACAAAATTTATCAACTACTTACTAGTTTGAGCTCCGACTACGAAGATCTCAGGAGTCACATTCTTATAAGTGTGGAACTTCCTACATTCAAAACTGTATGTGCCACAGTACAACGTGAAGAAGCTCGAAGAAGGGTGACGAATTTGGAGAAAAATCCAAAAATATTTGAGGCTAGTGTTTATGCTGCAAATCACAAGCTTTCAGACAATAGAGTTTACAAGGGCAAAAATCCACAAGTGCACATACTACAACGCAGTTCGACATGTAGAAGAAATGTGTTGGATACTGCATCCTAAACTAAAACCCAAGTTTAGCAAGGACAACAAGATGATCATGACAAAACCATCTCATCATGGTCCCTACAAACCTTAACCTGCTGCTCAGTACAGTTCTAGTTAATTCACCAACAATATTCAAAGCTTCACTACTAATCCTGTTTCTCTCATCAATGAATTTGATGTGTACCTACAAAGCAAGAGACAAAGCATCCCACGACACAAAGGGCTGGAAATGAGAACCATATTGCCCTACTCGAACAATTTGCTGGATTCCTTGCTAAAAATGAAAACATCCCACGACACAAAGCTCCATGTATCTTTAATGCATTCTCAACTGCTCTACATACAAGTATCAAACATGATTGTTGAATTATAGACTCAGGGGCCACTAACCATATGAAAAACAATGAATCAAATTTACATGACTTTCAATCTTGGTCAAAGCCTTTGCATGCATCTATTGCGAATGGTAAAAATGCCTCGGTTAGGTGTGAGAAAAATCAAGTTGTTTTCCAATGATATTGAGTCCACTGCACTATTTGTACCCACATTTCCTTCCCAACTCTTATCAATTGGGAAAATCATTAGAATCCTAACTTGCCTTGTCATTTTCTCACCGAGTAGTGTTGTGTTTCAAGATTCTCTACCAAGAAGATGATTTGTGAAGTGTTCTTTTTTAATGGTCTTTACTATTTGTGTAAGGAGCCTCATCTAGCCAACGCCCTTCAAGTTGATTCAATATCTCCCAAGGACCAACAAACTTGGCACCAAAGATTAGCTCATCCATCAAAGGTTGTTTTGTCTAAACTTTTTCCCAAAATGTGTGAATCACCTATGCTATGTGATACATGCCAGTTTTCCAAGTTTACTAGACTGCCTTTTTGGTTCCTCAATGTCTAGTACACTCCGATGTTTGGGGTCCAACTATTGAATCTTTTGATGGTTATAAATATTTTTTCAATTTTGTGGATGATTTTACTAGAATCACATGGCTATATCTCTTGAAATCCAAAAGTGAGGTTCCATCTATGTTTAAAGATTGTCATCAACTTGTCATAACCCAATTTCATTCACATATTATGACCTTAAGGTCAGACAATGGCACTGAGTTCTTGTCCAACAACACGAATGAATACCTAAACTCTTATAGCATAGTTCATCAAGCAAGTTGTGTGGGGACTCCACAACAAAATGGGATCTCAGAAAGGAAGAATAAGGATTTGCTTGAAAAAATTCGTGCGTTAATGTTGCACATGAACATTCCAAAAAAAATTTGGTCACAAGCCATACTCACAACAACTTATTTGATCAACCGACTGCCAAGTCATGTTTTAGGGTTTAAGTCTCCTTATGAAACTCTTAAAGGAAGACATATAGCCCAATCACATCTAAGGGAATTTGGGGTGCACTTGCTTTTCCATATTCAAGTTATCCATCGTGATAAACTAGAGCGTGCAATGTGTTTTAATGGGGTACTTATCACCACAAAAAGGTTACAAATGTCTCAATCATGTCACTAACAAACTTGCGGTGTATAGGGATGTAAGATTTGAGGAAAGTATACCATATTTTTCCAAACAAGTTGCTCATTCTCATGAGGGGGAGTTAATGTGTTATTTGTTTCCCTTGTCGAAAAGCAAGTGATGGTGATCAATTCACAGTTAGTCACAAACAAGAAGAACATCTGGATGACACCATTCATCACTCTTCATAAACCTTGTACACTGAGTGACGATGCATCTACACCAAATGTTCTTCAAGAGGCTCTTATTTCAACTCTAACGAGGCACAATCCAATTCGTGCAAGACGCCCTTTTGCAAGGCTCCTAGACTATGTCAATTTCACCTCCAAACATCCCATCACTGATGTCTTGAGTTATCATCGCGTTTCTTCCACTCACGGTGCGTTTCTTGCTAAGATTTCTCACCAACTTGAACCAAGGACATTTCAAGAAGCTCACTTACTTCCTGAGTGAAGAATTGCAATGGTGGATGAACTTCGTGCCTTAGATGAAAACCATACATAGAGTATTGTCAAGCTTCTTCCATGAAAAAAGGTTATTGGGAGTCGGTGGATTTACAAAACAAAGTTTAAGGCTGATGGATCAATTGAACGTCACAAAGCCAGACATGTGGCTCGTGGTTTCACTCAAACCTTTAGGGTGGACTACAAAGAGACCTTTGCTCCTGTTTCCAAAATGAACACAGTGAGAGTCCTCCTTTCAGTGGAAGTGAATTGTGGATGTTCCTTGTATCTAATGGATGTTAAAAATGCTTTTCTTCATGGGGAATTACAGGAGGAAGTGTACATGCAAATCCACCAGGTTATTCCTAAGAAAATAAGGGTATGGGGTGTAGGTTACACAAGGAAATGTATGTGCTGAAACAGTCACATCATGCGTGGTATGCCAAGCTTAACTCAGTGTTGGATAGTGTTGGCTTCTCAAGAAGCATCGCTGACTCATCTTTGTTCATTCTCAATGGCTCACTTGGAAGATTGGTGGCTCTAATTTATGTGGATGATATCATTATTACCGATGATAATGAGGTTGAAATTGAATCTCTCAAACAATCTCTACACCACACATTTTCCGTCAAAGATCTTGTTAGGTTAAAGTACTTTCTTAGGCTTAAAATGACAACCTTTCAGTGGGGCTTATTCCTAAACCAAATGAACTATATTGTAGATCTTCTTACGAAGGCTGAATTAATTAGTTGTAAGCTAGCTGCTACCCCTATTGATAACAATCTAAAGCTTGATATAGATGGAGTGCCACTCACTGATGTCAGTTACTACGAAAGGTTGGTTGGAAAACTCATATACCTTATCATCAACAGACCTGATATTACATATGGTTTCAGCTTGATCAGTTAGTTTATGCATGCACCTACCGAGAAGCATCTCCTAATTGTCAAAAGAATTCTACACTATCTTAAAGGCTCTATTGGTAGAGGTATACCCATGAAAAACAAACATTCAACTGAAATTAGTGGCTACATCGATGCCGATTGTGTAGGGAATGAAATTGATAGGAAGTCCACCACTGGATACTACACATTTGTTAGAGGGAACCTAGTTACGTGGAAAAGCAAAAAGCAGCAAGTGATTGCTCGTTCCAGTGCTGAAGCCGAGTATTGTGCAATGGCATCAACGACATGTGATTTGATTTGGCTCAAAGGCCTCTTTTCAGACTTAGGGTGCCCTAGTACTACTCCTTTGTCTCTCATGTGTGACAACCAAGCAACCATGCATATTGATGCTAACCCAGTGTTCCATGAAAGGACCACACACGTTGAGGTGAACTGTCACTACATTAGGGCACATGTTCAATCACAGATAATTCAAACTATTTTCACTCGTAGTTGTGAACAACTAACAGACTGTTCATTAAAGCTCTGCCCTCAGCACAATTACTTAGGAAGCTTGGCTCGATCAACCTCCTAGATCTAGCTTGAGGGGGAGTTCTAGAAGCTAGCTATGAAGTGACCGATGGACTTATCCCTAGAAGTTGTCATTTGTCAACTCCCAAAGTCAACGATCGCAGCTTTCTAGGTTTCATCATTATCTAAGATCCCTTAAATTATGGAGTAGATGATTTCTTAATAGTTGGTTTAGTGTTTGATGTAATCCCTTAATTCAAGGGTGATAGCTTCTGGTCATTATCTGGTTATTAGAGCTTAGTAGGTTGCTTGTACCCGTGAAATACATACAGGGCCAGCCCAGGCCTAGTGCAGGCAGGGTGACCGTCCAGGGCCCAAAAAAATTGGGGGCACCAAAATTATTAGGGTGGTATATTTATATATGTTTTCATAAGAGTATAAATTTATAAAATTTGGTTCATTGATAAAGAAATCTAACCAGAAATGGTGGTTTTGTCATTTGAAATTTGGTTCAAAACACTACATGTGCTTATTTACTTTCCAATTTTTACAAATTTCTTTTCTTGTAAAAATTTTCTTTTCATAAGAAAAATAAATTTATAAAATTTGATTAAATGATAAAGAAGTTTAATTAGAAGCAATGGTTTTTGTTGTTTAAAATTAACGAGAGGTCTTAAGTTCGAAATGCTATGTGCGTGTTTATTTGTTTCAGTTTTTACGAATTTTTGTTTGGTTGTTAATTTTTTTTAGTTACTAGCTAGCGTAGACCAAATTTTGAGAGCAAATTCGCAAACCATATGACTTGTCATCACAAGGTTTAATTTAGTGCCCATTCATTACCTATACATATCAATTAAAGACTCGAAAACTTCATTATTTTTTTAGTTCCATGTTGACAAGGTTAGTAAATAAGAAAAAACGCATCGCGATTTATTCAAAAACACTTTAAAAGTTCAGATGGAAAAAAAAAACTTATCATCTATCTACTTGTAAGCTCGGAGTTTTTTGGTTTCCTTATCTCGATACAAAATAAATTAGTCTTTCGGTGTTTCTAAATTATTGAGTTTGAAGTGTTTTTCTAAGTATAATTTTATCGATGTCTTACGTGTAAAAATAAATAATTTTCTTATATGAAGTTAGGGCATATTTTTTGGTGTCGCCCCGGGTCTCAAAAATCTCTGGACCGGCCCTGAATACATATTCTATCAAACTTAAAATTCCACAAATAACTAGGGTATGATCCAAGAAAGAGTTCATATGAATAAAATATATCTAAAACAAATGATGAACATGACAAAAATATAAAAGTTGAATACGAAATATATATATATATATATATATATATATATATATATATATATATATATATATATATATTGGTCGAGTGCTCAAATGAGAGAATTTTGTGCTCCATTGAGTTTTGATGATGCTATGAAGTCTTCGATTAATTGACGAGTAATTAATTGATGATGACTAATAAGTTAAACCTTGTTCTACTTCTCAGTCTGCCAAATGCCATGCCTTCTATAACTTGGGTCGAAATCCTACTTCCGTGGCCAAATACTTCGTCGCAAAAACTGTCCGTGGCCAAATACTTCGTCGCAAAAACTGTTTTTCCTTGCAGTGTTGCTTCTCTGCCCATCTTCCCTGCAATACCGCGGCACACTACTAGACTTCTGTAATTTTGCCATGTGAAAGAGATTTCTCTGGCCTACATCTCCTTGGATCAAATTAATTACCATATTTCCGCAAAGAAATCAAGCTTGTGGTATAACTGAACATATCGAGTGGTATAACATTGCAATTCCCATTCGAAGTTCCAACTTTTACAAATCTAATGTTTCCTTTCCACGGTTTAGATAGAAAAGGAAAACAATACTTTCAAATTTTGAGTAGTACCCTTTCAAGTATATGCCATGCTCCCAAGCACCTCGACAGATCGCGCAGAGTACCCACGAAACAAAGAGGAGTATGAAAGTTTTTATCAAGTATATGAAAGTTTTTAGCATACTAGGACTCACCTTGATGTGTATGCTGTAGTCTTTTCCCCACGAGTTTCTTCGTATCATATATAATAACTCTTCAACAGCCATAACCATCTTTTGTTACTGAAGAAACATGTTGGATGGTTAATGATCCTTTCCGAATTCTTCCTTTCCGAAAGTATGAAGTTTTTTTTTTATGCATTTCCAAGATCAGAAGAGAAAGCAATCATGATCAGCCAATGCATTTTCCGTATGCAGATACATAACTCTTACTTAAGCAATAAGAATTAAGCAAGTCTGTCTATGGTCCTCAGCGTTTCCCTAGTTCTACGCGAAGGAGATGAGAATTAAGCAAGTCTATCTAGTGTGGATACTAAATGAAGGAAACAAGATCGAACAAATTCACTCAGAGAACCCACGAAAAAAGCGAAGTATGATATAGGTGGAGGGAGAAATATATTTTTCAATGTCCATATACTTTATGTTATGAAATGCTTCGGGCAAGTTGAAAAAAATATCTTCCTATTGAGAATGACACGTCCCTCCTCAGTGGAGGTGCATGGCTTTTGAAATTCCCACAAGTTAATTCTCATAAGGTGAATGCATGTGATATTTATGCGCATTGGTTAATGTATTATGTATGGTTGAATGCTTAGTTGGGTGGTGCATGCAGTCTGCAGACATTGAAATTGGAAGTTGGTAGAGAATTCTACTAAGGAATTTTAAATATCTTCCTAGGTCCAGTTACGGATGGTGGTTAATGCATGTATTGTGGCAATTGTGGGGAGAGGCTTCTCAGTGTATCTAAAATATGAGTTGATACACTACGTTTTATGATACGTTTATCGTTGTCAATATTGATAACATTTGTGAAAAGGGTTCTTATGTTTCAATACTTTTTAAGCTACTAACACATAAAATCGTCTTCACGAAGTTGAAACATTTTTTGATGTATGTGTATTTTCAAAAATATGATGTATTTGGTCTTGGTCTTGTCACGTGATGAATTACCATGTCCTTTGGTATTTTAATAGTTATGGCTCGACAGTGCCTTCTATTGCCCTCTGTTTGTAATGCATGTATGGCTTAGTTTTGTTAGTCTCTACTTGCTGGGTTATGTTTTTCCCTGCTTGAGATAACATTGATGTACTTTTCCTCCTTTTGAGGTTGCTTTGAATTTATTTTATCGACAAAAAATTAGAGCCCATATAAAGCTTGTCTTAGTAACTAACTCAAAATAGAAATTTACCAAAAAAAGAAAACTCAAAAATATAAATTGAAGTTGAAATTTTCTTTAGGGATAGAAAGTGCATACATAGTTGTCAAATATAAAGTACATACATAATTGTTAAATAGAAAGCAAATACATAATTGTCAACTAGAAAGCAAATACATAATTGGCCAAATAAAAAACGCATGTATTGGCTTCTCTGTATAAGTTTCTTGAAAAGTAGCAAATCCAAACCCAACTAAATATAATATAGGAATTCAAAAAAAAATTGTATGCTTCCTATCAAATACTCCCTGTCCAAAAGTAGAAATGAGTAGCTCAACAAGCAATGGAAATTGCCTCCATATGAATGAGGTAACTTGAACACTGGCAAGCAAAATGCTTGGAATAACAATTGATGATTTCCCGTCAAGCATAATGTATAGGCCACAAGAAAATACAATCATCATGGTGGCGATAGATAAAAAGAGGGTGAAAAGGCCAATTATTATTTTTGTGGGCAAGGATTTGTAAAAATCATATTCAGAATAACGTGATGCGAGAATGCCCAAAAACATGATAATCGAGGTTAATGAAGAAAAGAGCGAGATTGCATCTAAAACTATAAAAGTTGTGAATAAATACCTTATTAGTTAACAATGTAGGAAAATTTGTTTTTTCATCACTCTTATTATTTTCACTAAGAACTGTGAATGCTGCAACAAACAAACATTATGGTGACAATAAGAGCACCTACTACAGTACAAGAAGTTGTTGTTTTCTTCATTGACTTTTCTACCTCTTTCCTCAATTCTTTGTGATTCTCCTTGAATACTTTTCGTGGTGTCTTATTATGTTTACAAATTTACAATCCTTGGGTTCTGCAATGCTCTCCACCTCCTGCATTTTTGGAGACCAAATTATTTATGGATGTGACTTTGAAATCTTTATCTCTTCATATAAATCCTTGAACTTTTGTCGTTTGAGACACCACATAACCTAAAATCAATAGTTAAGCACGTAGGATGATGGTATAGTACGTAGTTAAATAATAATATTTTCCTTTTTAATTTCAATTTTTTCCTACTATGCTTGCGCATGTCGACAAATTTTTTGTTTTGATTTTTTATTTTTAAAGAGAAGTAACCTCTACATTCTCTTTTTTCTTTGAAATTGAATAAATAAATTAACAAAAATATGTGAAGGAGTAGGAGAAAATGAGAGTAAAATTATAGAAAAAAATATATAAATAAACAACATATATGGAAAATACTTCAAAAATATTCTCTTTTATCTTCATGCTCCACTGTTTTCTTTAGTTTATCGAAATGAAGGCCATATTCGGATTTATGAGACCATCTTTATCTAGTTGTCGGAGAAACTCATGTATAATATTATAAACATTGTAGTAACGACATTTAACGGCAATTTGGAGCAGGCTCTGATTTTTTTCGTTTCGAACTTCAAGTACGGGACATGAGGAATATCTAAGAAAATGAGTAATATACTACTCATGCCTTTGTTCTTCTGCCATGCACAATGCTTCCTTCAATTTCTCACGTCAATAATACCTCATATTCCTTTCCACTACTTTACACATAAGAGGAAGAAATTGCTAGACCCGGTCATGCACCAATTTTATATGATATATACGATTGATACCTAGGTTTATTAAAAAAAATTATTTAAAAATAATATTGACTATTAATAACACTATCATAAAAAATTAAAAAAAATTAATTAACAATATGAATGTGTATGTGGCCCACCAAAAGTGTTTGGGATTCGCCACTAGTGTTTGGAATAAACTCATTCCTGCATTACAAGTCAAATTTGATGAAAAACAAAACAAAAACATTTTATTTGCAACTAACACCATTTCCCTCCTATCAGTTATTTTTCCGTTAGCTGAAGGATACATACTTATTTTTCAATATTAGTTGAATTTTACCTTATGATGTCAGTTTAATTACCTTTATTTTTCATTTCCATTTTCATTTATTTCTCTTCCTTTCCTTTCTCTTTTTGTCGCTTCTCTCTCTCTCTCGATAAATCTACAAGCAACGGAAATTGAATCCATATGAAGGAGGCAACTGGAACATCGGCAAGCAAAATGCTTGGAATGACAATTGATGATTTCCCATCAAGAATAATGTAAAGGCCACAAGAAAAGACAATCATCATGGTGGCGAAAGATAAAAGAGGGTGAAAATGTCTATTATCATTTTTGTGGGCAAGGATTTGTGGAAATCATCTTGAGAATAATGTGGCGCGAGAATGCCCAAAAACATGATAACTGAGGTTGTTGAAGAAAATAGCGAGATTGCATCTGAAACTACAAAAGTTGTGAATACCTTAGGAAGACCTGTCTTTTCATCATTTTCACCAAGAACTGTGAATGCTGCAGCAAACATTATGGTGACAATAAGTGTAACGGCCCCTCCAAATTATTAGCTTTATTTCGAGAAATAATAATATTAGTAATAGGCCCAAACTAAACTCTCCATTTCTTCCAATTCACTTCTAAATCTCCAAATCCCTCACACTAAATTTTTTTTTAAATAATATTTAATTCCCAAAAGCATAAGGTTAAATCTCTATTTATGCATCAAATTTCTTTTACTTAATTCAATTCTTCACCTTACCTAGCTCAATTTCTCAAACAAAGATTTTGTCTCAATTATTTAAACTACCGTTTTATGGTGATTCTTTAATCACAAGTCTTGAATCCAACCATACTAAATACTTATAATTTCTTCTCATACCAAAAGTATGATTTCATTCCCAATATATCACCTTTTTCTTTTATAGATCAATTTCCATTAGAATCATGGTTAAACTTATTTTGTGAATCACATTTCATCACTCTAAATGGCTTAATTCTTACTAAATTATCCATGTTGTTAATTACCAAAACAATCAATTAAATTAACAATCTAATTCCCCAAATTCTTCTATCAAACAACCTCTAAACGAAAGATTAATCCTCGAATATTTAAGGATGCATCTAACATTATTAGACTGCCTACATACCCTTTAGCGGGATCAAGCCTTTCGTAATTCACATATGCAAATTTAACCAAATTATGAAATTCAAACAAGTAACCATAAATCAACAACTATCTCCATACAAGCGAATCAAATCCAATACTTATCAAACTTGGTTTTAGAACATCAAAATTAACTTAAATATACGACGTTGGCTCACTGGCCACGCACCGCCACCGGTGGCGGTCGGCCGGCCCGAATTTGTCAGAAAATATCAACTATTTTAAAAAATTACCAAATTTTATAGCCAAATAGATCTCAGTGAGTGGAACAACTTTAATACATGTGGCCAAGTCCAATTTGACCGAGAAACACCTCAAATTGGCCACGAACCGCTAGGAACCCTTGAATTTGGGTGTGTTCAATTCAATCTCAAACAAACTCTGACGCCCCAAAACTTGTTTGGGCTTTGTTCTAGACCTCAAGGGGAGTCTAATGGTGGTAGAAATTGAATGAAAACATTTCAAGATTTGGTGAATTTCGAGCAAGAGGCGTTGCACCCACCGGTGCGTTTTTCCCAATTTCAATTGCTATCTCTTGATTTTTTTTTTTTTTTTTTTTGGGTGTAATAGGAAGATGGAAGGTCATGGAGGGTTTTACAATGGTTGGTTAGATGTAATTCGCCGGAAAAAGAAGCAAAATCCCATCGGAAAAGCACAAAGGACCGATCGGGTTGGGTCTTTCTTACCCGAGTCATGGATCATACCCCTTTTCTCTCCTTTCCTCTCCTTTCTTCCCCTATGATTGGTTCCCCTCCCCTGATTCCTTTTTCCTTTTCTCCTTTCTATTCTTTTCTTTTAATCACAGCCATCCATCATTTATTTTTCCTTTCATCACAGCCACACATGTGGCACAACTCATTGCTCTAGATTTTCTGGAGCTTTATAAATGGAAATAAAATTACCATAATATCCCCGACTTTAAACATTAATAACTTCTTCGTTATAACTCTGATTCACGAACGGTTTGCGCCTACGCGTTCGTGAGATCGAGCTCTATTCAAAAATATAAATTGTGACCTCGAAAGGTCTACAAATTTTAAATAGTTAATTTCCAAACTTTAACATCGTAACTAGTTTAATTTAAAACTAAACTCGTGTAAATTATTATAATTCTCGAGAAATCATATAAAAGCTCAATAATACAGATACGTAGATTATCAAAATTTTAGGAAACGAAACTTTAAAAGTTCTCGATTAAATTCTTCATAATCATAAATCAATTTATTTTCAATTTTTCCCACATATTCATAATTAGGAATATATAATTCATATATTTAAATTTTCAGGGTATTACAATAAGAGCACCAACAACTGTACAAGAAGTTGTTGTTTCCTTCATTGACTTTTCTGCCTCTTTTCCCAATTCTTTGTGATTCTCCATGAATACTTTCCGTGGTGTTTTATTATCTTTGTTTACAGATTCACAATCATTTGGATCTGTAATGCTCTCCACCTCCTGCATTTTTTAAGGCCAAATTATTTATGGATGCGACTTTGAAATCTTTATCTCTTCATATAAATCCTTGAACTTTTGTCGTTTGAGACACCACATAACCCAAAGTCAATAGTTAAGCACATAGGATGACGTTACAGTAGTTAAATAATAATATTTTCCTTTTCAATATCAATTTTTTCCCGTTATGCTTTTGCATGACGTTCTAAGATTCATACAGCCAACCCACTTAGAGGGAAAAAAGCTTTGTTGTTTTTGTTGTTGTATGCTTTTGCATGTCGACAAACTCCTGTTTTGATTTTTTATTTTTAAAGAGAGTAATTTATGCATTCTCTTTTTTTTCTTTTCTTTTTTTTCTTTTTTTCTTTTTTGAAATTGAATAAATAAAGTACCAAAAATATGTGAAGGAGCAGGAGAAAAATGAGAGTAAAATTATAGTCACAAAAATATATAGAAACGACATATAGGCAAAATTTTCATAAATATAAGCGTATATAGATAAATAGTCACCTTGAACCATTTTAGTTCTCTTTGCATTTGCAAAGCTACACCTTGAATGTGATCAATTTGTGACAATGGGGTAATCCTTGCTACTACGTGTAGTATATTATTGCCAAAGTCGTATTCCCCACTATTCCCTTTAGTTCACCTAATTGATCAAGGCCATATTTATCTTATTTTCGGAGCAACTCACATATAAGATTATAAACATCTTGTTTTTGAAGCAACTCACATATAAGATTATAAACACTGTATTGACGACATTTAGCGACAATTTGGAATAGGCTCTGAAGTTTTTCGTTCTTAACTTTAAATACGGGATATGAGGAATATCTAAGCAAATGAGTAATATACTCTACATGCCATCATTCTACCGCTACGCACAATGCTTCGTCCAATTTCATTCTTTGATATTCACTCATATTTTCTTCCCTTACTGATTCACACATGAGAGGTAGAAATTGTTGTATCCGCTCATGCACCAGTTTTATCTGATATATATGATTGTTTCCTATGTTCATTTAAAATAATATTAACTATTAATAAAACTATCATAAAAAAATTCAATCAACAATATGAATGTGTATGTGGCCCACTGAAAAACGTTTGGAGATTCCCCACTAGTCTTTGGAATAAATTCGTTCCTGCATTACAAGTCAAATTTGATGAAAAACAAAACAAAAATATTTTATTTATCACTAACACCATTTTCCTCCTATCAATTATTTTTCCATTAGCTGAAGAATATATACTTATTTTAATACCATAGTCGAATTTTACTTATGCTGTCACTTTAATTACATTTATTTTTCATTTCCATTTTAATTTATTTTCCTTCCCCTTTTCTTTTTCTCGCTTTTTAATTGGGAGGAGTATCAAAGGTGAAATTAATAAATAAGGTTTTCAATTTTGGAAACCCAAGCCCTCTCCCTCCCTCCCCCCTCGCCCCTCCCCCCTCCCGTACCTCTCACTCCCTCTTCCCTTTCACGCTGCTTCAGCAAGCCAGTAAAGACAAACAGCGCCGTCGTCCGCCAGTCACCAACGACCGTCAAATTATACCTCCAGAAACCTCTTCCCGTCCTCTTTTAAAACTCGAAGATAGTTTCTACAAATTCGTAGCCTAATCTCCTCAATTTCAGATTTAAGAAACGATGACCGCGGGATTTCCGGCCAAACCTGCCGGAATTGGACCTCGACCCAAGAGGTAAAAATGATCCACTCCTCGTGGGCTGTCCTCCAGTGTAAGTGCTTTTCCAAATCAAAGCTTTAAGTTTTGGGATCGATTTCTATATTTGGAATTTTAATTCCATTTTATGTATGCATGTGGAAGATTGGGGAGGAGGAAGGTGAATCAAGGTAAAAATATCATCTCATATTGATTTGTTTCTTGTTTCTGATTCCCTTATTAATATTATTATTGATTTATAATCATTTTTTTTATTAAGTTAGCTTTGGATTGATAGGAGATGGTATTTATTAACTGCTTGATCAAATTTGTAAATTTTTGAAGCTCTGGTTGTATCTGGAGAGACCAATTTGGCTGTAAGAATTGGGTAAATTTTGTGCTCATGTTTTATTTTACGAATGCCAACCAGCTTAAAAATGGTTTCTTATTGCATTTCTTTATCTTTAGTTTAAGTTTTACTAAAATATTTGTTAAATTGTCATGATTCTGAATATCAAGATTGCTGAAATCTTAATTTACTTGCCCAAACATTACCTCGATTTGTTAGAACATTTTCGACCTCGATGTATTTAGAGCTAACTTGTTAGTAGTGAATACCATGCCATTTCCATTTTTTTCAAGACACGGTGTAGAAATTTTTGTAAGGTCGCTTCTTCTGGCATATTTGGTTGCAGAGGTGGGAACGTCTAGTGATTCTGGTCTTTAGCGGAATTGGACCGCAACGAAAGCAGGAGGAAATAAACAAATCGAAAGCATTTTTACTTTGTTCCTTGTACATTGTCAAATCTTTCCCTTTGTGTAAAACGAGTGTGTAGCATATTAGTAGACATGGGTCATTCTCAGCAGCCAAAAAGAAGAGTGGCATTTTTGTTGATTGATGGTGTGGGAGACGTGTCAATACCAAGGTTTGGGTTTAAGACTCCTCTTCAGGCAGCCAAAGTACCCAATTTGGATGCCATTGCATCCGCTGGAGTTAACGGTCTGATGGACCCTGTTGAAGTTGGTTTGGGTTGTGGAAGCGACACAGCTCACCTTTCTCTATTGGGTTACGACCCTAGAGTATATTACCGTGGCCGAGGCGCATTTGAGTCCATGGGTGCTGGTTTGGCAATGTCGCCTGGTGATATTGCATTTAAGGTTAGTATTTTTATGTTTCTTTGTAAAATGGTATCGATGTTATAATTGCATCTTGATCCTGGATGAACTGCTTTAAATCTTTCAACATTTTCCTTCGGTCCTGTTATTTCTGGTAGACCAGGCTGTTCCCCATATTAATCGTTGCTATTTTGTTGATCTTTAGTCTAATTTTGCAACCTTGGATGAAAAAACTGGAATAGTCATCAGTAGGAGGGCTGACAGACACTTTGAGGAAGAAGGGCCCATACTGTGTGCAGCACTTGATGGAATGAAGCTGCCGTCTTATCCCGAATATGAAGTCAGAGTCAGGTGCAATTGTTCATTATAAATGCTGTCAGCTTCTTGTTTATGTGCTTCTATAAACACACTCCGTTAAAGTGGATTATTTATCAAAATCGTCCTACAACTTAATTCTTTCTAATGCTTATCCTTGAAAATTTTTAATGCTGTAGATTCAAACTGACAAAGAATCATTTGCTACAGGTATGCAACAGAACATAGATGCGGAGTGGTTGTAAAAGGACCAAGGCTAAGTGGAAATATATCAGGAACAGATCCATTGAAGGACAACCGTTTACTTTTGCAAGCTGAAGCTCTAGACGGCACTGATGAGGCAAGGCACACAGCTAAAGTTGTTAACGAGTTATCCAAGGAAATATCACATATTCTTGTTGCTCATCCACTGAATGCAAAGCGGGCTGCTGAAGGGAAGAACATAGCTAATCTTGTCCTTTTACGAGGATGCGGTATTCGGATTGAGGTTTGTTGTCTCAAACCATACTTGATTTATTCAAGGAAATATAACCTTGAGCCTAAGAGAAATGTTGGTCTTACAAGACCTCAACCCTTATGCTTACATTTATATCTATATTTCTTCATTTCTAAATCACATATTTCAGGTTCCTCCCTTTGAGAAAAAACACGGGTTGTTGGTCTTACAAGACCTCAACCCTTATGCTTACATTTATATCTATATTTCTTCATTTCTAAATCACATATTCAGGTTCCTCCCTTTGAGAAAAAACACGGGTTACGACCTTGCATGGTAGCTCCCACAAAAATCATTGCTGGACTGGGCTTATCTCTTGGCATTGATATCTTAGAAGCTCCTGGAGCAACCGGAGACTACCGAACACTTTTAACCTCCAAAGCAACTGCGATAGCTAAGGCACTCTCAGCTCCTCTGCAGTCTTGCCCCAATGTGTTTGTCCCAGGGGAAGATGAGCACAAACCAGGCCAACCAGATGGCTATGATTTTGGGTTCCTTCACGTTAAGGTCAATAATATTCTCAGATTCTTCTACTCTTTGTTTTTCTACCTTGTCACATGCAACTATTGCTCCTGCCTACTGAAGCATTTGCATCATAAATATTTACTTTACTGAAATTACATGGTAAATTGATGGCAAGAAAATGATTGTTTGTCTGTAATTTTTTAATGTCCCGATGGTTTGCCTCTTTAGTTTCTGGTCAGGTTGTTCACTTTCATAAATGGAAAAGGAAATCTCAGTTTTGTTTTGCATCGCAGGCTATTGATGATGCGGGCCACGACAAGGCAACCCTCTTCAAAGTGAAAGCAATGGAAGCTGTAGATCGAGCTATAGGGCAGCTGGCCAGGCTTCTTTGGGAGGCCGAATCAACTGGAAATTTTGAGTACTTTCTTTGCATCACTGGAGACCACTCTACCCCAGTTGAATATGGAGACCACAGCTTTGAGCCGGTTCCATTCACAATATGTTCGTTGAAAGATTTTGTGGGTGTCATAGGCGCAGAAACCATTTTGGGAAGCTCTCTTGATCCATTTCCTCTTCCAACTGTAAAAGATGGTGAACAACTTACCGAAGAAGTGAAGATGGAACAAGGGGAGAGAATCAAACAGCCTCAAGCTTACAGTGGTGATTCGGTTTTTGAGTTTAACGAGATAGCTGCAGCGAGGGGTTGTCTTGGGCGTTTCCCCGGTGGAGAGATGATGGGTGTAATAAAGAAGTATCTTGAGCTAAGTGCATGAGCTGCTCTAGTTGGAAAGTTGTACTTCCATATTTAGCACTAATTGTGTGGCCTAATAAGGTTTATCTTAATTGGAAAATGGTTACCAATTACAGTTAGAATTTGAAAGCTCCTTAGTGTTTTACGAGAATAAGTCATAATGTACAGTACGGTAATGATTTTCACACTCCACTTTTCACTCCATGCATTATTCGTTTCTGTTTTTCTAGCCTTTGGATTGAAAAAAGAGGGGAGCAGAGAAGAAGAAAACGGGATTGTGAAAATCACGACCCTTAAAATAAGTTGGTGCCAAAGGTTTTCCTTTTTGACTCCTTTCATCTGTGTGCATGTATAAGCACTAAAATTTAAAGTGAGTTGTATGACAAATATGGCACCAAACTTCGTTCCTTAATTCACTAGGAAAAAAGTCGATTAAATTTGAAAAGCCACTCATAATTCAGACACACAGGATGTATGTGACAAGGCCTTTTTCCATGTACAGGAAATCTCCAAGCACCCTTTCCATTCATCCACCTGATGCTCCACATTCAGGTTTTATGGTGATTACAGATGAAGATGCAGAAGAACACGACACGTCTTGCTGGCGCTTATGCAAACGCAGAAAGGTGTCGAAACTGCCGTCCCCACAAGACAAGATACTGACAATCGTTTACACGTCGGAGTTTCAAGAAGCAACGAAGAATAAGGTCTGGTTCGTTCGGGCTCTCGAGCAATGGTGGGAAGAGATCTACTCTTGTGGGAAGGTTAACCATGAAGGGAACGTTGTGAAGGATGATATGAGCGTAGACGTGCAAGCCGTGAAGGATGATATGAGCGGGCGTACCGGGTTCACCTGGTTCAAAGCTCATAACCCATACAGCAAGAAAGTGGTGAGTGTGGGTTTGAGCTCAGCAATTGTTGAGAATATGAGATGTGTGTTGGAGGCAGGATGGTGATGAAACGGATGCCAGAGTAGAGAAGGCAGACGAGATCACAAGTGCAAATGGGTGGAGGAAGTTTGGGTGCTATGTGTTTGTGGGGAGCTTCCCCTTGCGGAGAAAGGACGGGACTAGATTTTATGTCAATGCACGAAAAGTCGGTGGATCATCGCATGTATTCTCTTTACTGTTCGTCTGAAGGATGTAAATTTCCAACGCCAAGAAACTAATTTAGTGGAATTCAAGCAATGGAACGAAGGACAAAGTACAAAGTTACGATATTTTCAAAACCACGAATAGAATTTGTCATACATTCCATAACAACGACACATTACACAGGTACTTGAAAATTATAACAAAACCGAAAACACACTGCAAATGTCAAACTTAGATGCGATAATATGCAAATAACAAGGACTCCGATGATAGACAGGATTGTGCAGAGACTTGAACGAAGCAGCTCAGAAACCGTGAATCTTGATGTGGTCCTTCTTCACAATGCCAGCCTGTAGAAAAGATAAAAAGAAACTGAGGAACGATACTCATAATAATTAAGCAAGCAGATTAATAACCTGTCGGATAACCTGTCCAGTCGACCTATAGAACATTTAACATTATTATTAAGCGGAGGGTGACTACCTGGACTAGGAAGGCAGATACGTTCTTTCGTTGATCACCTTGAAGTTGAATGACCTGCACATGACCAACAATACGATACTTAGAAAACAATTACAGAACGCTGTCAGACACTATTACGTTATCGGTTTAACAATTTAACACGCACCTGCCCTTGCTCTGGATCCTGGACAACTGTACCATTGCAACAAAATTCCTTCTTCAGGTCCTTGAGGATTTTGTTGTAGCTAAATTCCTTCTTCAGTCCCTGCACGGTTGTCAGGCTTTTCCTACCGTTTCTTTGCTGAACACGAATGTGTACATAATCTTTTGTCCCAGCACCTGAATCCTCAGCATTTGCCTCAGCAAACGGATCTAAAACAAATATCAACATTCCAATTCGGTTTAATCAGATTCATAGTACATAAAACGGACATGTGAACCAATGTTTAATGGCTTCATGGTCATAAAAATTGTAACCAATCCAAATATTTAGTTTCTCAAAACAACCATTTTGGGTTAGTTTTGTTCGGTTTCTTTGGTGGATCAGGCTAGTTGTGCTGTTGAATAGTACTTGTTGACTTGGGCATTGACATTGATAAAAACCAGTGCGCATCCACAGAAGCATTTCAATCACGTTTTACAGTGCAAAGACCAGAAACTGAATCGATGTCCGATCCACTCATGTTCACAAAAATGATAACCTAACCAAACCATTTAGTGTCAGAAAACAACCAATTTCGGGTCAGTTTGGCTTGGTTTCTTAAGGTGGATGAGATACGTCAGGATGCTGAACAGCTCTAGCGGAAACTAAACATCGCATCGAAACTACATCTACCAAATACACCATCCTAAAAAATTGGAATCTTTAAAACGATCATTATGCATCCATGCATCAAAGTCTTCAATCACTACCATCATTTATACGTCCTATGACTATTAAACCACATAATCTTAAACGAATTTGAATACGGTATCGAGCAAGTGCAGCACGCATACAAACATATACGAATGACTTATACAACGAAAAATTAAACATACCGAAGGCAGTAGGAATTTGCACGTCGAGCTCAGACATGAACCTTGGCTATTGACTAAGAAGGCCTCGCAACCAGAAATCTTATACCTGGATCACACACAATTGAGAATCTCAAATTATCATCCTCGCAAAAAACGCCTCAAGAATAAAATTTAATTAAAACTCAAATCTTTTTGCAAGTAATTTAATAAAAATGCCTCCTTTTTCCAAATTAATCTGCAAAAATTAATTATTAAATATCCTAAATAACAAATTGGGTTCTTTGTCAGAATCAAACTTTATCTTACAACAACTTCCGTTCAAAAAACAAAAGCCCTAAACTTTGGATCATAAATATTAAAAAGAATTGAGATTCAATCATCAAAACCCTAAACAAGATGAAAACAAAATCCCTGAACATCTTCGGAATAAAAGGGCGAATTACCTAATCAGACGATTAGGAATTGGAATTGGGTAGGTGGTGACAGCAAAACCCCTAACTTCAAAGCTGGATAAGGTTTGATTCTCTGTCCGCCTCTCTCTCTCTCCCTCTCTCCTTTTAATTGAAAGCTATTTGGGAAGAAAGAAAAGCGAATGAAAAATTGGGGAGGTAAAGGTGGGGCCTACTTTGGGTTGGGTCGGTTGGGAACCGGATTCCCTCTGAGCATCGGGACCAGAGCCTACTGAGCAGCTAGACCTTTGAAATTTGATTCAACGACTACAAATAGAAGATCTTTTAAAGTTATAATAATTATAGTCGTTGAATCAAATTTCAAAAGCACAGATGACATTCATGCTCAGGAAGGGATCGGTTGCGTGCAAACTTCACGTTTTCTTTTTGCATATATGTTTCGTACGGTGTCGGCTAAATAGCATCCCCAAGAAAAGCCCTAAAATCATTTAAACTCTATTTGAAAGAGTTAAATTTAAA
Source organism: Crataegus laevigata (assembly GCA_963580275.1). Classification (NCBI taxonomy): domain Eukaryota; kingdom Viridiplantae; phylum Streptophyta; class Magnoliopsida; order Rosales; family Rosaceae; genus Crataegus; species Crataegus laevigata. The sequence goes on from OY756945.1 coordinate 6,471,406, forward strand.
TACTTTATCTTTAAAAGACCCTGTAAGACCATCTCCAACACTGGGCTAAATGCCAAATTACCCCCCAAAATTTTCCCTCAAACTCACTCCAACCCAAGGGGAAAATTCGGGCTAAATGTTAAATGCTAAACCAAGGCCAGATTCCCCCCAGAATTTAGCCCAGAAATCGGTGTGGACTCCACCAAACTGAATGAAAATATTTATCGAAATTTAATTTTTTTTTTATTAAAATGTTCATAAAATTAATTTACGATAGTCTACATATTTTTTTTTTAATTTAATTTAAGAAAAAAAAATAGCCTAAGTTTATTCTTTAATAATTCCGGGCTAAAATTTTAGGCTAGAAAGGGTTGGAGCAGAAAAACTGTTTCTGGGCTAAAAGCTAAATTTTTCGGGCTAAAAAATTTAGCTTTTAGCCCAAGAGTTGGAGATGGTCTAAAGGAGAATTGCTTTTAAATTACTAAAAACGTTTTTTGTGAAATTATTTTTTAAAATTAATCTTGAGTAAATTTAAAAAAAACACTTCAATCTTACAAAAAAAAAAAAAAACAACATCAAGTATGTGCTTTTGCAGTGTTTTTTAAAGTACTCTCAAATAAGCCCTTATATAATAACAAAGTGAACAATTATTCTTTAAATATATAGAGTCGCTATTCTATTGCTAAATGTTAAAAAATTAATAAAACTTAAAGGTGAAGCCGTGAACTAAGGAGAAAAGGAAAAGAAAGATTGTGTTTTTAAAAAGAGTAATGTTTATGATACCAAAATTTTAAATTAAATTTTGTAAATCAAATGATTTGGTCTCTTTAAGATTATCTTTTTAAAAATAAGTGGGGTATAAAATTTGTCAAAATAAGAAGTGCTATTAGAAATAAAAAGTTGGGTAAAAAACAGTTTACTACTCTCATGTTTGGTGGTTTTCAACATTTAGTACATCAATTTTTTTTTCATCCCAGAGTCATACCTAAAGTGTAAATTTTGGGATAGTCTCATACATCCGTTAGTCAAATTGTTAGTTATCCCGTTAAGTGATGACGTGGTGCCCATGTGGACAATGACTGGGCGTCACGTGTCATTAAAAAATATTTAAATAAAAATAATATTTTAAAAAAAACACTCTTCTCCCCTGTGCGCCCCCAACCCAAAAGAAGAAGAAGAAGAAGAAAAAAAAAAAACCGATCCCAGTTTGTACCTCCAAAAACCCAACCCCCTGCAACCCAGAGGAAGAAGAAAAAAAAAAGGAAACCCAGAAGAAGGAGAAGAAGGAGGAGGAGGAGAAAAAAAAATAGAAAAAAGGAACCCAAAAGAAGAAGAAGGAGAAGGAAGAGGAGCAAAAAAATAGAACCAAGAAGAAGAAGGAGGATGAGGAGGAGAAGAAAAAAAAACCGAACCCAGAAGAAGAAGGAGGAAGGAAGAAGACGAAGAAGAAGAAGGAAAAAGAAGGAGGAGGAGGAGGAGGAGGAGGAGAAAAAAAAAAAACCAGAAGAAGAAGAAGAAGGAGAAGGATGAGGAGAAAAAAAAAAAAAAACCGAACCCAGAAAAAGAATAAGAATGAGGAAGAAGAAGAAGAAGAAGAAGAAGGAGGAGAAGAAGGAGAAGAAAAAAAAAACGAACCCAGGAGAAGAAGAAGAAGAAGAAAAAACGAATTTGGGTTAGGGGCGCGGGGGAGAAGGTGGGAGTTTTTTTTTAATATTATTTTTATTTAAATAATTATTTAAATATATTTATGACACGTGGCGCCCAGTCGTTGTCCACATGAGTGCCATGTCATCACTTAATAAGAGAACTAACAGTTTAACTAACGAATGTATGAGACTGTCCCAAAATTTATACTTTAGGTATGACTTTGGATAAATAAAAAATTGATATACTAAATGTTGATATACTAGGTGTCCTATTTTCCCACCCACTATAAAAATTAAAAATGTAAAATGTTATTTACCCACCTACCATTATTCCTAAAATAACCATAATATATATTTTTTAAAATAACTCTAATATATCTTTAAATAATATTATAAATAAATAAATAAAATAGAAAAAATGAAAGAAAATGCAAAACTTAAGACCTAGACATTCATCATCTCTTTCACACCTATCGCCGTCCTGCAGAGACTTTGGACCCCCAAACCATTCATCTTCCTTCTTTTTGTCAAAATCGCAGATTTCACACCCAATTCTCTTTTTTTCTCCATTAAAGTTTCTCGCCTTCATCTACCACACGCCAATTCCTTCCTCCAACTTTTTAATTAATTATAACTCAAATCTTTCCCAACCTCTTTCCACCAAAGATATCACACTCCACCCACCATTATTTATTTATTATTTTAAATTATTTTTTGTTTTTTCAAAATTTTAGTATTGAATTAAATATGGGTTTAAGAGTCTTTTTTTAAAAGGATAAATATGTTATTAATATTTTCATTAAATGGTGGGTGAGGAAATAAGACACTGGAGCACGAAGATCACCACTCAAAAGTTAAACAGAGTAACTAAACTGAGCGGTTGACTCGTTTTGCCCTTCATTGTAGAGGAAATTGTACTTGGTTTGACGAACCTCCTGTCATTATAAATGATCTTCTTATGAAGGACATTTCTCTACCTTGTACTAATTAGCCCTGCGGACATTATAAAATATATATCGCCTTTCTTCAAAAAACAAAAAATTAGAACTTCTGTTGAAGATGCTCAAAGATCGGGTGTGTGTGTGTGAGTAGGGTAGAAATGTCAATGTACGCACATGAATTCCGACCCCTTTTTTAGGGATGTGATATCCACACACCCCTTTTTACTTCTCTCACACCTTTTTGGATTTCGGCCGTCAGATCGGATAAATTGAAGAAGATCTAACGGACAAAAAGTAATAGGGATTTGTGAGAAGTAAAAAAGGGTGTGTGGATAGCACACCCCCCTTTTTTAAACCAACGATATATCTACGTTAAAGAGCAAAATAATAAATAGCAATAATTAATATGAAAAGAAAAAAAAAGGAAATATTATTGAAAAATTAAAAAGGTTGGCCTTTTTCTTACAAGATGCCGGCTGGCGCGTTCCAACGTCAAAGTCAAATTTAATACATGTAATAAAAGCTATTATTACAAGAGTACGATGAAGAGAGAGAATCCTAGTTTATTATTATTTTTTTCCACACTATTCCACTCCCTAAAAAAAGAAATTTTTTTAAATTGGAGTTCATGTTCTTCAGTCTCCTGAATTTCTGAGTCAAAACCCTAATCTCAGTCTTCCTAATGTTCACACTACTTTCATTTCAGTGTTTGCAAAGCTAAGATTCCTGAGCTTCCAAGAAAGCATGGCCACTCAAAGTCTCTTCACTGCAAATTCACTTCACACTAAACCTTCATCATCCCCACACACTAAAGGTAAACTCTTGAGCACTTTTGGTTTCTGGGATTCGAATTTCAGCTGATTTTCCACTACTTGATTGATAAACAAAAGTTATGGCTGCTAAAAGTTAATCTGAAGTTATGTTGCTGCTGAAAATATGGAATCTTTGCATGGATTTGTGGGAAAATGATATATTGGATCGGTGATTCGACTCTATGAATACTTATTTTTTGTAGAAGCGATATTCGACTTTTAACTAATCTAAACTGCGGGGAGAGGGATTCGAACTTTTTTTTTATAGAAGCGATATTAGACTTTTAACAACCCATTCCGCAGATTTTTGCAGAATTTAGTACAGAAACCAATTGCTCAGGTTTCGAAAAGGATATGTTCTGTATCCACCTTTGAAAACTCACTGTGAAGTTGCTTAAATAATGATCATATAGGGTAAAATGAAGTCAAGTAGAAGTTGGAATGAATTCTTACCAGTTAAAGTTAAAACTTGTGCATGTGTTGATTGTGGAAACAATTCGACTCTATCGGGTTTTGAATTCTAAAGTGTATTTGTAAATTGTGTATGGTAACATTTGCAAGAGCTCGTAATTCTGAAACATTCCCATCTTAGCTTTTCTACTGTGCATTATTTTGAAACTTTGAGACGGAATGGGAGACTAGGATTCATATAGTTAAATCCGAAGGGAAAAGGCTCTGTTGCTGTTTTGATATCTGCCATACATCTTTTCCTTCTCCTGTTTCTAGTAATACATTGTTGGAATTAGAGGTCTGCAAATAGATGCGGTTAGATGCTATCAACCGAATGATTGACTAATGACAATGGTACGCTCTATACGGGGTACTTCTACTGAAGTGGTTTATGCTTATACAACGCATGCTCTATGACTAATAAAACATAAAAATGGAATGAGCTAAATTTCCTCGACCTTTCAGCAGTTGAGTTAACTCTAGTGTTATTAACAATGTTTCAGTATTGCTTTCTTGGTATTTCCTCTAAATAATTGTATTTCTTCAGTTGAGAAGAAATGGCTTGGATTTATTGCACTTGATAGAAAGCCTATGCATCTGAGGCTTTCAAATGGCTGTAGAGCAAGAGCATCTCTCAACGCCGATTCAAAGTCAATTGAAATCCCTCGACAGTGGTATAACTTGATTGCAGACCTTCCTGTAAAACCACCTCCTCCATTGCATCCCAAAACTTTTGAACCGATTAAACCTGAAGATTTGTCTCCTCTGTTTCCCGATGAGTTGATTAAGCAGGAGGCAAGCAACGAAAGATTCATAGATATCCCAGATGAAGTTCGTGATGTATACAAGCTTTGGCGCCCATCACCTCTCATTAGGTTTGTTGAGCTAGCATGCCTCACAACTTCATTTTTTCTGTAACTTATTCTTCCTGTAAAATTGTTGGAAGTGTCTTATCATTTCAGTTGTATATAGGGCCAAGAGGTTGGAGAAGCTTCTTGACACACCCGCCAGAATTTACTACAAGTATGAAGGTGTCAGCCCGGCTGGATCACACAAGCCCAACTCTGCAGTTCCACAAGTGTGGTATAATGCACAAGAAGGAATCAAGAAGATCGTGACAGAAACGGGAGCTGGCCAATGGGGAAGTGCATTGGCTTTTGCTTGCACCTTATTTGATGTTGAGTGTGAGGTAACAAAACCTTAACCTTTAAATTGCCTACGTGCATACTCACACACCGAAGCACGCATATGAATTTTATGATGCCACTCACATTATTCTTGCCTGGCGTCAAAATTGGTTCATGCAAAACATATTGAGTTATGCCATACTTCTCTGCCAAAACATTAGTTTTTGTCATCTCACTTATTCTAAGTATTTATAGGTGTGGCAAGTGCGTGCATCTTTTGATCAGAAACCATATCGCAGATTGATGATGCAAACTTGGGGTGCAAAGGTACACCCATCTCCATCCACCCTAACCGAAGCAGGTAGAAAAATCCTTCAAATGGATCCATCCAGCCCCGGAAGTTTGGGAATAGCTATTTCTGAAGCCGTGGAGATTGCAGCTATGAATGGTGATACTAAATACTGTCTAGGAAGTGTTCTCAACCATGTTTTGCTTCACCAGACAGTAATAGGAGAGGAGTGTCTAAAACAAATGGAGGCGATAGGTGAAGTCCCGGATGTTATCATAGGATGTACGGGTGGAGGATCCAATTTTGCAGGGCTCAGTTTCCCATTCATCAGGGAGAAGCTGAAGGGGAAAATGAACCCTGTAATTAGAGCAGTTGAACCTGCAGCATGTCCTTCGTTAACTAAAGGGGTATACACATATGATTATGGCGATACAGCGGGGATGACTCCACTAATGAAGATGCATACGCTCGGGCACGACTTCATCCCTGACCCAATTCATGCTGGTAATCAAACTTGCTGGCTCTCTCAGAACTATAGTAATTCATTGAAATTTACCGCTTTGTGTTCAACAGTGCACTTTTTATTCAACAGGGGGATTGCGCTACCATGGTATGTCACCGTTAATTTCACACGTCTACGAACTGGGTTACATGGAAGCAATTTCAATTCCCCAGATTGAGTGTTTTCAAGGTAATTTAACTTTACTTTCCATGGTATAAGAACTAACTTTGGAACTATGAATATGGAAGTGATGGTTGCACACCCTTTTCTTCGTACATAACTCCTTTGTATTTATGGCATTTGGATTGAATATTAAATAACAATCAAAGGACGTGGATATGCAAAAGGAGAAAAGGAGTGTGCGGAAATCACTTCCCATGAATACATGCATGGCGGGTGGTTGCGAAGTGATAGAATTGGACTAGGGTTCTAACTATTGTGTGTTACATTGCAGGTGCCATAAAATTTGCCAGAACCGAAGGATTGATACCAGCGCCAGAGCCAACACATGCCATAGCTGCCACCATCAGGGAAGCTCAGAAATGTCGAGAGACCGGAGAAGCCAAAGTGATTCTCACAGCAATGTGTGGGCATGGACATTTTGATTTGCCAGCTTATGAGAATTATCTGCAAGGAAATCTGGTGGATTTGTCATTTGAAGAAGAGAAGATTCAAGCATCTTTGGCTAGTGTCCCAAAAATAGGTGGCTGAGGCTAAATGCTGCATTGGATGTAATTTGGCATGCATGGAATGTTGTTTATCTAGTTGCTCATGGATTGATGACAAGTCAGAATTTCTGGAATTTGAGAGTGAATTCTGTTGAAAGATAAAAAATAATTAGTGACACTAAGCAATTTCTTTTTGTAACAATGCAAAGGACTATTCCATCTTTGGCTAGTGTTCCTAAAATAACTCACGGTGAGGGATTCTTGTGTATGATCTCGTTTTTTCTCTTTTAAACGAGGAACAAGATTCGAACTTTAGACTTATTTTAGTATTGAAAAGAGAAGCATAATTTGTCAAGTACAATATATGTACCGGATCTCATTAAACCGAAGGAGATTTGAACTTTAAACTTCTTTTAATATTGTTTTCAATATACGCATACTTGATTAGACAATATTTTAAATTACTCCAACTTATAAATAGAGAAATTTGCTTTTCAGTGTAATAGGTGTGGGAGTCACTTGAAGCCCATTGGACTATCTAACAATTTTGGGAAGAATAATTAGGCCCTTCACATTTAGGGCAGGCTTTTTCCCTCTGCCATTGCTTCCTGTAACCAATATCTCTCTCCACTCTCTCACTGGGGCAGAGCACCAAAGCACGAAAGGCACATCAAGTTTCGCCACAGAAGACCAAATTTTGTGCCAACAATTCTTCAAGTGAGTATCACTTTCCCACTGGTTAATATTTTCTTTCCCCAAATTTTCTCGGAAACCAAACACTTTTAGGTCTGAATCGGAAACCTAACTTTGGGCGTGACATTGAACTAATTCGGAATCAAAATCGAGAAACCCAATTTTTATATATTTAAAGCAAAATGTTTGCGATTCTCACTGTGTGGTTTTGATTGTGCAGAAAAGTTTGTAATTTGTTAGGAAAGTTAGGGTGAATTCGGGAAGAATGGGAAGCAAAGGTCGAATTCCGCCGGCTCACATGCGTCGGCCGCTCTCCGGACCCGAACCATTTGGCCTGGGCATGCGGCCACCCCATGGCGCCTATCCTCCATTTGATATGTTGCCTCCTCCACAAGTTATGGAGCAGAAGCTGGCTGCACAACATGTGGAGATGCAGAGGCTTGTGGTGGAAAACCAGAGGCTTGCCGCCACCCACGGAAGCCTGAGGCAAGAGCTGGCAGGTGCCCAACATGAGTTGCAGATATTACATGCCCAGATAGGAGCTATCAAGTCTGAGAGAGAACAGCAGATGAGTAGCCTTGTGGATAGTATAGCTAAGATGGAAGCTGACCTGAAGTCGGCTGAGCCTGTTAAGGCGGAGCTGCAGAAGGCTCGAGCCGAGGCCCAGAGCTTGGTTGTTTCGAGGCAAGAACTCATCGCCAAAGTGCAACAACTCGGGCAGGATCTTCAGAGGACTCATGCAGATGTGCAGCAGATTCCGGCTTTGGTTGCACAGCTTGATGGACTGAGGCAGGAATATCAGCTATGCAGGTTCGTGCTTATGTTCTATTGGTTTGAATGCTTGTTGCGTATTTTCAGTTATGAAAAACCGATCGTCATTTTCTGTTGGGTTGAATTGTGCAGGGATACATATGACTATGAAAAGAGATTATACAGCAGCCACCTTGAATCACTTCAGGTCATGGAGAAGAACTATGTTACCATGGCTAGGGAGGTGGAAAAGCTCCGAGCAGAGTTGCTGAATAATTCTAATGTTGATCGTAGAACTGGTAAATTTACTTCCTTTTGTATTTGGATACCCTTGTTTATTGTTTACCTTGATCTTTAAATGCATTGTGGATGGCTTCTCTGTGGCAATGAAATGTAGGTGCCCCATATTATGGAACCCTGGGAAATAATGAGAACGAGGCTACTGGGCAGGCTATAGGACAAAATGCTTTTGAAGATAGCTATGGTGTTCAACAGGTATGCGATCTTTCCACATCTTGCCTTTTGTTAGCTTTTCATCTTATTCTTTTCGTTTATCCCTTACCATGTTAGTTGTTGAAGTCCCAGTTGTTTCAATTGGGATTGGCTGTTTGCAAGAGTATAGTGTGTGTTGGTGACATCAATGGCTTATTCGTCCACATGCTATTAACACAAGACTATTGCTTACCAATCAAAATAGATTATCATTTTCTCAATACCACTGAAGCCTTTATGAAAATACTTCAAGCTCAGTTTTTCATTTTATGAATCATTAGTGCATGGATGCTAGAAATTGTGACAGTGGTTGTTAAAAACTTTTATTTTTGCTTGCATTTTTCCCCAAAGTTATTCCTTGCCAGAAAGTAAATTAGAGTTAAAAGTATCGTTAGGAAAAGATTACGCAGGTGACAATCATACTGTGTTTTACCACTCCCTTACTATTGGAACACCAATACAACTTCTAAATTAGCCACAAAAACCAAATATTAAATTCAGTTATGTATATCAATAGCCTTTGCTGTCTCAGCCAAACTGATAAGAATTATGGTTGGGAATCTCGGTTGCACATTACTTGAGTAAAATTAGTACTATAGTAGGTGATTTGAAAAATAATCAAGAAGGTATGGCCTGTAAAACCTTGTTGAATGTGGCTGCTGATAAACTCTTAAGAAGTCTTGCTGTCCTGCACACATCATTTGTTTTCAGTTGAAACATATTTTCCTCGCTGCCTCTAGAGTGATGCAAATGAAAACTTATATGCTGTTACACTGTATAATGTATATCAGGGACGTGCCCCCTTCCCTCCTGCTACGGCTACGGCTGCAGCTGTTGCTTCTGGCGCTGGCGGTGCTGCTGCCACCGGGACTCCTCCATTAGTTGGAGCTCAATCTGTACCTCTTGGAAGGACTGGTTATGACGCACAAAGAGGGCCTGGTTATGATCCTTCAGGAGGACCTGCTCATGATGCACAGAGAGGACCTGCTCATGATTCACAAAGAGGACCTGCTTATGATCCACAGAGAGGACCTGCTTATGACGCACAGAGACCTGGATATGATGTACAGAGACCTGGTTACGAAGTGCAAAGAGTGCCTGGTTATGATCCAACCCGGGGTGTCAACTATGATGCACAGTCTAGAGCTGCTGCTGCTGGTCCTCAAGGACATGTGCCCGCAGGCAATGTGCATTATGGTTCTGCAACAACCCCACCGGCTCGTGGTGGGAGTGGGTATGAGGCACCACCACCTCGAGGACCAGGAGGGGGAAACCCTATTCGAAGATGAGCACAAGTCATCGAACTACAAAATTCTCGCAGAAATAGGGTAGTAGCTAGGATATCTGAAATTTCTCAGAATTTCCTCTGATTCTCGGATCATCTGCTGCCTTGAATAAGATGTATTTTTTGGGGCCTATTCTGGTCTTCGGCTTTTTTCTTCGATTTTTGTATATGGTGGGGGAACAAAAATTAACCGGGGTATTCTGCTATGAGTTGTGATACAGGCAACCGGATACGGTTTGTATTAGATATTCAGATGAGAAGAAAGATGGTTGCAGTCACTCTTTAGTCTTTCCAGTTTCTACACTCATTCATGTTTGAGTAACTAAATTAGACCCCAAAGAGAAGGGGAGGGAAAAGGATCCCCTCCGGATTCATTATGTGGGAATATTAGGTATTCTCACATTTCAGCTGTTCATCATGTATTATACGGTTAATTTTTGTCAAGTACTATTTGTGTTTAATTTAAAATAATAAAAGTCAAATAATTTCTGACCGCACGATACACTATGAACGGTTGAGATGTAGGGATCCTATAATGGATTTGGAGGGGATCATTTTTCGAAGGGGAGCACTGAAACTGCATAAAATCAAATGTACGTCAATGCCAAAAAGGGAAGTCATATGTATAACAAAACTCTGTTTTTCCGAGTCATGTACCACAAATATGGGTTAGGCCAGCTTGCTACGATTGTGTTCTAGTTACAGTGGCTGGCGACATGGTTGGTTTCCTAGAGCCTAAAAACCACTATAAAATCGATTAAAATTTTTCAACTTTTAAAATACTTTAAAATCCAGTTTTAATTACATACAACCTTATGTTACACTTTAAAATCTTGAATTAATAAAGCTAAATTTCGGTAGAGTTTTATAAATTTCTTTAAAATCTTAATTGAATACCTATGAACCTCTTTAAAATCTTGATTTAAAATCTTTTTAAATTCCTCATAATTTAAAAACTCTTTTAATATCTTATACACTCCTAATTGAATACAACCCCTATATAATAATCACCATGCCCTTATTAATTAGGGCCAGTTTCTTATACTAATTTGTTCTGTATGTTACTTTTTGTTTTGAAAAAAAGATAAAAATAAATTATAGGACAAGAAGTTGGATTTTGGATTCTGGGTGAGGAGATCATAATGTTGGGTATCCATGGAACATTTTGAGCGGCCCATCTAATTAAAGGTATCGGCCCAGACCCGCCTTTAACCGCGGCATTTACAAACGCTATTCGCTACTGCCGAAAATTTCAAATTTTTGAATTGCCCGCCAAATCATTTACAATGGCAGAGCAATGCCACCCGCTTCGCCTCCCCCAATCTCTCTCTCTCTCTCTCTCTCTCTCTCTCTCTCTCTCTCTAAACTTCAACTGAGCTCAATTCGGAGCATATTCAGTATGATTATACCAGTAGGGTTCTTCTGAAGCTTCGTGAAGATCCAGTAATCCTTAAACCGGTCAATTTGGTTCGAAACTGCGTCATCTTAAAAAAAGACCCAATTTTTGAATGGTTTGTTTGTGTATTTGCAGAGGCCATGGGGTCGCCGATTCAGGGCATGGAATCGGTGATCGCGACCGTAAGCGGGTACCACGGCTCGGAGCGGTTCAACCTCATCAAGCTGATTTCTCGCGCCGGTGCGAGCTATGTCGGCGCGATGTCTCGATCGACCACTCACTTGGTTGGTTTTCTTCGAACCCGTTTCGATGTGTTTTCTGTTCTAATTAGGCAATGCGATTGTATTTTGTGTTTATGGATGCGTGGTGTTATAATTTGGCGATTAGGTGTGTTGGAAATTCGAAGGAAGGAAATACGAACTAGCTAACAAGTTCAACACGAAAGTTGTCAACCACCGGTGGATTGAGGAGTGCATAAAGCAAGGAAAACGAGTACCTGAGCGTCCGTACACTTTGAGATGGTATGGAAAAATTGCTTGACTTCCCCTTTTTTTTTACATAATAATATGTAAGATTACATCTGGGTTGTTAGTATTTTTTAAGTTTAAGGTGTAAAAATGATTGCTTTCTTCGAAATTGAGACTCCGAATGGTGACGTGGTAGCTTCAGTGAGTTAATTAGGTGTCAACATTTCTTGGTTTGGGAACTCTTAGGTGTTAGCAATAGGTGATTAAATATGGGATTTAGTTGTTTGATAAATTGAGATGTTACTCTCGGATTAGTCCATCTTGTTGCATGCCGCTGCCTAATTTATATTTTTGACTTGCAAAGTAGATTTGTAATCAGGGTGTAGAATTTTGGTTTCAACTCATTTGTATATTTTTATTCATGATAGTTACAAATACATCAAAACATATATAGGAGAAACCTATGGGAGCCTAAGATGGAAAGCTACGGGAATGAAGTGGGAAGAGACCCCTCCACTCTTTTAATTATTCTTTTACAATGATGAGAGCTAAGCTCTTACCTAACAAACATTATCAAGACATATGCATTGTTCCTAAAGAAGATATTAAACAAAGATGAACTAAAGGGAGCACAAACACTTAGCCGAAAGTTTGCATTATTTGCATTCTTCTATTCTTCCATGATGCTTCCAACAAACCCTAATCATGAGTAGTCTTAAATAATCTAGTAGGTCCTTCAATACTCCCCCTCAAGCTGGATCCAGAAGGTTGATGGATCCAAGCTTGCCAAGAAGCAGTTGACATTGATGCGAGGCCAAGGATTTGGTGAATATGTCCGCAAGTTGATCCGAGCTCCTCACAAACTGCGGTTGGATAACTTGAGATTGGACTTGGGCACGAACATAGTGACAATCGACTTCAATGTGCTTGGTTCTCTCGTGAAAAACGGGGTTGGAAGCAATGTGCATTGCAGCTTGATTGTCACATAAAAGAGACATGGATTGATGATTGAAAACACCTAAGTCACACAGTAAACTTTTGAGCCAGATTAGCTCACACGCAGTTGATGCCATGGCTCGATATTCTGCTTCAGCACTGGATCGTGCAACAACAGCTTGTTTTTTGCTTTTCCATGTGACAAGATTGCCTCCCACAAATGTGCAGTATCCAGTTGTAGACTTACGATCAATGGAATTGCCAGCCCAATCGGCATCACAATAACCTGTAATCTGAGTGTTCTCATTATTCTTCATGAGTATGCCTCGTCCCACAGAGCCTTTTAGATACCTAAGTATCCTTTTAACCAGGTTAAAGTGCTCCATCGTGGGAGAATGCATAAATTGACTAACAATGCTGACAGCATAGGTAATGTCTGGCCTTGTAATGGTCAGGTATATCAACTTACCAACCAACCGCTGATAATAGCTTATGTTTGGAAGAGGTTCTCCCTCTAAACTGAGCTTAAGTTTGATATCGAGAGGAGTAGGAACTGGCTTGGCATCACTCATTTTTGCTTCCTTGAGAAGATCAAGAACATATTTCCTTTGGTTCAGAAATAAGCCCTTGTGAGAAGTAGCCATTTCTATGCCAAGGAAGTATCGCAGTACACCAAGATCTTTGATGGCAAAGCGTTGTTGAAGTGAATGTTTGAGTGCGTTGATTTCTTCAGAGTTATCTCCAGTGATGATCAGATCATCAACATACACGAGAACAACCAATGTACCAGTAGTACCAGAACGTACAAATAGAGAGGAGTCCGCATTACTTCGTCCAAAACCAACACTTATGAGGACAGAACTGAGTTTAGCATATCAGGCTCTCGGTGATTGTTTAAGACCATAAATTGATTTGTGCAGTTTACACACAACATCAGGTTTATGCCTTTGAGGGTGACCTGGTGGTAGTCTCATGTAGACGTCTTCTTCAAGCTCGCCATGTAAGAAGGCATTTTTTACGTCCATTTGATACATATGCCACCCTTTGTTGACTGCCACTAACAGAAGTACCCTCACAGTGTTCATCTTTGCAACTGGAGCAAAGGTTTCCTTGTAGTCCACATCAAGTGTTTGAGTAAAGCCACAGGCCACTAATCGTGCCTTGTATCTTTCTATGGACCCATCGGAGTTGAATTTAATCTTGTATATCCACCTGCAGCCTACAATCTTCTTTCCTTTGGGCAGTGGTACAATGCTCCAAGTTTTATGTTGATCGAGAGCAAGCAGCTCATCCTGCATGGCTTGCTGCCACACCTGTGATTGGTTAGCTTCGTGGAATGATTGAGGCTCCACATGCTCAGATATATTGCACAAATAGGCTGTGTAGGTAGGTGACAATTTTTTGTAGGAACAGTAGTTGGACAATGGGTGCCTTGGTTTGTAAGTAACAAAGTCTTGCAATCTTGCTGGTGGATGCCTTTCACGAGTTGGATTTCGGCGGTGAATGATAGGAAGAGACTCATCTGAAGATTCTTCAGGTCCAACACTGAGGGTTTCATCATCAACAGGCATGTTGCTGTCGTAATTTTGATCCTGTTGGCTTGGGACTGCAAGTTCCTTTGTGTGAGGTTGATCATCCGCATTGTGGAGAATTTCAGTCATTGGCAGTGGGAACATGTCCAAGATACTCTCCCCCTGGCTTGTATTATCCAAAGATTTACTGTAATAAGGATTAGTTTCATGAAATCGAACATCCTTTGAAACAATTAATCTCTTAAGTTGTGGATTATAACACTTATACCCTTTTGTGTGGATGAGTAGCCAAGAAAAATGCATTTAGTTGCCCTAGGATCAAGTTTGTCACAATATAGGGGCTGAACATGTACAAAACAGATACATCCAAAGACTTTAAGATGAGAGAGATCCACCTTTTTGTTCTTGACTATCTCCATTGGAGATTTGAACCCCAACACTCTACTAGGTAGCCTGTTGATCAGGTATGCTGCTGTCAAGACACTTTGAGACCAGAAACGTTTAGGCACATTCATTTGTAACATCAATGCCCTAGTTTTTTCAAGAAGATCACGGTTTTTTCTCTCGGTAACACCATTTTGCTGGGGTGTGCCAACACAGCTAGTTTGATGTATGATGCCATTGTTGCTCAAATATTGAGTCATGACATGGGACATGTATTCGGTGCCATTATCAGGCCGTAGGGTTTTTATTTGAGAAGAAAAATGATTTTTAACAAGGTTGTGGAAGTCCTTAAACACTTCCATTACCTCACTTTTTGATTTTAACAAATATAACCAGGTTGCTCTCGAATATTCATCAACAAAGGTTATGAAATATTTATAACCATCAAAAGATTCACTAGTTGGTCCCCATATATCAGAGTGTACAAGCTCAAAAAGGTGAAAAACTCTAGACACGGAAGAGCCTAGAGGTAATCTTGTTGCTTTTGACATATGGCAAGTTTCACAGTGGATTGATTCTCTGCCTAAGTCAGGAAACAAGGTGGACAAAATAGGTTGAGATGGATGAGCTAGACGCTTGTGCCATAAGGATGAAGCTTGGATGGAAGAATGGCTGGATGTAGACTCGGCAACAAACCCAGAGGGAGAGCTTTTCGATATGTAATAGAGACCATCTAGGTAAAACCCCTCACCAATCGTCCTCTTGGTTATGCAATCCTGAAAGATGACATTTGTAGGTGAAAAAATGGCTAAACAATTTAAGGAATTAGTGATTCTTCCCACTGAGAGAAGTTGAAAGGGAAATGATGGAACATATAGGGCCATAGACTCTATTTTATCAGATATTAGATAGATTTTTCCCTTTCCTACAATCCTAGCCCCTTCACCATTACCAACAGAAACATGTGAGGGATTGTGATTTTTCTCAAATCTATGTAACCTTGGCATTTTATTAGTCATATGGTCTGTGGCACCGGAATCTACAACCCAAAAATCATGCAACTAATTTATTTTAAGAGCAGTTTGAAAAGCTTGTATGATACCTTTCATGTCTGTCTGAGGTATACGATCAACATCAGTTAAAAAACCTGCAAATTTGCCCAGTAATGCAGTAGTGCTTCCATCTTTATGAGCAAACGATCCCTCTTCTCTTCCCTTCTTTTGTTGGAGATAGACAGCAAAATCATTTAGAAGAGAGGCAGGATTTGCAGTGAATTGTTGATAGATATCAACACTGTTGATAGATGAAGATGTAGCAGTATTGGCACGAGGGTATGCTCGACTTGTCTTTGGTGCAGTTTTATCCTTCATGAAGTCAGGTTTGAGTTCAGGATGAAGGATCCAACACTTGTCTCTCACATGCCCAATGTTGTCACAGTGTAGGCATTTCAAATGAGGGTTTTTCCCTTTATACCTTTTTTCATTTGTCAAGTAAGCCCTAGCTTCTATCACGTTGGTTTTTATACCATTGTTCATGACTTTTCTTCTTACCTCCTCACGTTGGATAGTAGCACATATACTAGTGAAGGGAGGTAGCTCAGAGTTCATGAGAATGTGACTTCTTAAATCCTCATAATCTGGGCTTAAGCTAGACAATAATTGAAAATTTTTATCTTCTTCAGCTCGTTTAAGGAGCACAGAAGAATCAGTCGTGTGAGGTCTGTACACATCTAACTCATTCCACATGCTTCTCAAAGAACCAAGATGTTGAACAAAGCTTTTACCTTCTTGTTGTATGTTTGAGATATCCTTCTTGAGTTGAAAGATGCGGGCTGCATTGTTTTGATTGCCATACATCTCCTTCACGGTGTTCCAAAGGGTGAGAGATGACTCGGAATAGCTGAAGATTTCAGCAATATTCCTTTCCATGGAGTTTAACAACCATGACATGACTAGTTGATCTTTGCTTAGCCACCCTCTATATTCTGGAGTAGAGACATCAGGTGCAGGTTGGCTGCCATCGATGAATCCAAGCTTGGATCTTCCTCTGAGTGCAAGACTAACAGCTCTTGCCCATGGTAAATAATTAAACTCATTCAATACTACTGAACTGAGTCATAGGTTTGGATTTACATCCATTTCAGAAGAGTTTACAGGAACAACAATGATGCTTGCATCCTCTGAATTTTCATCTGCCATTGTTTTTGAGAACTAATGACAATAGCTTCGATATACAGAACTGGCTCAGGATGATGCCCGCTCTGATACCATGTAGAATTTTGGTTTCAACTCATTTGTATATTTTTATTCATGATAGTTACAAATACATCAAAACATATATAGGAGAAACCTATGGGAGCCTAAGATGGAAAGCTACGGGAATGAAGTGGGAAGAGACCCATCCACTCTTTTAATTATTCTTTTACAATGATGAGAGCTAAGCTCTTACCTAACAAACATTATCAAGACATATGCATTATTCCTAAAGAAGATATTAAACAAAGATGAACTAAAGGGAG
Source organism: Crataegus laevigata (assembly GCA_963580275.1). NCBI lineage: Eukaryota > Viridiplantae > Streptophyta > Magnoliopsida > Rosales > Rosaceae > Crataegus > Crataegus laevigata. The sequence goes on from OY756945.1 coordinate 6,488,273, forward strand.
CACAAACACTTAGCCGAAAGTTTGCATTATTTGCATTCTTCTATTCTTCCATGATGCTTCCAACAAACCCTAATCATGAGTAGTCTTAAATAATCTAGTAGGTCCTTCAATAACATACACTTCTTGGGTTTCAATTCTTTGCAGTGGACAAGAAGTCGGACCCTTACTCTTAGAACCTCCACCTGTTGTTACAGTGGGTGAGTCATCGAAAAAATGGAATGCGCTTTCGGACAAATCAAATGGTTGTGATGACTCGGTAAAAATTATTGATCCAGAGTGTGGAGCTTCTCGCCGTCATCTTTTGGCTGAATCACGTCTTTTGGATGAGGTAGCTTCCGCAAAAACCATTCTTCCTCACACTTACTCATATTCTATGATAATTTCGTCTTGCATATATGCTGTAGAATTCCTTTGTTGAAGCATTTCTATTTTTCTCAGTTTGGCAGACATGGAGGATCTTACTCTGCTTTTTCTATTTGAATTCTCTGTAGAATTTGTTTCCGGCGTTCAAAGAAAACAGCAGCTCTCATAAGTCAAATCAGAAATATGTTGGACGGAATTCGAAGCAAGAACTGCGATCAAGTAGCAGGCACTGTCTTGAAGATCCTCCTCTAACTGGATCACTTAGAAGGGAGGTAACCAATTCAACTGAACTTTTATGTCAAATTTTTACTTTTATTTTTCTGTTCTTTTGCCTCTGGTGGTCTTCCCTTGTATACGTTTGTGGATAAGTTTTATGTATAGAGAAAATTAAGCTTCACTTTTCTAAGTAATGGTCTGTAAGCGTTTAAATTTTCAAAATCGGATAATTTGATTAATCGCTGCTATGATGCAATCTTAACGTCAGTGTTTCTTTTTCTCGCATGAGAAGGTTCAAGAGTCTTCCACGCATTTGGTGAGAGCTAAAAGAAACATTTTCAGTGGTAAAGAAAGCAGTGTGGCTGAAACTTCACGTAAAGGAAGGAAGCTTATAAAAAAGAATATTGGTAGACGTATGGTAGAATCAGAACTCTCAGAGTCTGATCAAGAGTGCCACCCAATCAGATTTCAGAGTACACTTAACGATATTGTCACGGTCCTTTCTGACGATTCAGATGAAGCAAGAAATGACAATATACTGGAAACTGAAAGAAATATTGATAATGGGTTGTATATTGGAAGAAGAATCAGAAACGGTCTGAAAGGTGTTGAGGAGGCTGATCGGAATCACCCATCTTCTTCCAAGTTTCCAAATGTTTCAGTTGAGGATGAAACCACTGCTCTGGAGGAAACTCCCCGAGATGAATGCTTTGAAGTTGAGAACTCAAAAGAGGAATCTGAAAGCAAATTTGAGACTGAAGCTGCCTCAAAAATTCGTTCGATGGAGTTATCATGTGTAATATGCTGGACAGAATATAGTTCAATCCGAGGAATTTTGCCATGTGGTCATCGATTCTGTTATTCATGCATTGAAAACTGGGCTGGTCATATGGTACGTATTCTCGTTCACTTACAATTGTATAATTGCTGATTGTTCAAAATTTTTAAATATTCTCAGCGTTCACTTAAATTGTAATACTTTTCTTTATTCTGGTGTCAAACATTGTTGACCTTCCCATGAACTCGTCTTGATTTAGTATTTTTCTCTTCTTTGTTGATATTATTTGAGGACGCACAATTCATAAGTCGTTTATCGTATATGCAGAGTTCAAAGAGAAAGAATTCAACATGCCCTTTATGCAAGGCTAGTTTTTCAAGCATTACCAAGGTTGATGATGCAGACATGATTGATCAGAAAATATACTCCCAAACCATTCCATCTGCCCCGAATATGGACATACCAGTGCCTACTTACCGAGGACCACCCAATTTTTCTGCTCCGGTATGTAAACCTCCTCGTTTTGTTGTTAAACTTCACATTTGACAATCTGAGTGCTAGTAATAAAGTGAATATTTTAGGCATGCCTACTTGTGCATGAAGTTTCATATTGGTTTCGAATGAAACGATGTTTTTGAGCAAAATGAAAAAATGTTTATGATGCATTTTATAATAACATGCTTTGAGGATTTTAAGCTATCTGAATTTAAACACAGACAAAGAGTGCAAAAGCACGCCAGCTTACTTAAAAATCATAAGATCTTGATTTTCTACCTTACCAAGTCATAAGATTACAAGGATATGAAAAAGTCATAAGATCTTGATGAAAACTGGGCTTGTAATCAACGGAAAAGATTACAAGGATATGGAAAAGTCATAAGATCTTGATTTTCTACCTTACCAAATGACCATATCTATCACCCAACTTACTTAAAAATTTCTCTCTCCTCTTTGGATAATCTGGAAATATATGGAGTGTGCAAGACCTCCTTGGATTGTCAAAGAAATGTATGTGCAAGTGTTTGCTTCTAGAGCTCTTTTGCATTTACCCTTCCACTGCTTACTCTTGCTAAAACTTTTCAAGTTTTCATTCTCGTCCTTGCACGATTAAATCTTTTGCTGATTTGGTTGTCTGGATGCTTAATTGATCCTTTATTCTCTTCTGGTGATGAACAGTCCATATCAGGAACTGCTTGTTCTGTATGTCGTCAGCGGGAACCTGTAGATCTTCTGTTCAGTTGTGACGTCTGCCGTATTCGGTGCATCCATAACTTCTGCCTGGACCCTCCTTTGTTTCCCTGGACGTGCATTCACTGCAAGGACCTCCGACGGCTCTACCTTCACAGCTATTGATTTGCATCTCCGAAAATATAAAACACCAAGAAGTCCTCAATCCTTAATTGAGTTGTGAAAATGCTGATGCTGATGTTGTGCATTCGACATTAACTGTCGATAGGCGATGAGATCGTTTTGTCTTTTTATAGTTTGAATTTTAATGTGTTTCTAATTGACATTAACTGTTGTCAAAGGGAGACGCTAATTTTTTTTTAATTTTTTTTAACACCCTCAATGGCAAAAAAACACAAAAGAACAGCAAAATGTAGCATCTCACGCATTGTTGAATACACTTCACACACAAAAATTATTATTAACACCGCAGATTATTCATCCGGATTCGTTTGATGTTTGAAGACAGAAACCTCGCGTTTGCGGAATATCAAATGAAATATCACGTTTATCATGAATATTCATGTGTTTTTGTCATTTGCCAGAAATTTATTGTGGGAGAAAACCGACATTCATGATGTTTGGGTCGTGTGAATTTGTCATGAATATTCATGTGTTTCACATTGACCTATTAGAAAAAAATGAAAGAAAATCTTTTTGGAACCTACGTCCGTGTAATATTTTATGTGGGAAGAGGATCCGCTTTGTACTTTAGTGTCCGAAGCCTTCTCATCAAACAATTTAGGCCGCACAAATTAAATCAAATAGTTTCTATTAATTCATTTTCTTGGACCACTACACACAATCGACGACCCTGATTTGATTTACACACCAATCAGCGGCTCAGATTGCTTGATGAGGAGGCTCTAAACACTAAGGTCCGGAGCAGATTCTTTCCTTTTACTTTTTTTATTCATTTTTTTACATTTTTTTTATTTTTTATATATTAATTGTATAACATGGCTGACGTCAACCTTGCATCACTTGGGTCTGAGGCTCTCGAGCTATTGATTCCCGCCTGGCCTGTTCACCAGGCATCCTCTAAACCTCATTGCCCTTATGGGTTGGAGCTGCTAGGTAGGGCAATTGGGTTGGAGCAACAGCCAGTCCACCGGGCTATTGAATACGGTGGAGCTGCTCTAATAGTTCAGGGGGTCAAACAACAATTCACCTATGAAAAAAATATGATAAGAGTAGTATTTTTTTTTGAGAAAGTTAGGTGCCATTGAAAATATCAAGTTGCTTTTCAAAGAGATGATACAAATGTGGTAAAGAAAATATAGTAATTTTTAGAAAAATTAATGTGGAAATGTTAGGCGCCATTGAAATGTACAGTGCATGATGTCGGCCATCAAATTAATTAAAACCTTCATTTTTCATGTGCAAACAATTTGCCACGCCAATACGACTTCACTTTCGGTCTCTTTGTCTTCTATCATTTGTCTCATTCGGCGACCTAATTCTGTTGTGTTCTTAATGTTAATCACTACAACTTATACAGAATGAACAAAATTACCCAAACTTAACCAAACACCAATGCTTTTTATCATGTGGCTCCACGTTGGAGGTGATGTAATAACATGGCATTTCTTCCGCATTGTGTTGTGTATTGTACATATATGGTAGTGGGTTGTAGAAGAAGATGCACAAAATGCATGAAGATAAAAAATTAAAAAAAAATAATATTGCAGTCCTATTAGATTAAGAATGTGATTGTGTACATCTTATTATATTTAAAGATATCTTGAAATATTCTCTAGGGTCAGATATTATCCTATTAGAGTTGTAATCCTATTGAGTTAAGGAATTTACCTTCCCTACTACTATAAATAAAGGCACAATGGGGTGAGATATAACACACCTTACATTTACACATCTCTCTTTTTCTCTCTACTATTGCCGCAACCCCTTCTCTCTTTGTCATTTATATGATTTAGTAAATTAGGCCTACAACACGCTCTTGACATTGCGCTAAAGTACTAATCCCTCACTATAAAACCCGTATAGTTTCCCAAAAAATAGTACGTATATATACTCATATACGAAAACATCGTCCAGAAATCAAAACTCATCGTCAAATCTCAGAAATAGGCCATGTCGATATACCAACTCAAAACAATCAACAACAAGTAGGTGAGATATATATATATATATATATATATATATATATATATATATATATATATCAATATGCATTACTAATATCATGTCAGCCGGAGTCACCTCTAGTGACCTGTACGGCTGAATCTATAGCTTATTAATCACTATCAATCACTATCCTGCACACGAGTCGGAACTACCTATAGTGGTCTGTACGACAGGCTAGGTGTATAATATTACGCTCAGTGCTACGATCACATGAAGGCTGTGCGACGAATCGCGGGTCACCTACGAGTCGGAACCACCTATTGTGGTCTGTACGACAGGCTGGCACCTGCCTTGGATCCAAGGTTAGCGTACGGTGCGGGAGGTGAACGATCACGTGAAGGCTAGGCCTTGGCCACGGGCAGAGCACAAACACCTGAGGTGCAGGCATATGACCTATATCACAATCCATCATCATCACAATCACTAATAATCATACTCACCAGACTTACCTGGCGCCCACAACGCTGAAGCATAATCAATGCAATCATAATCATATTCATCAAATATAATTGGCATTCGACATGGCATCTCAATCATAAAACCAATTCAATTCTAAAATTATTCAAATCAAGTTTCTAGGAAAAACGTCAATTATATATATATATTGAAAACAAAAGCCCACTCACCTGGACTCCACGCTACAGCCCCCTAGCACGACTCTCAAGATATCCCAAATGATCCCAAATGATCACCGCCTAGCATAAATATCAATTCATGTCTCAGAATCCGTACTGAGAGAATATGCAATTTATATAAAATGCATCCCTACGAATTTGATCCGGAAGATCCGTACACGAATCTTCGATCCGTCAATTCCAATAATTCATATTAAACTTCTAGAATAATACCCCAAAGTTTCGTTACGATCCAACGGTTGGATCTCCGCCAATTGCCAAAACCAAGTGGCGGTTAACGTTTTATTTACAAACTTACAATTCTAATTTGGGAAGATCCGTACGACAGATTCCCGATCCGTAAATTCCTACGTTCCTCAAATATTATGTGCTACAACATACTAAATTTTGGTGACGATCCAACGTCGAATCGTCGATTCATATTTTGACATATTACCGAAACGTAACGAATTTTCTAGCGACTCGGGCCACGTGCTGCCGCGGGTGGCGGTTGGCCGCCCCCGAGTCGCTAGAAAATTCAACATTCACTAAAAATTCTCAAAATTTCCATAATTAAAGATCTCAATGAGTAGAACAATTTTCATACCTTCAAGAAAGTCCAATTTTGACCGGAAAGCCCTCAATTTTGTCACACCCGCCAAGAACCCTAGAAATATGGTGTTCTCCAATTCGACTTCAACTCAACTCCAATGCTCCAACCAAGGATTGGGCTTTGTTCCTGGGTTCTAGGGAAGTATTTTGGTAGTATTAATTTCATGAAAACATTTCAGGTTTGGAGGATTTCGAGCACGACCCGTTTTGGCACCACCGGCGGTTTTATTGTTTTCAAGGCCAATTTCTCTCAAATTTGGAATGAAATTCATATAAGGGAGGTTATGGAAGAGATTGCAAGTGGAATATGGGTGTGATTCGTCTGAAAATGGTGGAGAAGTGGCCGGAATTTGCCCCGGCCGAACAAGTTTGGGTGAAGGTGCGCACGGGTTGAAGAAAGGTGAGGGATTTTGGTCCCCTCCTTTCCCTACTTGCTCCTTTATCTGATTGGGCATGGCCCAATCCTCCACTCACGAGCCTCCACGTGGCACCCAAAAATCTGGAATTCTCCAAATAACTATTAAATTATCATTTTAACCCACAACTTCAAACGTTAATAACTTCTTCGTTATAACTCCAAATTCGAATCCGTTTACGCCTACACGTCCGTAGCGATGAATACTACAAGAATATTCCAAGAAAACGAATCTTAGGTGTCACTACGAGGCAGTCAACACCAATCGAAGTATGTGCCTTGAAGGGCATTTTCGTAAACTCGCTTATTAAAATTATAAAAATCATAATTTTTAGGGACGAGTTGTCACACAATATATCAAGCCAACGTTTCAATACTATTTCCCTTCGTGATTGATGAAACTTGAAGGGTTTTTATTGTAAAAAAGGTTAAAGGTTCTTCAATCTTGTAACACAACTCTCTTCATTTTGCATATCTTTGAATAACAACTCTCTTTATTTTGCATATTTTTGAATATTTGTATTTTGTAGTATGCACTGATGTTTTTTCATTAGACTCTTATTTTGGGGTATGTAAACTTGAAAGAAAAATGTTTTATTTTTTATTATTTATTTATTAATGTTTTGAAGTAAAATTTATGTGACAATATGGTATGTATATACTAATTTAATATTATGTTTTACATTTTTTGGAGTCAAATTATGTTTTTCATTTTCATTATTTATTGATTTAAAATATATTTTTCTTAATGGGTAACGGGCCGGATCATATTACCTGATAATATTAACGGGTCGATTTCGAGTTGGGCCATACTACCCGTTTATTTTAACTGGTGTTACACGACACGACCCGTTAAGCTATCGGGTATGACACGAAAAACGAGAAACATGACATGAATGCCAGGTCATGAATCCACACTCGATCGCTGTTTGAAGTCATTTCCATCTCATGAGATTAATCCGGATTACTCCTGAGACTTAAAGTTCTTGGTCCAGTATACTAGTTTGGATGAGATAATGGAATTGGATTGAGATTATCATCGATGATATTTTCACTTATATGGTAGCTACCAACATAAATGAAAAGTAATGATATCGAATCATGTTCCGTTGATTAGTGACAACGTAGAACTGATTGGACACCCGAAATTACAATCCAAGTTAAATTACTTACCAAAGTATGTTTGGACCCGTAGTTCCTACATTGCCTAAGGTAACCATGTTGTGTTACAAGTGGGAAAGGAAGCGTAATGAGATGAGTACAATAGTGTGATATAATGCACGCCTAACGGTGCAAGGTTTCTCTCGAACACCCTGTGATTGACTGCAGCATTATGAATGTGATTAGTGTTTCTCCATGGGGATAGTAAATGGAGATTTACATGTAAGTTCTCAAAGAACTACATGGACTGATTCAAATAGTTCCAAACCACGGAACAACCTCTCAACTGGTTTTAGGCGTTCAATTACAGAGTGAAACAATCCGGCGGATGTGGTATACCCGTCTAGTGATTATTTGATCAGTTAGTGATATGAATTATGTCATTGTGTGTTAAACTATGAAATCATATTTCGAATTGCTAGAGTTACCGTTTATGTCAATGACATGTATCTCACTAAGACTCTGGAAGAGCTTGAGAAAATTGTCTCGCACCTAAAGACGGAATTTGAGATGATGGATTTTAGGAAAACTCATCTTGACTTGAAGTTCAAGCGTCGTTTTGACAGTGCTTTAGTCTACCAGTCAAACTATACTTTGAAGATGTTACCTTTGAGTATACTTAGATCTTTTATACGCTATATGCAAATGAGACCTTTGCAGAGGTTATGGAATCTAAAGTTCCATATTTGAGTTCAACTTTGTTCTTTGTTGTACTTTGCTCATTGCAATTAGAAATGACATCTCCTTCGCTGTTGATTTATTGGTAAAAATGCAGCATCGCGCTTACACACAACCACTGAATTGGTATTAAAGACGTTTTTTCGCTACCCTGAAAGGTACTACGAATTTGGGCCAATCACAATGCATCCTGAGCGGATCCGACCCCCTTGATCCTCAGAATGATGCTTGCCTTGTTTGTTATGTTAACGCTAGTTCCTTATCAAACCCGCACAAGGCACATCCCCAAATAGTTATGTCTTTATCGTTAAGGATATCACAATATCTTGGAGGTCCACAATATAACCTTAATTGCGAAATCTTCGAATCATTCCAAGACTCACATTGCTTCACTATGCCACACGTGAGACATGGTTGAGATATCTTGTTGAGCATATTCAAAGTACTTGTTGTTTTCATCCATCGTTGAGTCCCGACGATGATCCATAAAGACTATGCCGCATGTATCCACCCGACCAAGACATTATACATCAACGAAGTCAACGCCAAGACATATTGCATCTACATCATATTAGCAAAGCATCAGAAGATTGAAGTCATGCAAGCCGATCCCAGACAACCTTGCTGACCTCTATACGACGTCACTGCTAAAGTCAACCTTCCATAAGCTTGTCCGAGGAATTGGTAACTATTCATATGCAATGTTTGTAGTTCTCATTGGAAGTTTTGTCAAACTCAGGGGGAGTATCTAGAAGTATACTCACTTGATCTTAATGTACTATTTTTCCCTACGATTAGGAGCATTTTCCCACTGGATTTTTGCTACCTAACTAGGTTTTGACGAGACAACTATCCTGGGCTGATCATACTCTTGTAAGCTCTTCTACTTGCATCCTGAAGACGTTTAGCTTTGACTTAATGCAACTTCTCACTTTTCTCCTTAGTCTATGGGTTTTTCTCACACATTGAGTTTTACCATTGCGAGGTTTTGTGAGTTTTACCTTTTATGCATTCTTCCATTGATTTGAGACTCGCATTTTACCATTGCCGACGATTTCATCAACTGTACTTACTTCATCGTTGAAGACCTGATGCGACATTTACTTGAGTATTTACACACTCAAGGGGGAGTGTTGCAGTCCTATTAGATTAGGAATGTGATTGTGTAAATTCTAGTGTATCTAAGGATATCTTGAAATATTCCCTAGGTTAGATATTATCCTATTAGAGTTGTAATCCTATCGGGGTAAGGAATTTACCTTCCCTACTATTATAAATAAAGGCACAAAGGGGGTGAGATATAACACACCTCATAATTACACATCTTTCTCATTTTCTCTACTATTGCCGCACCTCTCTCTCTGTCCTTTATATGATTCAGTAAATTAGGCCTACAACAAAAAAAATACTATTTTTATCATCTATTTGTATCATTATCTATATCATCTTTCTAATATAAATGAAATTCACATATATTGGTGGGCGGTACCTCTATTAGAAAGATGAAACAAATAAATGGTAAGTGTAACACTACTCTAAAAAAAAAAAAAAAAGCCCTTACAAAATGCCTGGAAGGAAATTGCTCAATTTTAACTACCCTTTCCAACATCATCCCACAATTGAAATTTAGAAGGGATTAATTAAAAACCATGCTGATTTTGACATGAATTTTTGCTTTTATTTATTTGTGTTTCATGAAAAATGGTAGCACATCTCAGTGTAAGCAAGTTGACTAAATATTTTAGCTTCATCCATGTTGCACTTTGTCACTGACTCACAATACCGATCTAGGTTCTGTGTTTGTTACTCAATCCATAGAAAGGGAAAGAGAAACTTAAGTGGGAGACTTATTTACCCACTAGAAAAAAAAAATTGTCTAGGATAATACTTGCATTCCTCGTGCCTCCTTCTTCTTTTAGGGGGATGAGCTCATTCTTGCACTTACAAATAATGTATCTATACTGTGAAAATTTTATAATCGGAACTGTTCAATGTCTTAATCTTCATTTGAAGATCATCTTTACAAAAAATCATTCGATACTAAGATTGTTTTTAGTCATCTAAATGTATCAAAATAAATCAACAGTGTAGGTACATACCAAATAGCATATTCATGACTAACCGTTAATTTAACTGATACACTTGGATAACTAAACGATCTTCAATTCAAATGATTTTTATAGAGATGATCTTCAAATGAAGATTAAGAGATTGAATAGTTCCGATTATGAAGTTTTTAAAGTGAAGATACGTTATTTGCAAGTGGAGAGAATGAGCTCATCGCCTAAGGGGAGAATGCAAGTATTATACAATTGTCTATTAATAAGTAATAAAGACTTTTTGATATCTATAATCAACCAATTGTCTATTAATAAGTAATAGACTTTTTTTTATATCTATAATCAACCAATTGTCTATTAATAAGTAATAGACTTTTTTTATATCTATAATCAATAATCAAAAGAAAAAAAATCACAATGTTTCTTAGTTAGATTAGAACGCACAATGCTTAGTTGCTTAGACATATACAGAAAGGAAAAGAACGAAATAGAGGGCAATGAACAACCTCTCTCCAATAATTGTAATCTTGGTAAAATTCACACCTTGTATTCTTGATATGGCAATATTGTGTATATGGTTGTGTGTGTGTGTGTGTGTGTGTGTGTGTGTGAGGAGTGAGGAAGAGAGAGATACACTGTAAGAACTAAGAAGAGAAGACCCCAAGTTCATCACCTTTTATTCTATTGAACGAAGAGGGTAAGTTACCCAAGACAAGGAGGAAATCATTAGCTTTGGTATTTTTGATGTCTAAAACATATACAATCAAAAAGCAAAAGCTTTGGACTTGGGAGAATCTGCAACTTTCATAGTCTTTTCAATGAGCTTTCTGGCCTTCTTGCTCCTTATTTCAACTCTCATGCTCTCACTCTTTTCGATCTTGTCGTAAGGCTTCTTATTCACCTTCAAAGACCTCAACTTGGATTTCAAGTTCACCAACAACCTCTCCAATCCCAACATCACCATGTCTCCTCTAAACCTGCAGATTTAGAACCCAATTCCAGCTAGAAACCAGCAAAATTAGGGAATCGAAATACGGAGACCTGTTTTTTTTTTTTTTTTTTTTTTTTTTTTCTGGCAAAGGAAAAGCTTGAAAGGTTGAGACTTGAAGGTGAAAATTTAAAGTAAAGTTTGAGGCCTTGGGAGAAAGTTAGAGAGACCTACCAAAAGAGAGGAGTTGAAGAAGAGAGTTTTCATGGAGAGAGTTTGGAAAGAACCAAGTGAGAGAGAAAATATGAATGAATCAAAACGGTTGGAAGACACACAACGTAATATCGTGTATAGAGTACTTGGAAGGCTTACCACGCAAAACTTATGAGCCTTATATGTTTATACCAATCCTCAGACTTATCTCAAAGCAGTGCCACTTTTTGGATAAAATCTCCGTAGATACGGATATCATGTGGTACTTGAATACGGTTACGTAATGTAGTCTGTTTATGTATTATAATATAAATGGATAGTACAACAAATATCTACTCACATTATAGCACATGAACGTCATATATTTTCGTATCAAGTTAGTTACTCGTATGTATACAATCTAGTTACTCCTATGTAAACAATTGGTTGTATACTTGTATATAACTATCTTATTGCAATGTTACGTACAATTTTATGATACATAAATTCTTTTCCACTTTTCGGTTGGTATTTAAATATGTTTACTTGGTTTCTAAACTTTATATTGTTTATTTCATTTTTGGGGACGTTTAAGCTTAATTGGATGCACTTTAAAATGTTTACAAGAACGACTTGATTCTCTGTAATTAATCCCGAAAGGTCGTTTCTCTTTTCGTTTTCTTGTTTTGTAAGGAAGTTGTATATAATTTATATTTCGTACTTATTTTTGTTATTGTGTCCTTTTCTGTCCTTATAATATGAAAGGCAATCTAAATTCATACTTTCCTATTAAAACTGTGAAGTGACAAATAGTTCATGAAGAATCTTACTTTAAAAAACTATTCTTTTTTTTTGGGGGGGGAAACCTCGGCGGCACTAGGTAAATATATTGATAAGAAAAAGGAAGTTACACCTAGTCAGAGGGGACAAAAACCTTACCCCTCATAGAACAAGAAACGAAATACAAAGAGGGGGGACATACACCTTACCCCTTTTGAGAAAGGAAATACAAGAAAAAAAGAGGGGGGACATACATCTTACCCCTTTTAAGAAACTATTCTTAATATTTCTGAATTTGGTATTACATATAACATATGCTCGAAGGTGGCACAAATCATAGAAGGGAAAATATGAATCTTCCAAGAAACAAATTGGATTTGCTAGTAGTTTAACTAATATACTTTAGCTTTATCAATTACCAATTATTGGTGGCAAGATAAGGCCATAAAAGCAGCCACAAATTTACAATCTTAATCCATTTTCAAAACATCCAGAATTTATTCCTAATCTATTACCATTGTGCTCTATGTAATTTGAGGCCCAGGGTTTCATTTCTAGAATGGAATTTTATTATTGGCACTCTAAAATTTTCATTTTATATATTAAATTTTTTTAATTAGAAAGAAAAATATATTTGTGAGAAGTGCAGAATGAGACTTTTATAGTGTTAATAACAGTTCTCTTTAAAAAAAAATAAAGAAAGAAAATTTCTTCACCAAACTTTGTTTTTTGAGGCGAAACGAATATACAAATTTAGAAAGAAGGCATCCTGAATTATTTTAAGGGATTCCCAAACAAAAAGGGCTACGAAACAAAAATTAAGGTAAACTTGACCAATTTAACTGTCATCATATCACTGTACCTCAAAATATGTTTATTTAATCCAAGGCCTCGCTCTGAATTTCATCAATTTGTAACGAGTATAACACTCTCATAAGTGTACAAACACATTATTTGATAAATAAACTTGATAAAAGTAGTTTGTGCTTGTAGTATTACTGTTATAAAAAAATATAAAAAAAGAAGAAGACATTTTGTTGGCCAAACAACACGAATTAAAGGGAGTGGTTTAGATCTGTCCATAAAGAATAAGATACAGTACTAACTAAATATTGTCTCTCAGCCAAATGGGACGGTAGGATAATGACAAAAGTGTGAGGTGGTACATTCCTTGAATCCAATATTCAAATTAAGCTAATTAGATTGTTTTATTAGTGATGGATGATGCATATTAGTTAGAGGTTGACATGTAGTGCGAAGTGGACCTCAAATTTTGAGATAGCCATGTAACCACATACTGCAAAGAGGTATTGGCCATGCATATCTATCTTTCTTTCTCATAAACAAGGACCAAACGAAGCCACTTTTTCCTAGGGTTGCTTTTTGAGGTTCAAATTCCCTTGAAAATCACCACATTATATTGGGAGTTGTTATGGGATGATTGCATTGCATATATAAAACAGACTCCGGATCTTCATTGGATTCTCTTTGTGAGAATTTTAGGGATTCGTGAATCATATTCATTCATCGTACATCATGCGGTCATAAATTATTTTAAATATTTGTATTTAAAATTAAATATAAACAATACTTGACAAAAACTGACTACACGATGTACAATGAACGGGCACAATTTACTGGTCTCCGAGATCCTCACCAAAAGGACCCGGAGAGGATCCTATTGGTATACAAAAAGGCAAGAGTTTTTTCAAAAAATGTTATTCGCACACTTCTTTTTATCTCACACACGTTTTTGTTAATTTTTTAATCATTAATCTTTTTCAGTTTATTCGGTTTGACTAACGAAAATTGAAAGCGACGAAAATGGATGAGTGGATAGCACCAAGGTTCTAAAAGGCACTAGTCGGGCGGCGAACAGAGACCTAACCTAGACTTCTAGGTGGGGGCTTAGACGGTTTCTTTAACTTTAATTAAATTTATTATATACATATAAATAAATATCAAATTATATTTATATAAAAAATAAAAATAAAAACATCATCGTATTGGAATACATAAATTGAAAAATAGAATGGCATAGATTATAAAGTATTAAAGCATATTGAAAACATGGGGAACAAACATATCATGAATGTTTATCCAAGTATTAAACAAGTCTCTTATAATTTATTGAAAAAATAAAATGAAAAACGAAAAAGCTATCTATTTTATCTATAAGTGAGATTCGCAATCTAGGTGGGTGCTTAAGTGAGTCTAAGTGGGTTAGAAGAGCGCCTAGATGGGCTAGGCGGACACTTAGTTATCCAAGCGGGCATCTAGGTAGGTCTAAGTGGGCACATAGGCAGGTCTATGCGGATTTGGAGGGTACCTAAGTGGCCAAGAGATCGCTAAGCAGGTCTAGAGATTAATCGGAGTAATGGTAAGCAACCTAGCATCTAGAAATAACTTAAGTGACGCTAAACAAAGTTTTTTAAAACAATGGATAACACTACTCTTTTTTTCCTCCACGGAAATTAATATCAATTATCAAACGGTAGATGTTATCATATAGGTCATGAGTTAGTTAAAGTGTACAATAACTTGTGTTTCTTATGGATCTCAATAATCAACCCGACCAGCATATTGCAAGTTGTGTGAATCCTCATAAAATCTCAAACACTAAAGTCCAGAATTACACGACTAGAGTCTAGAACCAGTTCTGTGTACTTTATGTCGCTCGGATTTCATAATCTATATGAACACTTATGTTTCATTCCAATTTTTATATTCGACTGATCTGGGGATTGAACAAAAGTATGAATATGCCTCTAGATTTGATTTCACTTGATTGAAGTTTTTAATTTTCTTATTTGTTATTGTTTTTATGTAGTGTGGAACATTAGAACCGGTATTGATCACATTTCAATGCTTATGCAATATGTAGGATCCATGTGTATGGAGAAAGCATCTTGCCGGTATGTTGTAATGTGTTGGAAGATGGTTTTAGAGAAAGCCTAATCTGCTTCATATTATTTTTCGATCTTAATTTCTTCACAAGAAGAATGTTAAAATCAGTTGTCTATAAATAAATGATTAATTGCAAAAACGTGATTCATCAATTATAAACACTACACGTACGTTGACCAACATTTAAAATTTGCTCATGCGTACACATCCATTGATCAATAAATTGTGTGGCTACAAACCTACAACCCTTAGATCAAACCGATACAAATCATATAGAAATCCTTGGTTAATAGCAACCTTGGAGTTGGAGAGATAAGTGGGCCTCTTGAAACCAACTAGGTATGTGGCCAATATTAATTAGCAATTGCAAATGTTGGTTTGGAGGCAGTTCTAAGAGCACTTCCACCGTGGGTTTTTTTGCCCAGCACCCAGCACAAAAACAAGCTGGGACACTGTCAAACAGCTCCAGCACATCCTTTTGCCTGGGACGCAGCCCATGCTGGTCCCTGGGCCAGTCAAATTTTCACAGACCCACGGGCCGGGCAAATTGCCCTGGCGCGTGTAATTCACGCGGGCGGATGGCAAATAGCCGACAGGAAAACACGGGGCGGGGCCCGCGCGCGCAGGCGCAGCAGCAGAGTGATGGGAGCGCCACGTGGCGATTTATCTGCCGTTGGATTTCCAACGGTAAAAAAATTTCAAATTTCTGTTTTAAAATGGACCGTTCGATCAAAGATCAACGGTCCACGTTTTTCCTATATAAAAAAAAAAAAAAAACCCAACGGTCAGATTTATGACCGTTGGACACGTGGCATGATCTTGACTGTTGGATTTGAATATTTTTCAAATCCAACGGTCCAGATTAATTAAGCACATTAAAATTAATTTAAAATTATAAAAAAATACAAAAAAATTTTAAAATACAGAAAAATTTTAAAAATAATAATTTTTTTTTCTATAAATACCTAACCCTCATCTTACACTTTACACCACATTTGAATATTTCTACACTTTCTATACTTTCTACATTTCAATATTTTCTACACTTTAAGAGAGAAAAAATGTCTTCGTGGAAGCTCATTGAAGATCATACGTTGTGTGAAAGTTGGGTTCGCACTACTCATGACCCGCTTACGGGTAATGAGATGGATAAGCGAGAAATGTGGAGTAAAATTACAAAAGCGTTTTGCGATGTACATGGAAAAGACTCCAGAACTAGTCAAGGTCTTCAAGGTCGTTGGAAAAAACTCAATGCATCATTTACTTGTTGGAAAAACGGCGTCTCTCTTGCTTCCGGTAATCTGCGTAGTGGGACGAGTTTAGCGGATCAGGTAACAATATTTTTATGTAATTTATTATGTAATTTGTATGTAATTTCTTATGTAATTTTTATTTAATTTGTATGTAATTTCTTATGTCATTTCTTATGTAATTTTTATATACACACACACACATTTATATTGTTGTTTCCCCTCTATTTAGTATTAATATTTTTCCTTAATATGTAATTTCTTATGTAATTTTTATTTAATTTGTATGTCATTTCTTATGTAATTTTTATATACACACACACATTCATATTGTTGTTTCCCCTCTATTTAGTATTAATATTTTTCCTTAATATGTAATTTCTTATGTAATTTTTATTTAATTTGTTATGTCATTTCTTATGTCATTTCTTATGTAATTTTTATATACACACACACACATTTATATTGTTGTTTCCCCTCTATTTAGTATTAATATTTTTCCTTAATATGAAATTTCTTATGTAATTTTTATTTAATTTGTTATGTCATTTCTTATGTCATTTATATGTATTTCACCCGCATCAATATTTTATTTTATTTTATTTGTATTACACCCGCATTTTTAACACTATCTTATCCCACATTTTTATAGACACTACAAGCTCAAGCATTCTACAATGCAAAGAACCATAACACATCATTTAACAAATGGGAATGTTGGGAAATTGTCAAAGATTGCCCTAAATACAAAATTGTCCCAATCGGTCCAGAAGTTGTCATGCACAGCGTGGGTCTACATAGTTCGCCAGAACCAGACACGGCCGAACAAGAAGCCGACACATTTGAAGACACGGAAGGGACGCCAGAACAAGTCCCCGAGACCCAACCAACTCGTCATTCCCTCAGGCCTCAAGGTAAAAAGGCATCAAAGAAAAAAGGTAGTTCTTCCAAAAATGACTACACTAAATATATGGAGGAACTTGCTCGCCAAGGTGAACTTACCATGGCACGGGAACAAGCTAGAGATGAGGAGAAAAATGCTGCAATGGCAGCACTACTAGCAGCTACTGAGGCTCGTGATGCGGCGGCTGAGAGACAAAGAGAAATAGTTAATCGAGAGAACGAGCTGGTTAGAGAAGCACTGCAGCGAGAAAATGAATTGCTTAGAGAAGAAAGGATGGCTCAAGCAGATCGTGACACTATGAGCAAGTCTCTAATAGGAATGTCTCCGAATTCAAAATATTTTTGGAGCTCAGAAAAAAAAGATGTCATGCGAAGGAGGCGTGCAAGAGATGCAGAAACTTATCAAGAGGGTTCTAGCTACACAAATCATAGCAACCAAGATCCTAGCTCCAATGACTTTGTATAATTTCGTATTTATTTGTAGTACTTTATTTAAATTCTTATGTAATTTTTATGTTTTTTATTTTTTTTCTTTTGAACTTTATTTAATTTCTTATGTTATTTCTTATTTATTGTTAGAACTTTATTTACTTTTATTTAATTTGTTATGCAATTTCAATGTGATAATTTATTTATTTTTGTACTTTAGTTAAACACATGACATAAGATTACATAAACTCACCAAATAAGATTACATAAACTCACCAAATAAGATTACATAAACTTAAAAACAAAACACACTACATAGAATTACATAAACTTAAAAAAAAAATTACATAAACTTAAAAACAAAACACACTACATAGAATTACATAAACTTAAAAAAAAATTACACTTTATTCTTCAACCACAAGCCTCATTTTAATTTTCTTCACCTTCTTGCAATCCCCATTGGTGGTCAATCAAGTCATTCTGGCGGGTTATGTGCATGTATGGCTCTTGCAAGTGAGTGTACCGCTGAACGATCAATTCATTGTAACGTCCATCCCGTTCCAACGGCTCGTGTTGCACGGGATCTTCGGTATTGTCATGAGCATAGTAGATACGTGTTTGTGAGTTGTTGATCGGATCCGGCTCATATTCATCGACGGCATCATAATCATATTCATCTTCAACAATCATGTTGTGGAGAATAATACAAGTCATCATGATGGATCGAAGAGCCTCGACATCAAACATTCTAGCTGCAGCCCTAACAATCGCCCAACGAGCTTGCAAGATACCAAAACAACGCTCAACATCCTTCCTACACCCTTCTTGACATTTTGCAAAGTGTTTTTCTTTTTCAGTATGTGGATGCGGCACTGTTTTGACAAATGTATCCCACCTTGGGTAAATGCCATCTGCAAGGTAGTATGATCCCTCGTATTGGGTACCATTAACCCGAAATGTGCATTTCGGCGATTTTCCTAGCAGCAGGTCGTCGAACACTGGGGATTGGGCAAGGACATTTAGGTCATTCTGAGCTCCAGGAACACCGAAAAAAGCATGCCAAATCCAGGTATCAAATGAAGCTACCGCTTCCAAAATGATGCTTTTGGCTCCTTTTCTGTTGCCATAAGCTCCTTGCCACGCACTTGGACAGTTTTTCCAAGTCCAGTGCATGCAGTCAATGCTTCCAATCATCCCAGGGAAGCCTCGCATCTCTCCCTTCCTTAAAAGCCTTCACATGTCCCTTGGCGTGGGTTTCCGAAGGTACTCATTGGTGTAGAGGGCTTCAATTGCAGAGCAAAAGCGCATCAGGGCCTCCAGAACAGTTGTTTTTCCCATCCTCGCGATCTCATCCACTTGATCTGCAGATGCTCCATATGCAAGCATTCGCAAGGCAGTCGTAATTTTTTGCTCGGGAAGAAGACCTAGAACATGAAAAGCATCCTCTTTTTGCACAAAGTATGGATCATGGTTGCAAATAGCACTCATGATTTTGTCGAACAAACCTCGTTGCATTCTAAAACGACGTCTAAAAATATGATCTGGGAATATGCTGTTGGGAAAAAAATAATCTTCTAACAGATCTTTACCTCGTCTTTCCCTTTTTCTATCGAGGTTTGCAGCACGTCTGGGTTTAGCTATCTGCCCCACGGCTTCCATGACACGGCGGGAATGTGAAGCCCTCTGCCTTCGATGGTGATCATCCTCATCCTCCTTCATGAAGAAAGCCTCATCTCCACCTCCATCTTCTTGGAGATTGGCCAATTCTGCCTGTTGTGCCAACAACCTTTTCTGTTGCTCCTGCAACTGTTTATACACTCTCCTTGAAGAAGACATTGTAATAAGAACTCAAGATTTGAAAACGATGAACAATGATTCTGAGCTAAAAAGAAGGATTGAGATTGGTGTGAGGATGGATGTAGAGATGTAGGGTTTATATGGACGAAAAAAAGCAAGTATGAGGTTCTGGACAATGCCACGTGGTACTACGTGATTGGTTGAAAATCCAATGGAAATCTTGGCAAAATTATTGTAATCCGGATGTGACACGTGGCACTACGTGATTGGTTGAAAATCTTATCGAAATCTTGGCTAAATTATTGTAATCCGGAAGTGACACGTGGCGCGTCAGAATTGGTTGGAAATCTTATCGAAAATCTATCCACAAAATAGTACGTTTCGGATAATGACACGTGTCATTACGAGATTGTTTGAAAATCTTATCGAAATCTTGACTAAATTATTGTAAACCGTACGTGACACGTGGCGCGTCAGAATTGGTTGAAAATCTTAGCGAAAATCTATTCACAAAATAGTACATTCGGATAATGACACGTGGCGTGACGAGATTCGTTAAAAATCCTATCCGAAATTAAAACTATTTTATTTTTTTATTCTTTTACAATAAAATTTAAAAATATTATAAATGCGCTGGCACCCAGTCTTAGGGGTGGAGATGCAGTGGCCTATTACTGTTCATTGGAGTCTGTTACTGTTCACTTGAGTGGATAAATGGGCTGGGTGCTGGCACCCAGTCTTAGGGGTGGAAGTGCTCTAATGGAGAAAAAGAACACGAAATAAGCCCAATAAGTTTTAAAACTTTCAATCTTATGTAGGTATCGAAGCTTGTCCATCACCTTAATCAACCTACGGTCATTTAATTTTTAACTAAACAATTATTTAAAGTCAATTAGCAAAACATCCTAATCACCAGTTTCTAAAAAAAAATAAAAAATACATCCTAATCATGTTTAGTCAAACATTGATGATGGCATGGCAGATATATATAACAACCACAATATAAAAATAAAGACAGAAGAGAAGTGCTAAAGGAGCTCTATTGAAAGTGTTTACTCCTTATAACTATATGTCACCTTATATTTTTTTATAATATTGATAGTGACGTTAAACTGTGGTAACAGAGAATTCATTGAGAGTCGGACTCTGAAGGAGTCACCATAGCATTTCTCAAGAAAGAAATGGGGAACGTATTAGAAGGATAATAATGTAGGAATTATGATGGTGAGCAAAAAAGAAAAAAATTCACGTAAATAATTAAGCATACACATATATGATAAATTAGTACCACCAACACATATGATAAATTAGTACCACCATACACAATATATGAAAAATTCATTGTTGTACCAATCACAAAGTCTTGCAGAAGACGTCACCGTGGTTATGATAAATTAGTACCACCATACACATATATGATAAATGAGTATATACGATATAGCACCACGTTAATACAAAGTAATGGTCAGATCATGTATATATATTGACGATGGTAATGTAATACCAGACAAACTATACGGATATATATTTTTGTATTGCAGTTAAGCACACAATCCATAATTGTATAATTAGGCAACATAATTGTGCAATCAATCATGAGAAATGTTAAGAAGACTTTTTTCAAAATGAGATTTTTCGTGAATTATCTGCCACCTCACAATTTAATGTTAATTTTTATGCTAATATTATTAAAAAATTGTATAAAAAACATGAGGTGACATATAGTCCCACTTTTGAGAATCTCATTCGCATTTGCCAGCGATTATATCATATCAATTTCTCTATTTGGCTGAATTAAATGATGGCTTTCATAGGTGAATTGTCCACATTTTCCAATTCATTTTTTTAACAAACGATATTATCTACACTAAGGGGAGGATGTGCTTAGCCTCACAATGAGCTAATAATAATGTAGTTCAAATTTTCTTTTAGCGAGAATCGTACCTAAGACCTCTCACTTACAAATTAAGAGTATTACTATTATACCGTATTACTAAGTGGCATTTCCGCTTCAATTTTATATCTAACCTTTTTTTTCACATTCTAGATGACGGAGTAGTTTTGGGTTAATTTAAATGATATTTTACTAGGATGGGTGCATTTTTCTTAAAATAAAGACATCCTACAATAACATAATAAATTCTATGTATGTATGTATGTATGTATGTATGTATGTATGTATGTATAACTTAATTAAAATATTTTCTTTTTGTTGTTGTAATAAACTTGATTAAGATGGGGAGTTGAGTAAACATGAAAATTTCGTTTTGGGTTTAAACGATAGTTTACTTGGGTGGGTGCATTTTCTTAAAATAAAGACACCCCTGATTAACATAATAAATTCTATGTATGCATGTATGTATGTATGTATGTATGTATGTATGTATGTTTGTATAACTTAATTAAAATGTTTTCCTTTTGTTATTGTAATAAACTTGATTAAGATGGTGAGTTGAGTAAATATGAAAATTTCAAGTCAAATAATTTCTTTTTAATGAGGTTTGAACCAAATATGTGACCAAGGGCGGAGCCACATACAAGGCTCCCCTAGGCTATAGCATAGGGAGAGTTTGGTTCTTCAAGTTTAAAAATATTAATTTTTGGGTTAATTTGTGATTTTTAATTGTCATATTCCACTTAACAAATGATTTTTTTATAATTAGTAAGGTTGTTTTTAAGAATAATAACAACTAATAGATGTTAAATAAACTCATTACTTTAACTAATATTATATTTAATAGTAATAATTAAAACTTCCATACCACAAATGGTTCCTTATTTTATTCACTTGAAAACTTTGAAGGCTAAAAACCTAGAAAACATAGCATAAAATTCTTGCTTCAAATTACTACATTCAATTTTTTACTATTATATAACTTTATGTAGGCAACACAGAATTAAAAATTTAATTTCATAGTAATAATTTTAGCTTAGCCCACCCGTCGAATAATTTCTAGCTACGCCATTGTATGTGACTGTGAGAATGCCAGGGGGGCAATGATCATCTCGGGCATGCGCAATAAGACAACTTTTCAATGATGCTTGAAAACAACCACATCATCTCTTTCTTTTCTTTTCTTTTTGTTACAAAGGGGGCTTAAAGCCCAAGCAAAGTTGCTAAATAAAGAAAGACATCAGCTCAAGGGATTTACACAAGCAGCTCGAGTCCTGGCAACCTCAGAAATATCATTTAGTAGTAAATCAAAAATTGAAGGAGGAAGGTTATCCAATATAATACAACCTAGATCTAAAGAAGAAAAAAAATTTCGTTTTGCCAAACTATCATCCACCATGTTCCATTCCCTGTAAATATGACTTTTATCACATTGATCGAATCGAAAAATCAAATGATGACATCCAGTTAACAAAGAAATCAAGCGATGCAAATCATGCACACCATATTTGAAGAGTGAAAATAAAATAGCAGAGTCTATTTCGCAAGCAACCCCCTAGCACCCTTATCCAAAGTCATTTTCAAACCCAAAAAGAGACTCCACAACTCAGCTTCAAGGACTTCTCCTACCCCTATATTAGCTGAAAAGCCCCCCATCCAAGAACCAATAACATTGTTTTGCCCTTGGAGAGGACAGTCAATATTCAATTTCATCTCTGGTCATTTGGGTTTTAACATTCCGTGGCAAAAATGTCAATTTTGCATATATAAAACAAAGTTCACAAACCATATTAATTATATTAGATATGCTGAAGTTAATAGCTTCTTAAACAACTAAATTTTGGATTAGTGATCACATGAGCTACAATTAACATTAATAATATTAATTTTCATGACCAAATAATCCTATTTTATGTCTTGAAATGTGGACTAATTTGTACTTTAGCATCGACACAAAGCTTGAAACATGACACTGAAATAATAACCATCCATCACAAAGATTTTAATAATTTGTATTAGGGTAGCATCATGCTCATTGTAACACAGCCACAACGACATAATGTAAAACAATTCAACAATAATAATCACTAACCACCCTCCCTCCTTGTGAACTTTGAAACATTCCACACCCATATGTTTCAGTACTCTCTCATCCTTTACCACTGCCTTTAGAAAAACCAGAACTCTCTCTCTCTCTCTCTCTCTCTCTCTCTCTCTCATGATCTTCAATGGAGCACCAAGCCATAGATGAGCTTCCCTCTGGAAAAATATGCCCACAAAAGCCACCCAAAAATTTTATACTGCTAGTCTCTGCCCTACTTCTTCTTACAATCGTCCAACTCTATCACCCTTCAATATTCCGCTCTTTATTTTTGTCAAAAACTATTGATTCCAACCCACAAGTGCCCTCTACATCGTCGTCATCGTCGTCAGACCATTCAAATGTTCAGGAGGATGATTTGCCTTCTATTACTAGCAACTTAAAGTGTGACATATTTACTGGAGAATGGGTTCCAAATCCAGAGGCTCCCTATTACACAAACACAACATGTTGGGCAATCCATGAGCACCAAAACTGCATGAAGTATGGAAGACCAGACGCTGACTTCATGAAGTGGAAATGGAAACCAGATGAATGTGAGCTACCCGTTTTCAACCCGGCGCAGTTCCTCGAATTAGTTAGAGGGAAGTCCATGGCGTTTGTTGGAGACTCTGTGGGTAGAAACCAAATGCAGTCCTTAATATGCCTCCTTTCAAGGGTACGTATGCCGCCATCTGTTCTCTAGTGCCCCCCAACCATCAAATAGATTATTTATTATTTAATGTCCCCATAATTTTGTCTTCTTGTTTTCTTGGTAAATCAACCTCTATACTTAATTACTAGCAAGAGAAATGACAATCATACTCGTTTTTTTTTTCTTACACACTCATATTTAATTATTATGTTAGCTATTTCTCTTTGATTTATTGATTAACCTGATGGCTAACTTGATCATAGAGACGTTGATTTGATTACAAAGTAGAATGTTTTATGAAATTTTTCTAATAGTCTAAACTACTCAGTAGTACGAAAAATGAGTAGTTATAATTGAACTGAGAATTTTTTTTCTTTCTTACTTACTAATCTAATAGATAAAAAGCTGAATTACTCAATAATTTAGATGAATATAGGTTTTTTTGATGACCTAATGATTGTATATATATAATATATCTCTAATTCTCTCTATATTTACACTGAGGAAATCTGTATTTTTATTTTTTGTTCAAAGAAATTTAGGGGGAGGGAAAGTTCATCCTAAAATTAGGGCGTATCACAAGCATTTTTAACGACTTACAGAGGAAAACTGAGTTTTAGCCAAAAAAATCTGTATTTTCTATAAAAGCATACATATGTCACTGACTCACAGCCAAGATTTTTTCTGATGAAAGCTTTTTGTGGCCCCTTCGATGAACATGCATAGTAATTAAGTTAGCGACTTCGAAACTTGGTGACTAAAAGTAAAAGGAGAAGAAGGTGAGAAAAAAAATATATTTTGGATTGAATCTTGAAATATAATATATAATTTCCTATAGCAGCTGGCACTGTCACTTCTAAATTAGTTAAATAATTTTGTCCTAACATGCGTGAGAGTTAGATCTTCAAGGTTAGTTGACCTAACCCTTTTATGTTATTGAAGGGTAAATGGGATTAGGTAAAAATAATACGGGCAATATAGTGCATGTGTGATGTGTCAGTCCAATGCTTTCTTTTATATTAAAATAACTCAGATTATCGCTTTGTTTAAGAGATCACAAACCCAAATGCTTACTTCCCAAATTCGTAGTAAATTGTAAGGAGTATACAGCTTAAAGGGTGTAAAACTCTCATGTACACAGTATTTTGTCGTTCAATTCTCTCCTTTTGATATCGCTTCTATTAAAAGAAAAAAAGAGTTTTAACGAAACATTGCAGGTATTATTCACTTTTAATAAAAAATTATATTTTTACTTTTTTCTAGTACTATTCACTACACATTTATTTGTTCATTTTCATTAAAACTATTTTTTTTTAATTTTTTATTAATTTTCCTAAAAAAATTCTCAGTCGAAAACAAGAATAAAAGCAAAATGCTTTTCAGTACCTAAGATAATTCTAATTGTTTATGGCGGACCCCCTTGACATATATTCGATGACCAGATCTGGCCTCCCATGTGTTAGTTGTTACTGTCCATTATTGTATCTATTATTATATGGCACTCGACTTCCCGATACATAACACAAATGATTAACCCTCAGCGTCTATAGAATAAAGCCTTGGGTCTCAAAATATACTTTAACAAATATTAAGCGCATTGGGGTGCAAGCAATCAAACTTACAATTTCAGCAAACATGATTAACTTCAGAACCATTGGATTTGGTTGGTTGGAACCCAAATATGAGCACTTAATTAAGGGCACGTTTAAGAACTTTCTGTGAAAGTAATTGTATTTTATATATATATTTTTCACTTGTAAGTAACACGACTTCAAATCTCGTGAATCTAATTCATTCCCCTCCCTAATGTAATTATCATTGTACTAAAAAAGAGTTACTTGCCATACGATGTATTGTTCCCACTAAAGCACTTCTAAATTTTGCTAAAGACTACAGAAGTTATTTTTTAAGACTACAGAAGTTATTTTTTGCTAAACACAAATCTGTACAAATAAATGCTCGTTGTCGTTTAATTTTAGGTGGAATATCCAATAGTAGTTTCAAGTACCGAAGATCAGAGATTCATACGCTGGAAGTACACATCCTACAACTTCACTTTGGCTGCATTTTGGACGCCATATTTGATCAAATCCAAACAAGTACCATACACGGAGGGTCCAACCAAGAACGGCCTTTTTGAGCTCTACCTCGACGAATTTGACGAGGCATGGACAACCAAGATTGATGAATTCGACTACATAATACTTTCTGCAGGTCATTGGTTCTTCCGTTCGATGGTGTACTACGAAAATCAAACGATTTCTGGGTGCAACTATTGCCTCATAGACAATGTGACTGACATAGGCAAGCAGTATGCCTATAGAAAGGCTTTTAGGACAGCCTTTAAGGCCATCAACAGCTTAGAAAATTTTAAGGGCATAACATATGTTAGGACTTTTGCGCCATCACATTTCGAAAATGGAATGTGGAACGAAGGAGGAAATTGTTTGCGAACGAAGCCGTATAGGAGCAATGAGACACGGTTGGAGGGTTTAGATTTAGAGCTTTATAAGATCCAAATTGAGGAGTATAGGAAAGGTGAAAGGGAAGGGAGAAAGAAGGGGTTGAAATACAGGCTATTGGACACAACACGAGCAATGTTATTAAGGCCAGATGGTCATCCTAGTACATATGGGCACTGGCCAAATGAAAATGTGACTTTGTATAACGACTGTGTGCACTGGTGCTTGCCGGGACCGATCGATACATGGAGCGATTTCTTGCTGGAGATGTTGAAGATGGAGGGTATGAGATCAGCTGAGGAGAAAAAGCTCCGGATTACAAACGAGACGACATTGAATTGATGAATGTAATTACTCGAAGTTGGTACGTATTTGATCAATGGATTATTCATTTGTTTTAGAGTTTTTTGGAGTTAAATTAATATTGAATTACTTGCGATTTTCGTATATAAATGGAATAAAATAATATAGAGACAGATATGACAGTTTAATATAAGTGCAGTGATTTTCTATGAACGTGAGAAAGGAATTTGCAAATATTTAATTTCTAGTCTTGCAATGTACACTGCGATGATCCCCTACTTTTGCATCGACATAAACTACAGCAGTGAATCACTAAGATTTGAACAATTTTTATATAACATACATTTCACTAATTTACAAATAAATTCTAATGACATTCTCAAATATAAGAGTAGGAGTAGGAGTCTTTTGGATTCGGTGATCCATTCTGTATTACTCGGCCCAATGTACCACTCAGATCATCGGAGAAATTCCTCGAACAGCCAACCAAGCAGCTCACATGGCTGCATCTCTGTCCAACTCGAGAGTGAGCAACTTTTCATGGACACCAATGCCCCCTCCCTCACTAGTTATGGTACATTTTCGTGACGGGCTGCCAGAATCCCTCAGTAGTTAGAGGGATAGCCATGCCCACCCGCAGTTCACTAACTGAGGTCTTAGAGCAAGTCCACGGTCCAGCCCCTCCTTTGGAGGTTGGCCTAAAAGTCTAAAAAAAAATAGGCTGGCCCCCTAAAAATCCACTCCATTCCACAAAATAGATCGGCCCAAAGTCCAACTCAGTCTCCAAGCTGGTCCATAATGGATTGAGTGAGGAACCGGCCCATCTGATGTCAGCATGACGTCATCCACAACTATTTTTTTTTCTTTTTTCGCAGCTGGTGCGTGGTATACACATGGCGGGGCGCATTCTAGACTTTAAAAAAAACAAAAGTCAGAATCTCACCATGGGTCACGTGTCTACTTTTGGGCGGTTGGATTTCAATATTTTTTAAATTCAACGGTACAGATTAATTAATTTAATAAAAATTATAAAAAATATTTTAAAAATAAAAAAAAATGATTTTATATATATATAAATACCTAACCATCTTCTAAAAAAATTGTACTTTCGAAAAATGACACATAGCGTGACAAGATTAATTAAAAATTATATCCAAAATTTAAAATAAAATTATTTTTTTATTATTTTATTAAAATATAATATTTTAATACGGATTGACTAGACTTTGAACCAGCTCATTTTTTAAAGATAGAGATACATTTGGTCAATTACTATTCAGTCAAGTCAATTATTATTTATTTAGGTGGATTAAATAAGCTTTGGGCAAGCTCATTTTTTAAGGGTGAACACTTCTCTTCTGGTCACTGTTAGAGTGCTAGTAGTGGTGTGTTGATTTCTAAGTGACTTTTCAGTCGCCTAGAGTGTATCGACTTCCCTCTATCCTTTCGTCTCGGCTTGATCTGGGCTTTCTTGTTTTTGCTAACCCTGTTGGGGGTTCTTCAAAACAAACACTCGGGAAAAAAAAAATGTAAAACGATTCGGATTTTACATCACTATGTTCCCTCTTGAGCCAAGTGGAATCCGGTTTTATAATATTGGAGGATCGACTTGGACCAATAACCAAGGCATTGACGATCGACAATTGCCAATAGTAAGTTTGCTACTTTCGTTTTATCTGTTAAATATATCTGCCTCTCATTTTATATACAATTTCGTCTGCATATTACAGTATCGAAACATGTCACCAGCCACTAGACATGTACGAAATTGCCACAAGTAGATCTCTTTACTTACTGGCCAACTGCTCGCTTGTACTAATTGGGTGAAGAATTTCAAAGTATTTTAATTGCATGAAGAATGGCTGGTGGGTTTACTATATTTTCGGAGTAGGATTCTCACCCTTGGGAATCCGGAGCTTTCACACTTTTTTTTTTTTTTTTTGTATTTCTCTTTATAAAAAAATCAATATAAGATATTAACGCGACTTAATCATAACCGTTCAAATGAGAAGAGGGAAAAAGAGAAGAAAATTTGAAGGAGAGAGAATCATACTCCATATTTTAGTCATTGTTGAAAAGGATTTTTCTTTTTCTAAAAGGGCAATTATCCACTCATTCCGGACCTGAAGAGACTATGGGGGAATTTCATTTTGCCCGTGGCCACAGTCAAGCAGACTTACCAGCTCAGAGCATCGAATTCGGGACCTCCTACTTTTTTTTGTTTATTAGAGAGCCGCATTATGTGCTCTTACAACTATGCCACTTGCTGTGGTGGTCATTATTGAAAAGGATTAGTTCATCCTTGTCTTGTTTTAATTTTATTTAAAAAAATTCTGGATATATAGCGTGAGGTCAAGCCTTTAGTGGTAGGTCCGATAGTGACCAACATATAGCAAACCCGCCAGCCATTCTTCGTGCAATTAAAATACTTTGAAATTCTTCTTCCAATTAGGTACAAGCTACTGATCAGCACTTCGCCAGCTCTAAGTACAGAGATTTACTTGGGCAATTTCATGCATTTCT
Organism: Crataegus laevigata; assembly: GCA_963580275.1. Lineage (NCBI taxonomy): Eukaryota > Viridiplantae > Streptophyta > Magnoliopsida > Rosales > Rosaceae > Crataegus > Crataegus laevigata. The sequence goes on from OY756945.1 coordinate 6,517,651, forward strand.
ACTGGCTGCAGCCTGCAGGTGACATGCCTGGACATTATAATATGCAAACGAAATTGTATATAATACGATAGGCAGATATACTCGATAATCGGTGTCTTTTTGGCCTTCAACCACGAATATATTTGTTCTCAAGTTATTGGTCTCATTTGTCTGTCATTTTGTATACAGATGGATATTGTTCAAAGTTACAGATTGTAATCTGGAAAGCATCAAATGGCTGTCATTGTCCTTTTCCATTGCGAGCTTCCACACAACATCTATACGGACATAGTTGCTTACATGGTAAAAATGTTATTCTCAGGACTAGTTCATGCTGATTCTTTATAAAATGACATAATACGGATATGGACCATATGGTGTCGATAAACCGTCAATAATAGTTAAACAAATTTTTTTTGGGTGACAGGATGATAATGGATTGGGGAACTACATATTTCAATATATAGCAAAACATATCAACTTGTTATATCAACACGTTATGGCATTATCTATACAAATTTTTGTCTTTTAACTTTAGCAAGGACGGACATCTTACATAACTGGTAGACTGTGCAAAAATAATTTTGTTACACTATTATAGTAAAAAGTTAAAAACCTCTATATAATAAGAATGTTGGGATCAACCCAATTTTATATCTTCAGGTTGATTATTAGTTACCAGATGTGTAGCTAAAAAATATTATTTTTCGACATAGTTATCCTTAATGAAAATTGTATGAATACAAAGATGTAACATTGAAAAAAGAAATACTCCCAATCTTTAAAATCTAGTACACACATATATATATATATATATGTATATATATATATATATATATATATATATATGTAATGCTCTCTTTAATGCTTCTCTATAAACATGCTTGAGAAGTTAGAAAAATTATGGCTCACCAAGCAGACATTCATGTTAAAGAGGTATCACGTACCTGCAAGCTCAAAGGCGTGATATGAAGTCTAAAGATAAAACATTGTCCCGGTAACAATTATAGAGAAATCTTTAGTTTATCTTAAACTGTTATTTGTGACCTTGTGTATTTTTGTACTTATTGACTATTATTAGTATATGGAGACGAGTTTTCTTATACGGGGTCAAAAAAAAAATATAACTTATAACAATATTAAGTTTATTCCTATACATATAACTACCAAAGTTAGGGTCAAATTCTTTATAACTATAAAGTGGTTATTCCTATACTAGAGTATTACTCTAAAAAGATTTTACCGGGTAAATTTCATATAACAACATTACTAGATTAGTTTACCCGTCTGCAGTGACCGCCCCTTTTAATTGTTAGTCTCAATCACTTGAGAAACGATTTGGACAGCCTGCTTGCCAACTGCCAAGGTAAAAGCGATAGCAACCAAGCAACTGTTTGAAAGTGGTGGCAAATAAGTCAGTAACTCAATCTTTAGTGTCATCTATCAGTCACTAAAGACTGAAAGTGACCACCATTTTCTTCTTATATTTCATATGTTAATGGTAAAACACATATTCGAAACGAAATCACATTTCGGGTTAGTGTTTACCCTTCAATAAACTACCGGCACTATTTTGTGCATTATTTTGTTCCCAGTGATAAATAAAGTCCATAGACACGTATCCAAAGCTGCGCTATTCCATCCAACCATCAGTCCATACATTGACGATATGAACAGTGAAGGCCACGAGCCTATTCTGAGAACCCTTCGCTTTACAATCATTTCTGACTTCACTCTTAAGCCACTCCAGACCCAATCACTTCTGGTATAAAATACCTGATGACTATCCATATGAAATGAGTCAAAGTATACATGCACTCAATTATTGTTGGCTAGATTTTATCCCAAGAATGAATCAATCAAGTTCATTCAGACCAATTCTCAAGTACATATGAGTTAAGTCATTTGATCAGGGTAGTGCATCAACTCTTGGCACTAGAATTTGAAAAATTTACAAATGACGCTTTATCACAATGATAGAAATCAATTATACTTATGCTCTCTGGTGCGGGTTTGATTCCCACCTCCACCCTCCCCCCTTTCATTTTAACAACTAATAATTTAACACACTAATGTTATAGCTTATAAAAAAAGTTATGAAAAATTAAGTGCACATGCAACTGTTTTAGAAGGTAATTATCCCCAAATAATGTGTATGCAATTTTATGTAAGGTGGATTTGCTACTTTTTGTCCAAAGTTATTAATAATGAAAAAAGGATGCCTCACCACAAGAAAAGTGGCATCATAATTTGGTTGGTAACCATAACAAACAAGTGGCTAACTTGGAAAATTATTAATTGCTAATTTTCCTCAATTATCACATAATTATTGGACCTATATATAAATATATTTCATGAATCCAAAAATCTATTATCTAGCCTCACAATTCTCCACCATGAAGTTTCAAGCGATTGATCTGCCTAATGCAAAATATACACAACCAAACAACACCTACAAAAAAGGTGTTCTTCTAGCCCTCACCTTACTTCTGCTCACCACAATCCCTCTCTGTATAAACAACAGCACAACTTCTCCATTGCCATCTCCTAACAGCAACATTACCAGTGGATTAAAAACCCTAGAAGATGAAGAACAATGCCAAATATTTAGTGGGAGTTGGATTCCATATCCAGATGGACCTGCTTACTACACAAATGAAACTTGCAATTTGATCATTGATCAGCAGAACTGCATGAAGTTCGGGAGGCCCGACACGGAGTTCATGAAATGGAGGTGGAAGCCAGAAGATTGTGAGTTGCCATTGTTCGATGCTGCTCAGTTCTTGGAGCTTGTTAGAGGGAAGTCATTAGCATTTCTTGGTGATTCTGTAGGAAGGAATCAAATGCAGTCCTTGCTCTGCCTTTTGTCCAATGTAAGCATTCAACTACTATTAGATAGTCCGGCTATGGAAATATCGTCTGTTCCTTTTTTTTTTTTTTAACAAATCACCACAAAGATTTTCAATGTAAGCATTCAACTACTATTAGATAGTCCGGCTATGGAAATGTCGTCTGTTCCTTTATTTTTTTTTAACAAATCACCACAAAGATTTTCAAAAATTCCAAGATAGTCCGGCTTTGGAACTGACGTCCGTTCTATCTTTCAGGTGACTTATCCTGAGGACATTTCTCACAAGTATTCAACAAACACAGATTACTTCAAGCGCTATGTCTACCATGACTACAACTTCACTATGGCAACTCTCTGGGCACCCTACTTGGTTAAATCTAGAGATGCCGACGCGAATGGCCACGGCCCCAACAGCCTCATGAGCCTCTACTTAGACGAGCCCGACGAGCGATGGGAAACTGAGGTTGAAAGTTTCGATTATGTCATCGTCTCAGCAGGGCAATGGTTCTTCCGGCCGCTGATATACTACGAAAATGGTCGCGTCATAGGGTGCCACAAGTGCGGACGAGACGACATGAAATCTTTTCTCACGTACTACGGGTACAAAAAAGCGTTCCGAACAGTGTTTAGGACCCTTCGGAACCTCAAAAACTTCAAAGGGGTGACGTTTTTGAGGACATTTTCTCCATCACACTTCGAAAACGGGGCGTGGAACGAGGGAGGGAATTGTCCGAGGACGAGGCCTTTTAGCAAGGAAGAAATGAAGCTAGACGGGTACATATTGGAGATGTATTTGACACAAGTGGAGGAGCTAAAAGCAGCAGAAAAGAAAGGTACGAAAAGAGGCCTTGAATTTAGGTTAATGGATACAACTGAAGCAATGTTGCTGAGGCCTGATGGACATCCAAACTTCTATGGACACTCGCCTCACCGGAACATGACTATTGCTGACTGTGTCCACTGGTGCTTGCCTGGCCCCATTGATACGTGGAATGAGATTTTGCTGTATATGTTGAAATCCGGGCACAAAATATCCTGACGCGAAGAAGAAGCTCCGTTCCGGGCACTTGGGATGGGATGTTACTCTTGCAATATTAAAATACCCGACACGATACATGCATGGATGGTTGGCTTGATATAGTGTCATTGCTACAACCTAGAGTAAATTATAAGAAATATTTGATGAAACGTTATATGTACACATAGTTTATATTTTATACACATTTATATTTTGTGTATTTCAAAGTATGTATATATATAATTAATCGCACAAACAAAGGTTCTTGATGCATGTGGTAGAAAGAGTTAATTATTTGGGTCAGCTGTGGTGGATACATAGATTTGAGTTATGCTCAGAAGAATCGTGATTATGCTAGCATTATCTTGGTGAGAAAGACAACGTACTTGCAAAAATTTGATCTCGTTTGCTGGCTTGTATATTTTTATATAAAATTAGGTGACTTGTTTATTTCATGATATTACGAATGTGTATGAAAACAGCGAAATTTCGTTGTTCGTTACTGTGTAGTTTCAGATGCACTCGTGTTCTTATTGAGACAAAATATAACGATGGTGTTATTAATTCACATTTAATGAGATTAGTATATGAGTGTTGATGTATATTTCATGATCATAATATAAAGTACATGTGTACGGCCAAATCTGGGGGTTTAGATTGGACGATCTGACCAACGCAAAGTCTAAAACTTAGATGAAGGCTTTAGCAAGGCTTTTTTTTTTTTTTTTTTTTTTTTTTTTTTGTTGAACGAGTGATCTACACCAAGGGGAGGGATAGCCTCACAATAGGCTAGTAATAATATGATTCAAATTCACGAGAATCAAACCTAAAAACTTTTACTTACAAGTGAAGATGAATACTACTAGACTATAATACTAAGTGTCAAGGCTATAGCAAGTTAGGGCAAATGTAAAATCCCGTAAGGCAAAGACAGCCTTCTACACTAGTAAAAGAATATTTATCCCTTAAGGCAAATGTAAAATAATTTCTTAGCACGTTTGTTGATATAATATTAAAAAAAATAATTTTTTTTATTTATATACGTTCAATATTTGAAACCAAGTAAATATTTCATACAACAAAGTTCTTCACACCCCCTCTCCTCTTCTGTTCTAAACTTCTCATTCCCTCCAGCTTTTACAATACAAGATATATTAGGTTTAGCGTACAAACAGAATTTGGAAATATCGACAGCGTCTTCATGGAACTCTTCAAAACGAGATCTTGATGAAGACCAAGATGTTCAAAGCTAAAATGTAGAGCACAAAACCCGACCTGAGCAGCATGAGCCTCTGCTGATTCTCTGCTCGGCCATCGGCATTTCTATGATGAGCGTCAAGGATACAATCAGATGAATCAGATCCATTTCCTGATGCGCTTCGTCCAAACCTATTTCTAGCAGTATTCATTTCTATGTTGCTGCTTTCAAGATTCCTCCACAACGCATTCAATCTTTCTAGCTCCACCTCTTTCAAATGAATTTCATTGACCAGGCCTTCTGCTTGTGCCTATAAACACTCGAGATAACAATGAACAAATTGTTTACCATATACAACTGACACCAGAGAAATAAAACAATTCAAATATTACTGAAAAGTTACGGAGATACCTGTTTTGCTTCTAGCTGCTCAATTAGGCTGTGAAGTTGTTTATCCAAAATCTTCTCTCTTTGCACTGCACAAAATAAATTCCTTACCAATTAGTCGTACAAACTAGAATGACTGATAGTATGCTCACAAGGGGTTTCAACTAACAATTGCAAAATTCAGCCGAGAAGCAGTTTATTAGTTTTATACAATAGCCACATGCTCCACCATATGCACCACTGTGATTCCAAAAGGCAATACCACGCTAGCCATGCGGTACACACAACTAAGTTCAACTTTTTTATACCCCACCAAAAAGCAGAAGTAAAGAACTCGACTGTAACCATAAATTTCTTCATCATCTTTGACTTGATTTGAAAACCCCCTACCCCATTTTCTGGTTCAAAATTTTCTGTTTCCAATTTTGTGTAAACCTTATTTTCTTGAATGTTCCTAAGACCAATAATATATCTAAACAAAAACAACTAAATGGTGTAAATTGTAAGTATAAATGCATTCAAAGGGCAAGCAAACGCCATATAGAAAATGAATAGGATGAGTAATGTACGATATCTACCTGGCGAAGGCTGACTCAATGCATTTTCTTGACTTTCTGCCCATCTTTCCTCTAAATCATTCACTACTGCTTCCATTGAACTCTAACAGAATACAACATCTTTACAGCAATCAAGATAAAATTCAAAAATACAAACAAGCATTTGCAATGGAAGAAGAAGAAACAACTGTAAGATCAAAAGGAAAGATGCAACTGACCAATTCTTTTTTCCTCTCCTCTAACTTTTCAAGTATAGCCTTCTTTGAAGCTCCTACGTCATTTTCAGTTTCAACTGTCATGTTTGGGTCACCAGTGGATTCTTCTGATTGACCAGATCGACTGGCATCCAATGCGGTTTCTGCATTTTCAAGCTCATCTCTCAAATTCCTTTCACTCTCGTCCATCTCCTGATAACAGTAATCACCGAATTTCAGAAAGGGCGTGGCTTTCCATTAACTAAAGCACGATATCCTCAACATCATCAAATAAAGATCAAGATACATGTGTAGAACTACAATACATGATGAATAAGAGCATCATGCAAAAATAAATTGTGGGGAATGTAAGGCTCACCATTAGCTTCCTCTTAAGAAAATCTGCTTCTTGAATTTTCTCTTGTATTTTACTTTCACAATTGGATATAGCCCTTTCATATGCAGCATTCTCTTCCTGCAATGTCTCCTCTCTCAACTGTGCCTGTCCACAAGTACAAACGGGAACTACTAAGAAAGAAAATCAATCAACGATGAAAAAATCGCCTTTTTTATTACTTAAAATTTAAACTATACAATTCCATAGCAAAAAATCAACATTCACATAAACCCAGAATAGAAAGGTTCAAAATTTGAAGAAAACGTTCAACAATTCAAAGTTGTACGCAAGAATTCCAATCCAAACAAAAAACCCAGATTGAAAACCACCGGATTCGAATCAGAACACCCCAATTCAACAACAATCGCAACAAAATCAACGACCCAGATAAGAAAAATGAATCGAAATTCAGACCGAACCGAACCTGCTCGCGGGTGGTGGAATGGGAGTTCAACTGGAGAGCAAGGGCGGCGTTGGAAGCAAGGGAGTGGGCGTGGAGATCAGGGAGGCGCTGGGAGATGTGGGAAGGAGGGAGTCTGAGCCGGAGATCATGGATCGAACGGCCGAGAGAAGATGCTTTGTGATCCAAGTCCAGGACATACCTCTGCTGGTCCTGAGTGAATATCAGTGGGATGTCTTGTTCGTTGTCTTGCCCGCCACCTCCTCCCACTACGTCTGCTGCCCATGCTAGCAATCCCGCCATCTCGTGGGAACTGTGGATGGCCAGGCAAGATGGGGTTTCAGTATACACCCGGAAACGAAGCGGGTTGGGAGCAATCCGGATCCTCATGTTGCGTTTGTGAAAATGGGATCCAGTTAGTTAGAGCAGATCCATTGGGCTTGAGAAAGCCCATTTGGGCGGACAAGGGCGAAAACTGGCTTCTAGGCTTCTAGCTCGGAGACTAAATTTGGGTTAAGTGTCGTAGCCAACTGATCTAATCTCAAGTAGAATAGATTTGGATTGAACAAACCAGGTAACAACCTGTTAACGTTTTCGGATTCGGTTTATATTTGTCGTAGTTTGAAATTTTTTTTTTGTAGAAAATTTGATGTTAACCCAATGCCATAAGAATCTTTTGAGAAATATGAATGACAATTCTTTCCTCATAGGTTTTGTTGGTTGATGTCTTTGATATTGTAAGCTAATTGATGAGTCAATTTCATATTATATATTTCACCATATTCTTAATATGTTTTGATAATTATTTTGGTATAATTTTGATACTTTGTTTTGTATTTTCAATATAGGACATTCGACTCTCTTTGGAGCAAAATGTAGTCAAACTGATGAAGTTTAGAGTGATTCAAGTTGGAGGACGTTCATGTGTCTCTTGGCATGTTCGTGTCAAAATTTGAATTTTTTCTACCAAATAGTTATTTTATGGCAATAGAATAAAGAAGCAGTGCGCGGAGCTAAAAAGTGACGTTTCTGGGCTTAAATTGCGTTCTTAAAGCTCAAGATGATCTCAGATGAGTTCGTGGCATTCTTAAGAAGTGTTCAGAATGTTCCAAACTTTAGATCCGACTATTTTGGGCTAGTTTTGGAGCATATATGGGTCCAAAACGTGGCTATTCAGATTTTAGGCGAATTTTGACACACCCCGACCCAGAATGTCCATTAGGACTCCGGAGTCGAGCTGTGCTGGCCGACACTTGGAAGGTGACGAAGTCATAAAGTGTAGTGACGTGAAAAAAGTGAATAAATTTAAACCTAAAAGTGCCTAAACACCAGAGTGTGCTCGTGAGCGGGAGCGAACCCATCTCACACATGACTTCAGAGCATAAGTAATTACAGTAAAGCGGTTAAGAATTATACCCTCAAAAGCTAAAACCTCATCAGCTAAAACCTAAAGGGGCACAAAACAAACATGTGAGTAGACAAAATAAAACTTCGAAAACATCTTTCTTTTTAGCAATCCAATAACCTATCGTTGAAACCCGTGCAATTCCCCAGAGAATACCAATACTTAGGTATGTAACATTCATGCTGAAGAATGGAAAACCAAAACATACCATGTCGAGTATCTTAGCAACAACCATGTAAGTGAGATGAATTAAATCAATATAAATGAATGTCAGTCGTAGTCACTTATAGTGACCTATACGACTTATCCATATCACATCAATCAAGTGCTAGCGCATATCTCATCAATCATATCACATCAATCAAGTGCTAGCACATATCTCATCAATCATATCACCTCAATCAGGTGCTAGCACATATCTCATCAATCATATAACATCAATCGGGTGCTAACACGTGAGTCGGAGTCACCTATAGTGACCTGTACGACTCACCCACATCTCATCAATCCTATACCTCAATCAGGTCCTGCACACGAGTCGGAACCACCTAAAGTGGTCTATACAACATGCTGGGTGTAAATAAATACGCTCAAGTGCTACGATCACGTGAAGGCTGTGCGAAGTATCGCAAGTCACCTACGAGTCGGAACCACCTAAAGTGGTCTATACGACAGGCTGACACCTACCTTGGAATCCAAGGTGAGCGCGAGGTGCATGAGTTGAACGATCACGTGAAGGCTAGCCCTTGCCACGGGTGGGAGCACTAACACCGAGGTGCAGGACATTCAATTCTCCTCATATCCATTGATCACTAATTACTATTCGACCATACCAACATTATACTCACCTGATCTTACCTTGGCCTCCGTATTGTTGCGCATCACTGTGCAAACTGTACCAATCTCACATTAAAATATAAGCCAATTATGATCTAACATTTATAAAACATAAAACCACCATTTCAAATTTCCTCACACAAGAATTTATAACCAATACTAACTCACCAATTCATAAGGTTCAAATCTCATATTTTTCATCAGATTCCTTCACATTGGTCAATTTATCAAACAAAGTTTTTGCCTTGGTTAGTTAATTTCACTTATCGCATGGCTGCACCTAACGTCTCGTTAGACTGCCTACATACCCTAAACAAGGATCAAGCCAATCATAGTTCATAATAATTATTTACAGGTAATAGCGTATGAATATATCGTGATATAATCTACACTTAACCTTCTTTTGGTATTTCATAACATAGGAATATATATATGTAACATAGCATAAATTTCTTAATTCCATTCAAAAGCATTTATGGAATTATCAATCACACACACACACACACACACATATATATAATCAGAAGGAAAAGATCCACTCACCTGGAGTCCACGCTACAACCCCCTAGCACGACTATCAAGACGTCCCAAATGATCTCAAATGATCATCGCCTTGCACAAATATCAAATCACATCTCAGAATCCTTACTGAGAGAATATTTAATTTACATACAACGTATCCCTACTTAATTTGATCCGGAAGATCCGTCACTTCCAAAGATACACATTATGCTTCTAGAACAATTCCTCAAAGTTTCGTTACGATCCAACGGATGGATCTCCGCCAATTGCCAAAACCAAGTGGCGGTTAACATTTTATTTACAAACTTACAATTCCAATTCAGGAAGATCCGTACGACGGATTCCCGATCCATAAATTCCTACATTCCTAAAAAATTATGAATAACGACCTATTAAAGTTTGATGACGATCCAACGGTCGGATCGTCGGTTCATACATTGACCTATTACCGTATCGTAGTGAATTTGGGTTCTAACGATCAATCTACGTCAATCCATCCTCAAGACTGAACTCAAGGCATCTAATAACGCCTAAAAATAACTTTGGCGGCCCACAGGCCATGCGCCGCCGCATGCGCCGAAAAATCCAACTTTCTCCAAAAATTCTTAAAATTTGTAGAATTGAAGATCTCAATGAATAGAACAACTTTCATACTTGTGGCCAAGGCCAATTTGGCCTGGAAGTGGTACAATTTCATCCAAAACCGTCGGAAACCCTTATGTGGGTGTGTTTCAATTCGACCTCCAAACTCACTCCAATGCTTCCACCACTGCATGGGCTTTGTTTCTGGGTTCTAGGGGAGTCTAGTGGTGGTGGCAATTGAGGAAAAACCTTTCACAATCGTTGGATTTTGAGCATGGTTCCCGCGGCACCCCTTTTTGGTTTTTGAATAATTTATCACCAAATCCCCCCAATTTTGGGTGGAAATGGAAGATGAAGGATTGGGGAATGATTTCCAGGTAGTGTCTCGGCTTGATTCGCTAGAAAAATGCCATGGATGGCGTCGGAACTCCCTCCAAAACCGGGTTGGGCATGGGTATACGGGTGAGGGGATGAAGGTTTAGGTTGGGTGCCACTCACCTCTCTCCTTTTCTCTCCTTTTCCTTTTCATCCACACCACCCATTTCCTTTCCTCTTCTAATTTGGCCATACATGTGGCACCCCAAGGCTTCTGAAATTTTCCAAAAAATAATAATTTTACAATTTTGTCCCTAACTTTGAACATTAATAACTTCTTCGTTGTAACTCCAAATCACGTTATGTCTGCGCCCACGCGTCCGTAGCGACTAGTACTACAAGGATATGCCAAGAAAGTGAACCTTACATGTCACTACGAGGCGGCCAACATAGATCGATGTACGTGCCTTGTAAACTCACTTACTAAAATTACAAAAATTATAATTTTTAGGGATGGCCTGTTACAAATTTACCAAATCAATTTAGGATTATATTTCCTAATTTATTTGGTTTCCTAGTCTTATTCCAAGACCTTTTACTAGGAGGATTTAATTAGAGTAGTATAAATAAGTCTTTTGGCCGGCCCTAGATCATTCTTCTTTATGCGACTTTGGAGATAGAAAATTGTCTAGGGTTCTTGAAGATTTTTAGACTTTTACTTTAAGGTGTTTTCAATCATTTTCTTCATAATAATATTTTCTTTTATTTTAATTATGAATATGCGTAAGTAATCCGTTTTGCTAGGATGAAGCCTTGATCCTTAGCATGACAATGTAATTTTTATTTAATTGTTTATGATTGATTGCATGTATGCTTTGAATTATTGATCACCGTTTTAAACTATCTAATTATCTTAATGTTTAGCTACCATTATGATGTTTAGACAAGTAATTTGATGCAATTTGGTTGGAATATCACCGGAGGATTGTGTATTGCTTCTTGTGATTAATAATTGTAATTTCACCTAAGGCGAATATCACATTCTTAAGGGTTGTATGGTTTTTCAAAAGGTTTTCATAAAAAGTCTTGTATATTCATATTTGATCTGAATATCACAAACGGATTACATATTAGATATACGTTCTTGCTTGAATATCACGAGGAGAATATGCATAAGGAAAGCCTAACCTTAAAAGTTGCATGCGTAAATCATAAGTAATTGGTAAAAATATATAGAATTGTTATGGTGATGGCAGAACCTAGTGTTCTTATAAATTGTTATTTAAAAACTCTTTTCTATTATCTTTATAATTTTGGTTCTTAGTTAAAATTCGTTTTTAATATTACTCAAATTAAAAATCATCTTTCTCAATTTTCAGTTTCAAGTAATTAGTTAGGAATTACTTTTACATAAATTATTTAAATAGTCCCTGTGGAGAAAGACCTTGCATGAGAATATATACTACAACCTTGTACTCTTGTAAGTATTTTGTGTGATTTTTACCTTCTTTATGTTGGTACTAAAAATCCTATCATTAATCTTGCATGGATGCTTGTGTTGCTTCGTATGTCGATCTGGGCGTCTTAAAAGGGAGCATTTTTGCTCACCACCATTAACTATGGTGTATGGTTACCATACACCTCATCATCTGACACGTATCCTTTCAACTAACTATGATTAACTTTAATATTAAATGTTCCTTTTCTAATTTTGAAAAAAAAATTAACTATGATTAAGTGAAAGGACACGTGTCAGTTAATGGTGGTGAGCAAAAATGCACCCGTCTTAAAAAGGGTTTTAGTTGAGATTATAAAGACAAACCGGTTATTCTTCCTCTTTTCAACATCTATTTTACATTTTTAATAATACAATGACAAAGTAATTAATATCGTTTATTAAAGTTTTTTTGGTGCACTCGGTCATTGTTATCGTTTACTTTGTCATTGTATTGTTAGAGATGTGAAACAGGGCTCACGGAAGGGCGATCCCAAATTTCGATTGCTTCCTAGCTACCGTCTTAAAGTTTCAGCGACGCCTTCTTACAGTCGCAAGATACCTTTTGCGTCCTCACCTATTTCGTCCCCATTTGTCGTTGCCAAGTAAGGTAATTAGCACCAAAGTATCCTCCAATATACAATAGCTTGATTTATGATCAACTCGAGTCACAATTACAAATATAGGCTCAAACACTAAGGCCTCATTTTTCCCAAATACCGCAAATACCTAGATGATGTGACAGTTAAAAATAAAGAAAAGATGCTAAAACCGTCAATGCACAAGAAAATCACGTCAATGGCAAAAAGTTGAGCAGAGGCCTTTGTTAAAACTTCGTTAGCATTGACCAAAGAAAATTCGGAGAATAATTGGAGCCACTACTAAGTCGATTGAGAAGCAACATGTCAACTTTGCAGGACAGTTGAATTTCATATATACGAATCTCTTTGGGCTCTTTAATGGTTCATTTTTTTTTCAGTAGTTGTGATTAGTTGGCTGGATCTAATTTAATCACTATAACATCACCAACTACTATGGCTCTAACATTCCCCACAACACTACCGACAATCTGAGTATCAGGGAATTCAAGAAACAAAACGATTAATGAATATCCAAGAAAACCCAAGACATTAAAAATATGCTGATTCAGAAAATTGCAATAGTGCAAGAACAAATCATTGAACTATAATCAAGAAGACGTCAAGAATATAAACGAGGTTGTTTGTTAATTTTTAATCCAAACGAACATATATATTTGATATGTAAGGCGTTTGAAATGAAGATTATCGTTCGAATAACTACATACGAATAGATTAGATTAGTTTCCTCCAATATCTTAATTCATTCTAATTGCGAAATTTGTAAAACATTTGTAACATGTATCAGGATAAACTCCAACATATTTATATATATATGTGTGTGTGCGCTCCAAAACAGACCAAAACTACTACTAGCTAGTCCAAATGTATGTTTCATGTTGTTCCTAATTTTCTCGTAGAAATGTGATCTCAACATCACGTATATGATCTAATGTTCAAATGAAATGTATATTTCATGCTGTTCTTGTTTTTACACAATTTTTGACACATTTTATGCATGCGCCCACTCATAATTTTCTTTTTAAGGGAACTAGTTGGTGACTTCACCACGACAATCCACCATTTCGGGGAACAAGCTCACATAGGCATTTCAATCTCCCCTAGCCAATATCGTGTGATTCACCAGCGCCATGAAGTGCCGAATGGAATACAGACCTGGAATTCATCATCTACCACTGGACCACCTCTTTGTGGGCACGCTTCATAATGTATTTCATCTATCTGACTTGTCTACCTTTTAATGGATTTCTATTAGCAATGAAAATATTAATGACTTTTTTTAGTGAAGGAAGAGACTATTTAAATATAATAACAGAAATAAAAGTTATTATCTTTTTTTTGTGATAATGTGAAATTAGTTAAATTAATATTTTTAATAGAAAAAGGCACTAATTTAAATTTTCTAGATTGTAGGAAATTGGTTGTTAGCTAGCTTAAGTGGATGGATATTAAATTAATAGAAAAATACTGAGTTGATCAAAGCATCTTGATCAAACTTTGTAAGGGTGTTTAGTCTAAACAAGTATTTTAAAATTTTACTATTTTTATTCTTTTCATAATTTAAATTTAAATTTATCAACTAAAAAGTAATTAATTTTTTTTTATTTTGCATGCTATGAAATACATGGAGCATGAGTAAAAATGAGGCCCAACAGTCGCCCGACTTTTTGGTGTGGGTTAGAGATGGGTTTTGCAATTCTTGGGCAATTTTTGTGCCCAATTGGCCAACTTTTTCAAAGGGCTGGAGCTGTGTCTTTCTTGGTAATTTAGCCAAGTCATTTTTAATTAATTGCTCATATGTATCTTTCGCCAAGTCTTTTATAATTGCTCATCTATATCCTTCTTGTTTAGTTCCTCATTTGTATCTTTTGCCAAGTCTTTTTTTAACAAAAATGATATTCTCGCCACGCATTTGTATCATCATTTGTAATATATTTCTAATAGAGTCGAATTTCATATATGTTGGTGAACTCCTTCTCTTTTAGAGAAATTATACAAATGATAATACAAATATGTGGTAAGTGTAGTATTACTCGTTTTTTAATTGCTCAGTCCATCTCCAATTGAAAGGGCTAAGCATCACTCTGTCTAGAATTATAGCCCTACAAAAAATTATTTTTAAATGAATAGTGTCAGGTCAATGCCCTCTCCAATCGAAGGGAACAAACATAGCCATCTCAGTAATTTATAAATTTTAATGTTTATATTATAAATTTATTAGTTCATTTAATTAAACTATTGTTAGATATTTTCAAACCTAACTGTTGAATTTGAATCAATTATTGCAATTGTGTAGCTGGGCTCCAAAAAAAAGCTAAGAGGGGGGCTATATTTGGCAAGCCTAATGCATTTGGTCAAATAATGGTCTGGTGAGCTCTATATAATTATAGTTCAGTCATCGGTTGGCAATGAGTTCTTGGACAAATCAAACATTTTTTGGCTTTGAAACATTTAGCCCTCTCCATTGGAGATGACCTCATTTGTTTCTTTTGTTAAGTCTTTTTTAATTGCTTTATTTTGTATCTTTCGCCTAGTCTGTTTTAATTGCTAATTGTGTCTTTCTTGGTATTTTGCCAAGTCTTGGTTAATTGCCGTATTTTGTATCTTTCGCCAAGTCATTTTAATTGCTATTTGTATCTTGAGAGATTATATTCACACTCTAAATTATTTCTCTCACACTCTTTTTATTTTTTAATATTTTCTACACACACTTGATAGAAAAATATTAAAGCATTAAAAAAATGTGAGAGAATATAATATCCCTTATATCTTTCTTGGTATTTTGCCAAATCTTTTTTAATTGCCTTATTTTGTATCATTCGCCAAGTCTATTTTAATTGCTATTTGTCTCTTTCTTGGTATTTTGCCAAGTCTTTTATAATTGCTGATCTTTTATTATATACGAACATACAAAGAAAATAATAAAAAAAATCACATTAGTGTTCATCTATAAATGAAGGGTTTGGCTACTCTTAAGTGCACACACAGCGGAATTACCAATTAGAAAGCTCATAGTGCTACTGCTGCCTCTTTTGAAGATTGCCCCAACTCAATTTGTGAGTGTAGTACTCAGACTTCCTTTGTTTCTTTTCTTTTTCGTTGTTTTTTGTTTTCACATGCTCGATTGACATAAAATATCGTTGAATAAATTGGCAGATTGAACATGGCAGCTACAGTTATTCTTACTGTTCTTAACAATAAGAACTATGACAATTGGTGTTCTCGGATCAAGACCTACTTGCTGGCCAAAGATCTTTGGGACGTTTTAGATCAAGAACGTACTGAAACAGAAGATGAAGAAAGCAAGGCTTGGAAGAAGAAGGATGCCAAGGCCTTATATTCAATCCAAAATTCTTGCGGGGATGATACTTATAGACTTATCAAGGACGCAAAGACGGCCAAACAAGCATGGGATATTTTGTCAAAGAAATTGAAGCTAGATGAATCATTAGATGAAAATCTATCGGATGAAAATGGTATGTACATTACATACATGAAAAGTTGATGAGTATTTTTTGTAATTATTTTAACACGCATAGGCATTTGTATGAAGGGAATAGAAAAAAAATTAAGAATCGAATGATAACATTTGTCACTTAACATCAAAAAATTTTATTTTCAGATGAGATGACAATTGGTGAAGCGTATCCAACTCAGACTGATCATGATACTGTACCAAAGGTTTCAACGGAAAATGGGGGCACTGGAGGTATATATGTATATACCTTGATCCTCACGACTTAATAATTGTATATAATTCTATTTAATAGCAATTAATGATCAACTTTTAGATCCAGTATGACTAATCACCAACATCACTGATAGACTTCGGTGATTTTTTTTTTTCTGTCAAAATAAACTTCGGTGATATTAATTAGAGGTAGAATCTCTCTTTTATATATTGTATATTTTCCGATGCAGGATTATTTTGTCATATTTTTGGTAGAATTTCCCATTTGTTTTCAAATTGTATTTAATTATTATTTTTATTAAAGTATGGGAAATTTAGCAATTAAAAAACACGACATGCAGGACATGATGAGAGCGACGAGAGCGACGAGAGCGATGATTTCGTCAAATATGTGGAGTCTGGTGATTGGGAGAATGCGATCAACCTTCTTCGCCAAAATAAAAAGGCAGCAAGTCGTACATTTCCAAGTGAGGACGATGGCACAGCTCTTCACTACGCAATCAATAATAATTTCAAGAACTGCAGAATGCCCATTATAAAACAGTTGGTGAAGTTCATGGCAAAAAAGGACTTGAATAAACGAGACAGAGCTAGTCGGACGGCTCTTGATCTTTTAATAAGACATTATCCAGAAATGGTTGAACTAGCTAAATGCATGGTTGAAAGGAGCCCCAAACTTCTTACCCCTCCGTCCGGGCTGCCTCCAGTTGTAAGGGCCCAGAGGAAAACAAAAGGGGAAAAAATGGCTCGCTTTCTCTATTTTTGCATTTCACCCGAAACACTGAAAGTTTCCCATGCCGCTTATCTTATTTCTCTCGGTTTTCGTCTCAAAAGATTTGGTACAGTTTTTCCCGTATGATTTTTATTTATTTTTTACCAATTTTGTTTGTACACTTACAATGTTCTTTTTTCACACTTATATTATTTATAGATATTGCTTGGGATTTGATTCAACGTTATCCAGAATTGGCCATGACTAAAGACATCCAAGGACATATCCCCTTAGTAACATTGGCGGCCAGTAACCGGTTTGCATTCAAAAGTGGAAGCCGACTCAATTTATGGGAAAAACTTATCTATAAACATGGTTAGTACATTGTTGCCTTTTATTTTCTACTTATGGTTGTTTATTAAAAATAAAATTTGATATAAGTCCAATTTTGTAAGTCACCATTAGGATGAGAATTTTTATTAGTACTAAAAAAATCTCATTTTACACCCCTCACAAATGTATTTTTCTTTCTAATTATAGAAAGTTTGGAGTGTCAAATAAGATTTTTGGAGTGTTAATAACAATTCTCATTCGAATTAGTCATCATACTTTTATTTTCATACCCCTAAGATTCTAAATTGTTATAAATATGTAAATGTACATAATCCCTTAATTATAGGATTACTAGTTGAACGAATTCATTAATTGTAGGACTTTAACTAATCCCTTAATAACTTCAACTCTCCCGTAGAAAATATGGTCTCTCTGTCTTTCTATAGCTCCCTCGCTTGGCACCATTTGCTCATTCAAACTTTGATTTTGTGTTCATCTTTATCGTTTGTTTTTTATTTTGTGTTCATCTTTCTCCTTGAACACCATTGCTAGACTGGTAGTTTGAAATCTCGTGTTGTGCTTCTGGGTTCAAACTTCATGTTGGTAAAGTGAAAGGGTAATGCTGGGATTTACATTTTTTTTTTTTTGACAAATCATATGGTAGTCTTCTTGATTTTGTGAACATCGTTGGTTTTATTATTATACCATATCTATACTATCTATTAACAAAACTTTCTTAATCAACTAAAAGAGTTTTTAGTGAAAAAAACAATTTAGTTATCTACTGGTATATGCCCACACACAAATTGTGTGTGAAATGTTTTATTTTTATTTTTTTAAATTGAAGGAGAGAGGAAAAGAGTGAGAGAGAACGTTGGAGTGGGGAGAGATGTTTAATTGTTTTTTAATTTTTATTAGAGATGTTAAAATCACTTGTAGATGATACTTAAACAAAAAAATCTAAATTTTATTTTGTAAAATTATGTTATTGCCCTTAACCTTTTTGTTGTGATAGAATACTGAATAGTCTTTTCACACTTTTTTTATTGACAAAAAGAGTTTTATTAATATGTAGTTTAGATTCACAATTCAATAAGATATCATAAAAGAAAATAATGTATAAAAGTAATTTCGTACATAATTTTTTGTATATTTTTTGTTCACTTCCAATACCCATATCGTGTGCAATCATTTTTCTAGTATATATATATATATATATATATATATATATATATATATTTATATTACAGATTCATGATATTTTATCTACCTATATCACATGTTCAATCTAAAAAATGCTACTCTGACCACATTTTATATATCATATTTCTAATAAATATGTGACTCACATGTGTTGATGGGTCCGACCTCTATTTAATAGTTGATACAAATGTGGTGTGAAAAAATATAATAATTGTAGCATTACTCAATCTATCTCAAAATACTTGTTTATTTACACGTTTTGTAATTCTTTTTTTTTTTGTATTAATCTACCTCTCTCTCTATATTTTTCAATCTTTTTTAGCCCCTCACATATTATTGAATAGACCCTACCTAAAAAATTGTTACTAAATAATTTATATACATTAAAGTGAAATGATAATTGTTTTAATAAAGAAAAATTAAAAAAAAAATTCTATGAATACCCCAAATCATATTCAACGTGTATTATATTTTTCTTCAAATGGTACCTCCATATATAAGCAACGCTACTGTCTACACAGCCTCATAACTTAGAAATTAAAAAAATATTTAGTGAAATTATATTTTGCACTCTCAAGTTTGGGTGCAATTGCAACCTCATATGTAATTTTTAAAACATTGTAACAATATATACAAACTTGTATATTAGTTGCAATTTTGTACATTTGTCACTCAAACAGTCAATTTGACTATTAAGTGATGGTGTTTTAAAGATGATGTATAAGGTTGCAATTGTATGATTTGTATCCAAACTTGAGAATGCAAAATATAATTTACACTTCTTTTATTGTATTACAGATAATTGTGCTTTATCTCCTAATATCAGATTTTTTTTTAAATTATTAATCTATATTCAAGCCCGAATAAAATGCTAAAGAAAGAAGAAATCAAGCAAAATGGTCTGAAAAAACAAATCCTAGTCATTTCATATTTAAGAAGTTAAATATTGAAAGAATAATTGTTGCATTCTCCCATTATTCCTCTACTTGCAAATAACGTATATTTACCATAAAAATTTTATAATCGGAATCCTTTTTTTCTCTTAATCTTCATTTGAAAATCATTCTTACAAAAAATTATTCAAATCGGTTCAAATGTATCAAATACATACGGTTTATAATTAATATGTTATTTGGTACGTACACCGTTAATTAATTTTATACGTTTGAATGACTCAACATTCTTCAATTTGAATGAATTTTTGGTAGTGATGATCTTTAAATAAAGATTAAAAAATTTAATGGTTTTGATAATGAAATTTCTAAAGTAAAAATACGGTAATTGCAAGTGTGAAAAATGAGCTCATTTCCAAAGAAAAATGCAATAGGTGCATGCCTAAATAACAAATGGTTGAGGTGAAAAGAAAAAAATTGAGGTAATATTATTTATTATTCGGAAGATAATTAAGTGTGATTTTGTCGTTAGTTGATTTTCGTAAAGAAAAATGATTTAACGTACTTAAGTAAAACAACTTGCCATTTATTCTTTCTTTATTATCTCCACAGAATCCAGAGCTTTTTATTAATTTTTCAATAATCTAACCCCCTTTTTTCTTAAGGGTACTGTAGAATGCATGCCTCTACTCTACATATACATAAATATCTATATACACTAATGAGTGTAATGAATAAATTGGTTACGAACTTATCGTTTATGAGATTTGAATATCTTACTTACAAGTGACAAGAAATATTATTAGGCCGTAATACTAGGTCACAATCCATGACTAATTAAGAAAATTCATTGTTATATTTTTGGTTTGAGGGCTATGTTCTTTGGGAATGTTTAACAATGCTAAAATGGTTAAAGTAATCGCTCTTAAGGGTTATATATTTGCTTTGTCACATTGTGACATTGTGTACAACGTGTAGTAATAAACACTAAAGGCTTATTTATGAAAACCACTCCTAAAACTCAAAGGCATTTTCACATTGCCCATAAAATTTAAATTGTGTCACTTAACTCATTGAAACTCAGAGCTCAATGGGTGCAAATGGGTCGGGTTTTGGTTTAAATTTTTAAACCCATTAAGACCATCTCCAAGCTAACGGAGGTTAGCAGATTTGACATGATACAACCCATTACAATAACGGGTTTGACAAAAAAAAATGACATGAACACGACAAACACAACGTAACATAAAAATCCTGCTTTAGATGAATATTTTCTTGAATTAATGATTGGGCTTGTATTCTTATCTTGATAGGTAAATGCATAAAACCTCTTCCTCTCATCAAGAAGGACATTCGTATAAATGTTGAAAACCCTGAAAATGACCAGAGTGATCAAAGGCATCTCATTTCCTCAGGTATTTTACTTGTCTACAATCCAATTTGGTTTTTTTAATAGAGGTAGGCCCATTGATACAAATGTTTTGTCACTTTAATTATACCAATAGTACAAATGTGATGAAAAATGTGATAAAATTAACATATTTGTAAGAAAACAGAAAAAAGCAAAATAATACACATAGGTGGGTATGACAAAAACCAACACAGTACGTTAAATGACCCATTTATGCTAAATAAATTGTGTGTGTGGTTTTCATCAAATTTGACTTGTGATGCAGGAATAAGTTTATTGCAAGGACGAGTGGCGAATTTCCAAACATTTTTGGGTAGGCCACATACACATTCATATTGTCAATTGAATTTTTTATGATTGTTTTATTAATAGTCAATATTATTTTAGAATGGTTATAATTTTGTATTTGTTTTTATTGAAATTAGGAATCAATCGTCTATATCATATGAAATTTGTGCACGAGCGGTTCAAGCAACTTCTGTGTCACATGTGTACAGGCACTACAAAGATAAGTCAAGAACATGTGAAAGTTGATAAATTGATTGAAGCATTATTTGTGGCAGCAGAACAAGGATATGTGGAGTATATACTGTATATTAATCAACTTCTTAAAGATTCCAAAGTGTCCATATTTGATAAGAAAAACGAAAAAAGACAGAACCTGTTGCAAGTTGCTGCTGAATGCCGTCACCACAAAGTGTATAATCTTATACATGTCCTCGATGATTTGCGCAAAAAAACAAATGAATCCGCTGGAATGACGGAAATGGTGGGAAAGCAAGATAACTTTGGCAATAATATGCTACATACAGTAGCAAGTATTACCCCATTGTCACAAATTCATCACATTCAAGGTGCAGCTTTGCAAATGCAAAGAGAACTACAATGGTTTAAGGTGACTATTTATCTACCTCATATAGACTTATATTTATGAAATATTTTGCCTATATGTTATTTATATATGTTTTATGGCTATAATTCCATTTTCATTTTCTCCTAATCCTTCACATATTTTTGTTATTATTTTGTTTATTCAATTTCAAAGAAAAAATGTAGAAATTACTCTAGTTAAAAACTAAATATTCAAAAACAAAAAGTTTGTCGACATGCACAAGTACAAGACGAAAAAAATTAAAATTAAAAAGAAAAACATTATTATTTAATTATGTACTATACTATCATTCAATGTGCTTAACTAATGATTTTGGATTATGCGGTGCCTGAAATGGCAAAAGTTGAAGGATTTATATTAAGAGATAAAGATTTTGGAGACACATCCATAAATAATTTTGTCGCAAAAAATGCAGGAGGTGGAGAGCATCGCAAATCCCATAAATTGTGAATCTCTAAACAATGATAATAAGACACCACGAGAAGTATTTACAAAGAATCACAAGGAAATGTTGAAAGCAGCAGAAAAATCAATGAAGGAAACAGCAACTTCTTGTACAGTTGTAGGTGCTCTTATTATCACCATAATGTTTGCTGCAGCATTCACAATTCCTAGTGGAAATGATGAAAAGATAGGTATTCCTAAGCTATTCACAACTTTTATAATTTCAGATGCAATCTCGCTCTTTTCTTCAACAACTTCGGTTATCATGTTTCTTGGCATTCTCACATCACGTTATTCTGAAGATGATTTCTACAAATCCTTGCCCGGAAAAATGATAATAGGCCTTTTCACCCTCTTTGTATCTATCACTACCATGATGATTGTCTTTTCTTGCGGCCTTTACATTATGCTTGATGGTAAATTATTGATTGCTATTCCAAGCATTTTGCTTGCCATTGTTCCAGTTGCCTCATTCGTACGGATGCAATTTCCGTTGCTTGCTGAGTTTTTCATTTCTACTTTTGAACATGAAATATTTGATAGAAACCCTAAGAAATAGTTTTCATTTCCTATGTATCCTTAGTTGGGTTTGGATTTGCAACTTTTTAAGGAACTTGTAAAGAGAAGCTAATGTATGTGCTTTCTATTTGGCCAATTATGTATGCGCTTTCTATTTGACAATTATGTATGCGCTTTCTATTTTACAATTATGTATGCGCTTTCAATCCTAAAAAAATATTCCAACTTCAATTTATATTTTTGAGTTTTCTTCTTTGGTGAAATTCTATTTTGAGTTAGTTGTTAAGACAAGCTCTCCATATAGGCTCTATTTTTTGGTCGATAAAATGAATTCATTGAAGCAACACCAAAAGCAGGAAAAGTAGAACAATGTTATCTCAAGCAGGGAAAAACATAACCCAGGAAGTAGAGACTAACAAAACTAAGCCATACATGCATACAAAAGACATAACAATTAAAATACCGGAGAATATGGTAATCCATCGCTCGACAGAACCAAGACCAAAACATCATATTTTGAAAATTATAAGTACTTCCAAAAACGTTTGGACTTTAAGAAAACGATTCACGTGTTATTCACATTAACAATTATAAATGCATTATGACACATAATGTATCGGCTCTTATTTCAGATACACTGAAAACTATCTCCTATAAATGCCACATGCATTAACCACCATCGATAATTGGACATAGGCAGACATTTAAAATTCCTCACTTCCAATTTCAATGTATGCATGCACCACCTAACTAGGCATTCAACCATCCATTAACCAATGCGTGTAAATGCCACATACATTCACATAATTATGAGAATTATCTTGTGTGAATTTCAAAAATATATTTATCTCTCCACTTATATGATGCACAAGTTGCTTCTACTAGCCTCAGTTCCTCTTTGTTGTTTAAGTAAGAGTTATGTATCTGAATACGGAAAATGCATTAGCGGACCATGATTGCTTTCTCTTCCGATCTTGGAAATGCATACAAAAACTTCATACTTTCTTTCGACTCCGGAAAGGAAGAGTTCGGATGGACTACCCGTCCCAACTAGCCACACTTTGGAAAGGATCGTTAATGTTTCTAAAGAGACATCTCATAGTCAGCAGCACATTCACCAGTGTCACCTAGAGTCCAAGTCATGGTCTAGTCATTGGGGACAGCCTTAATTCTGTTACAACAGTTGTGTAACTAATTGTAGTCTTAGTGTGATTTGTTACTAATCATTATTGGAAAGTGTCTATAAACTCAATTGTAACTCCTATTCATTTACGGAAGAAATACACCAGATATTTCTTATATGGTGTCACCCGCCTCTCTACCTACCCTTGGACTTTCATAGATTCATTTAAAATTTTAATTGAATACTATGGAGCTTTTAAACTCTTTTAAAATCTACCAAAATTTCAATTGAATACACTCTTCTAAAATTCCAGACTTACCTGCCCATAACATACATCATCCTCTTCCTACAACATTCGAATTTAGTTGAATTAAATTTGGAAAATATCATATATATTATAGATATTATATTAAAGTGTGATTGTGTAAATCTTATTTCCCTATAGGATTGTATTTACTTTGGACAACAAATAATTCCTCGCATCCTTACTACTATAAATAAAGGCAATGCGTAAGGGAATAACACACACAAAGAAACCCGTACACTTTCTCCACTCTCCCTCTCTTTGTCGTTGAATTTCCTGCTACAAACCAGTTCATCAATATCATCACGCAATCAAGTTCTTCCAAAAAAGGGTTTATATCTCGATATTTTTCAGCCATGATTGCATGAACCTACACCATAATGCATGACTCAACTTTACGTTTTATGAATTTTAGATTCTACATAAATTGTCTTTGCATTGTAATCTCCTCTGAATTTTTAGATGTATGATTTAGTTATTCAATTTTCACATACATTATTGTGGAGAAAAGTCCTACATGTCGTTGTTTGGTTGAGTGAATTGAAGGGATTACTGATTAAACTGGTGACTAAAGATGCAATCGAAATCCTTTGAGGTAAGTCCTATTTTCATGTAATTGTTGAAATTTCTAGTCAATGAGGTATATATATTATTGTCTGCATACATTAGATCAAAGAATTTTGGAAAATTCTTTTGGGATCAAATTATTTCTTGTGTAGTGATACGCTGTTTAAATAAGGTGATGAACTACGATTGGCTTGATCCCTTCACAGGGTACGTAGGCAGTCTAACTCTGAAGTTAGATTCAGCCAAAATAAAAATTTTTTTGAGTAAGTGTTAAATAAGGAAATTCATTGTTATTATATATAGTAAAGATTAATGAGGCGTTACAAAGTGGTATTAGAGCAGACGATTCTACTCTACAATATACTATATTCTTGAGTTCTTCATTGAGTAGCTGCTCAAAAAGCAGAAAATAGTTGTTCTTCTTAAAACCATGTTCCAAAAATCGTAACTTTGGCGTAAATTTTCGATTGACGAATCATTTTGAGCTACAAAGTATGGAAATCGTTTTCACTTACAAAGTTGTGGAGCTGAGCTTTACAATTCAAGGTAAATTTTAAAATCTATTTTACCGATTTTGAGATTATATATTTGTGACTTTGGGAATTCAGGAATTTATCTTTTCTTACATGAATTGCTAGATTGATTGAATCATTGATTATTAGGAGTAGCTTGGTAGATGATTAAGAACTCGATTTTGAGCAAATTTTCATGTTTTGCATGTTGAAGAAAACTCTAGTTAGAATATGTTTACAAGGATTTTCTGTATAGTTCTTATTTGTGTTAAAATTTTAATTTCTCAGGACATTTTTTTCCCTTTTATTAAGTTAGTGTTTGACAAGGATTGTATATGGGACTAATAACATATTTCATTTGGATTGTGGTTAACAAATAATATCATTTATATATCCACAATTTTGGGGCTAATTGTGGAGTGAATTGGGAATTTGCATATATTAGTAGCTAGTGTTGTGTGTTAGCCTGTGTATGATTAACTCTAATTAAACTACCTATTCTGTTTTGTTGGCGTGAAATGCATGGATATTGAACCATTTCATGAGTCCTATGGGTGAAGGTGCATTCATGTGAAGAAAATAATAATAATAATAATCATAATTGTTAATCACTCATTTTCGGGAGAGTGAATGTGGCTTCCATGGATTATTTTGATTACCTGAGAGTGAAAGGGATTGTGTGGTTCTCTTGGGTTTTGATCCCCTAAACCTTTAGAGGGTGTTGTGCGGACAGGCTAATCCTGGGGGATAGTCTATGTGGCATAACTGGAGAAAATGGACACTCCTAGATTGAGAAGAACTAGGAGTGAGGGACACCGTGCACTGCCTTGGGTTTCAATCCCCTAAACCTCTGGATGCCTACACAATCGGATTTGTACCCATAATCCGTGAGGGTACTTGTGATATTAGTTTGGTTGGTTAACGTGGGAACCTGATTTGAATTTTAACTTTGTATTTTCTGTAACGATTGTAAGATTAGTTTGGTCAATATATGAAAATTGAGTTTTGGCTCTGGTTTTCTGTTTGAATAACAATTGAGAAGTCTGAAAACTTTTCAAAAAGTATGTCCAAGTTATGAATCAAAATGGTTGAGTTTTTTTATGCAATATGTGCCTAATGATCGAAAGTTTTGTCCGAATCTAGGCGGGATTCAATAATTTTGGGGCATATCAAAAATAGCAAAATCACTAGAGACAATCAGTGTTAAGTTTCTAATTGAACGTGGTTTCAATGTTTCTCCGAATGATTTATCGCCTGTAGATTACAATTAATTACTTGCGAACTTGATGGTTGATAATTTGCACAAATTGGCTAGAAAAAGGTATATCTTACTAGAATGCTTTTACATTATATACTTCATATGAACAGTGGCAGTCAGTCTTTAACAAGGATGTTCTGGCTGCTGCTAAAAAGTTGACATGGTTCTCGTCCATTTCCTCCCCATCCCAACAGTTGCTCATCTCTATGCTTTCAGACACCGAATTCATCTGGAAGTTCATTGATACTAGTAGAGAAAGGCTTCGCGGAATGTACCTTAAATTTGTGACAGGTTTGAAGCAATTGAGCATTGAGTGCACCAAGAGCAATGGGGGTTTCAGCTGTTGGGCTGAAATGAGTGGGTTAATCCGCTTTTACAGTGAGAAAGGGGAGCTTGAGAGACACTCTTGTTTTAGGTCAGTGCACCGGATCCAAGAACTAAGCACAATTGCTTTCTCTTGTAGTTAAAAGGGAGAAATTTTTAACTGAACTGGCCACACCGTTTGTTGGTGTTATTAATTTGATAATCAAAATGTCATGCACCTAGTGTAAAGTAGTGAAATGATTTCCAGACACCATTTTTCTTATACACATTCAGTTTGTTTATGTCCTCAATTCTCCTTGATTTGTTCAATTCAAAGGTTAACATCAAACAAGGTACACATGGACAGAAGACGGGTGCAAAAATCAATTTCTACATAGTATTAAAAGATAAATACATATGCTGTAACATAAGTAGATACCGTGTCTTGGTGTAATAGTCACCACGAAAAATTACTCGCAGTTAATTCTTATTGAAGATTTTCTCTTGGCAGTGACAAAAATATGCAGAACTCTCTCTCTCTCTCTCGCTCTCTCCATTTTTTGGTCGAAATCTCTCTCGTGTCTCCATTTGTGCACAAGAAACCAGAACAAAATGTTACTACATTTCTTATTAAGTATTAATTTGTCCATCAATGACATACGGTAAATGAATGTTCTTATTTGCAGGATTGAAAAATGTAAGAAAACAATTGATTTTGGTAAACCCCAAATAAATACAATGAATTGTATCTATTTTTCCTATATTCAAAACCCTCCTACTCTCCCCAACTAATCCAACCATTTCAGGTAACTATCTTTCTGACCTCTGCTCCGGCAAAGATGCATCATTGATCCGATGCTGAGGCAAGAGCTTAATTTATCGATTTACTTTGACAAGCTAAGCCTCCAATCCGTTTCTGATGGATTCAAGAACCTGTATAACCTCAGCCATGCTTGGTCTTTTCGAAGGGAGATCGGATGTACAAATCAACCCTAACTTCATCACCTGGATCAGTTCATTCTCTACAAAATCCCTTAAGCTTTTGTCAAAGCAATCTGAAGCAAAGCCAGTCTCCAATAATCCCTCACATATTCACACAAAACCACCACCTCGTTTGCAGTTGGACTCTACCGGTTTCCTCCCTATGACCAGTTCCAAAAGAACCACTCCGAAGCTATAGACATCACATTTCTCACTCAGTCTCAGACTCTGAGCCAGCCCTGGTGCAACATACCCAACAACATTGTGGAATTTGGTTAAACCGTAGTTATCCAATATGGGAAGCAATTTACCTAACCCATAATCGGACAACTTTGGCTCATATTTTTCATCTAGCAGTATGTTGGTTGATTTAATGTTGAGATGGAGAAAAGGAGGTCTACAGTCATGGTGAAGGTAGGCAAGCGCGTTCGCCATTCCCAAAGCAATCTTAAATCGCCTACACCAATAAAGTTCACTATTGCCTCTGCTAGTGCTTGGTCCCAGATAATGAAGACCGTGTAGATTGTCATACAAATTCCCATTCGGGAGAAATTCTGATAGCATCAACTGCATTGTCGACGACCAGTAGTAACCTTGAAAGAAAATCAATTGTGCCGGTCCACAAGTACAAACGGGGAATACTAAGAAAGAAAATCAATCAACGATGAAAAACATCGCCTTTTTTATTACTTCAAATTTAAACTATACAATTCCATAGCAAAAAATCAACATTCACATAAATCCAGAATAGAAAGGTTCAAAATTTGAGAAAACGTTCAACAATTCAAAGTTGTACGCAAGAATTCCAATCCAAACAAAAAACCCAGATTGAAAACCACCGGATTCGAATCAGAACACCCCAATTCAACAACAATCGCAACAGAATCAACGACCCAGATAAGAAAAATGAATCGAAATTCAGACCGAACCGAACCGAACCTGTTCGCGGGTGGTGGAATGGGAGTTCAACTGGACAGCAAGGGCGGCGTTGGAAGCGAGGGAGTGGGCGTGGAGATCAGGGAGGCGCTGGGAGATGTGGGGAGGAGGGAATCTGAGCCGGAGATCATGGATCGAACGGCCGAGAGAAGATGCTTTGTGATCCAAGTCCAGGACATACCTCTGCTGGTCCTGAGTGAATATCAGTGGGATATCTTGTTCGTTGCCTTGCCCGCCACCTCCTCCCACTACGTCTGCTGCCCATGCTAGCAGTCCCACCATCTCTCTTCCTCTCCCTCACTGTATGGATTGCAAGGCAAATGCAGTGTCGCGGTTTCAAAATCGACCCGGAAACGAAGCGGGTTAGGAGCAATCCGGATCCTCATGTTGCGTTATGAATATGAGATCCAGTTTGTTAGAACAACTTGAGGCCCATTGGGAACAACTTGAGAAGCCCAATTGAGTGGACGAGGGCGAAACGGGTTTCTAGCTCGGAGACTGGATTTAAGTGAAGGAAGTGACCACACTGTCGTGACTAACG
Source organism: Crataegus laevigata (assembly GCA_963580275.1). Lineage (NCBI taxonomy): Eukaryota > Viridiplantae > Streptophyta > Magnoliopsida > Rosales > Rosaceae > Crataegus > Crataegus laevigata. Next base: position 6,547,010 of record OY756945.1, read on the forward strand.
GATCTAATCTCAAGCAGAAAAGATTTGGATTGAACTAACCAGCTAACAAAGAGTGCGTTTGTTTGGGCTTACTAACTCTTGTTGGATTGGACTAGACTAGCTATTATTATAGTCCCATGTTTGTTAGGCTGAAGGATTAGGTTTAATAGGATAAAGTCGGACTTGCTCCGACTGACTCTCTCACTAAAAGTTCTTAGCCAGGACCCCCAAATATCCCAGGACTGCTAAGACCCCCACGCTGCTTCGTTTGGCTCCTCCAAACATTGTGCCTCGTTTGAACTTACAAGATCTCAATCCTCGAAAATAAGGATTTTTTTCATTTGGGTTGGTGATTTGGGGTCTTCCACCATCTGGGTCTTTTGGCATCTCAGATCTCGCGCGCACACACACACACACATCGCTCTCTCTCTCTCTCTCTCTCTCTCTCTCTCTCTCTCTCTCTCTCTCTCTCAGAGAAACGCCCTTAATTTTCTCACTTACTAACCATCTCGCTTCCGCTGATTCTTCCACCACCCATCGCATTCTGTCGCTGGAATTCAATTTCTGACTTTATCGTTTTCAGCGGACCATGATCAGAAAGGTAGATGCAAGTATTTTCTATTTATTGAATTTCATTTACGTAGAATTTCTCTCTATATTTATTGAATGAATACAAATCTTTGATCCTGTTTTCGAGTGCCCATCCTTTAATATTGTTGGGGTAATGCAGGAAGACTAAATTTATAAGGGTAAAGCTAAAGAGACTAAATTTGTAGACAAAATTTTGTAAACTAAATGACATGAAAGTTGATAATTGATTTATTACTTAAGTGTTGATAAATGTGTTCATTCTTATTGGTGACACATCATTTAGTTTGCAAATTTTGTCAACAAAATGTGTCACCAATAGAAATGAGCACGTTTATTAATGCTTAAACAAGAGAATAATTAACTAGTACTTTATTTAGCCGTCCCCATTGCCCATTGATCATCGACCCCTTTCATATCAACGGTGGATATTGCATGAGCTCCTTTACCAAGTGAATGGAAATTGTGCGGTTCTCACTTTCACTTTGTCATTCAGGACGAGCTGCTTGTTCAAACGATCGATCCATCTGAATTTTTTTATGAACACAACTTGTTAGTAATGGCTCTTCTGAGATCAGCAGCTTTTAAAGATTCCAATTCTTCGTCTCAACATTGTCGTTATCACGTGTTCTTGAGTTTCAGAGGGAAAGACACTCGGAAAACTTTTACCGACCACCTATACACAGCCTTGATCAATGCAGGATTCCAAACGTTCCGTGACGACGATGAGCTCGAGAGAGGAGAAGACATCAAGCCGGAACTGGAGAAAGCGATCCGGCAGTCACAAACTTCTGTCATTGTGTTTTCCAAAGACTACGCGTCTTCCAGATGGTGCCTAGACGAGCTTTTGATCATCCTCGAGCGCAAGAGGACTAACAAAGAGTTTGTAGTTCTACCTGTCTTCTACGACGTCGATCCATCCCAGCTGAGGAAGCAGACAGGAAGTTTTGCAGAAGCATTTTCCAGGCACCAAAGTACTCAGTCTTCCAGCAAGGTCAGCAGATGGAGGGCGGCACTTGCACAAGTTGCAGATTTAGCTGGCATGGTGTTACCAAATCAAGCTGACGGGTAAATTTTAGTAATTTTTTCATATTATTTCATGTGAAAATACATAATTTAATTATTACATGACTACAAGTTAGATTTAATAATTTTGTTTTAATTGTAAATTCAAGGTATGAGTCGAAGTTTATCAAAAAGATTGTTAAAGTCATAGAAGGAAAACTAAGGCGGGTCACACCCTTAAGTGTTTCCCCTAAGTTGATTGGAATTCAATCTCGAGCGAAAAGAATCGATTCCTGGGTAAAAGATGGATCTACTGATGTTGGCATACTTGTACTTTATGGGATCAGTGGAGTTGGCAAGACGACCATTGCGAAATCTGTTTATAACTCAAACTTTAGAAGATTTGAAGGAAGAAGTTTTGTTGAAAATATCCGAGAACTTTCGGAACAACCAAATGGCTTGGTACAAATACAAAAACATCTTCTTTCTGATATTTTGAATGGGAGAAATGTGGAAATACACAGCGTTAGCGAGGGAGTATCTAAGGTTGAAGATGCCATCAGATCAAAGAGAGTTCTTCTTGTTCTCGATGATGTGGATCATATGAACCAATTGGATGCGGTATTTAGGATGAAACATTGTTTTTATCCAGGAAGTAAGATCATCATAACAACTAGGCGTGCAAAGTTGTTAAAGCCTCAACAAGTTTCTGAGGTGCATAATGTTGAACCTTTGAGTTACGATGAATCTATGAAACTCTTCAGTTGGCATGCTTTTGAACAAGATCATCCCGTTGATGGTTACATGAAACATTCAGAAGAGGTGGTAGATCACTGTGGAGGACTTCCATTAGCTCTTCAAGTTTTGGGTTCTTCTCTAATGGGGGAAAGTATAACTGTATGGCAAAGTACGTTAGAGAAATTAAAGGCTATTCCAGATGGTCAAATCATGAAGAAACTCAGATCAAGCTACGACTCTTTACAAGACAATCATGATCGAGATTTATTTCTCCATATCGCTTGTTTCTTTGTTGGAAAGGACAAAGATTGCGTTGTTAGGATTTTAGATGAGTGTCAGTTCTACACTGTTGTTGGAATTCAAAATCTCGTCGACAGGTGCTTAGTGACAATTCATCAATGTGAGCGGCACAAATATTGCAAGATTCAGATGCATGACTTAGTTCGTGACATGGGCAGAGAAATTGTTCGCTCAGAATCAGAGGAGCCGGAGAAACGTAGTAGGTTATGGCATCATAAAGATTCTTTCAGAGTATTGAGAGAAAAAAATGTAAGAAGCATGCTTAGCAAACAATGTTGTATGCATGTTTTTTCCATTTTGTGTAGCTTTTACTAATTTCTTTTCCTTTTTCGTTACATTAGGGTACCCAAACAATTTGCGGTCTTGTCCTGAATATGTTTCCTGCAGACACCACTTCAATGAATTCGGATGAGATAGTCTTCGAAACCGAGGCATTTGCAAGGATGCACAAACTCAAATTACTCCATCTCAGTCATGTACAGTTGAATGGATCGTATGCAGAATTTCCGACAGAATTGAGATGGTTGTGTTGGCATGAATTTTCTTTGAATTCCATACCCATCAATTTTCCATTGGAGAATCTGGTTGTTCTTGAAATGCATCATAGCTGCTTGAGACAAGTTTGGAAGGGAACAAAGGTATGTTACCCTATACTTTTCCTCATCCTTTTCTTTAAGGGTTCTCATTTTGAACATTCCAATATTGTGCATATGTAAGAATGAATTAATGTTTCGTCTCCTCTTTTGTTTTCGTAATTTCATTACTTTTTTTCAACAGTGCCTTCCATCGTTAAAGATCCTTGATCTTAGTCATTCTCATGATCTTAGAGAAAGTGTTGCTGACTTCTCACTTTTCCCCAATTTAGAAAAACTGATTCTTGTAGATTGTCGGAATTTGATTGATGTCCATGAATCCATTGAAAGCCTAGAGAAGCTTGTTTACTTGAATATGAAGGATTGCAAAAGTATTAGGATGTTGAACAAGAACATTGGTAAGCTCAAGTTACTCAAAACACTCATTATATCTGGTTGTTCGAATCTTAACGAGTCTTCAGTGGACATGATGAGGAACATGGAGTCTCTGAAGGTGCTTGAAGCAGATGAAATTCCAGTGAATCAAGTACTTACTGCTGGTGGGCAGTTGATTGAATCTTGGCCTGCGAGAAGTTCATATATTTTTTGGACCTCTTTACCATGTTCTTTAGTATCTTTAAGTCTTAGCGGGCGCAATCTCTCGAATGAAGATTTTCCAATGGAACTTGGTAATCTATCTTCCTTGGAAAAATTAAATCTACAGTCCACTTCAGTTTGTAGCCTACCAAGTTGCATCAAAGGTCTAAAGAAGCTTTGTGAACTCGACTTTGGCGGGTGCAAGAGTCTTAAAGAACTTGTAGGGCTACCAAAAGTGAAGCATGTGTTTGTGACTGATTGCACATCATTGGAAAAGGTAACATATGAATCATTTTCATCCTACAAAAATAGTTTAGTCTTGTTTCGTCACAACCGCAGCCTAGTTGAGGCGGAGTATACGTTCAGACTAGAACCCATTGGAAAAGTTGATACAGAAATTATCAACCTGTTGGAATTGCGCAATTACTTGGAATCCACAGCAACCATTAAGATGCACGTCCCATTTTCATATGGAAAGATTTCGCAAGACTATGAGTCTCGTCCCATCCAGGTAAACCTCTCTCTCTCTCTCTCTCCCCCCGTTATCTTGATTTGTCTCATATCCTATAAAAGTTAAACAGTAATGATTTCCATGGCATTTGTATATAGGGCCTGTATGAATATGGTATATTCAGCACATTTCTTCCAGGGAATCAGGTTCCAGGTCGATTTGGCCATAGAAGTAGTGATACAGGGACCTCAATATCCTGTAGAGTGCCTTCACTGCCTCCAAATCATGTCATTCGAGGCTTGAACGTCTTTGCTGTCTATGCACTTTCCGAACATTCTTCTTTTTATTTATTCGATAATCCATTATTTAAGAAAGTACGGAATAAGAGCAAGAGTCAAAAGTGGATTTATAACCCGCAAGTGTACGGGATTCCCAGGGAGGGAGAAGACATGGTATGGTTAAGCCATTGGAAGTTGGAAGGTGAGTTATTAGGTGGCAATGAAGTTGTTGTTTCAGTGTTTATGCAACCAGGTGTGTTTCACTTGAAGGAGTTTGGCGTCCAGCTTGTGTGTGAAAAACACGAAAATAATATTACGAGTACGCAACACAACACATGGACGGATCCTTATTATCCCTGTGTCATCGGAGGAGATTTGTCATCACGTGAGGCGACAGAAGGAACGTATTGGCTCTGCTGGAGAGCACACTCACCTGAAGCTAGTGCTTGGTTCGATTACCTCGATAGGGACTTTGATGATCATGAATTAGATACAGGTATTGTGTGTTGTTTGAATGGTAAAGCATTTGTATTGATGTACGTTATCAAAAAAAGGCCTCGTTTGGTGTCAATGTATCTTGAAGGAAGAAACTAAGGTTAACCTCCACTTCTTCCTGCAAGATACGTTAACTATAACGAGTCATCATATTCAATCCAATCGTAGATACCAAATAAGGAGGCCTACAGTACTAATTAATCAGCATCTATCACAAGTTTATATATTTTGGCAATCCTAGTGACGCAACTTGGAGAAGAGGAAGAGGAAGAAGAAGAAGAGCAACTACAGGATGATCCCATGCTTCTTCCAGCAGCAACAGGCAGACTTCCCTTAGATTCAGAAGATGAAAATAATGGCTCAAAGAACGACATAGAAATATCCGAGAGTTCAAAGAAGGGATCTCAAGGTAATGATAATGATGTTCAATCAGCTGCAAAAGATGTTGCAGATGAAGAATTGATGCAATGCTTGGAAATTTTGAACAACATGGAGGAACTTGACGATGATACTTATTCAAAAGCTTTGAAGCTTTTCCACGACGATGCAACTTGGAGAAAGCTATTTGTGAGGATGCCTGATAAAAGGAAGAAACCTTTCATCCTCAGGCTTGGTTCACGTTAAGATTCAGCAGGTACGTGTGTTTATGTTTAGCAGCGCGCATATTTAGTTCTAGGAGTCCAAGTTTTTTTTTTATTTTTTGGACCTAAACTTATTTATTTCCTTCTTAGTACGTTTGTTGATAGTATGCTTGCTGCAGCAACCAGGGCAGGTGGCAGAAACAACTCATTTGGTGGTCTGAGAGGTTGGAATGTGTTCATGTTGGCTTCGGCTGCCTTCGGCTGCCTTCTTTCTCCTTCGCTTTCTATCCGCTCGCTCTCAGCTTCCTCAGCTATGAAAGAAGACGCGTCTAACAATCAACAACGTCAAAATGAATCTGTTGTATTACCGGACTAATATCTTATCTATACTCAAGTTGGTTTTTATAAAATTTGCTGAATACTGTATTTAAGATTAGCAGATTAATATGCCTCAATTAGGGTTCTACTGCTCTACAAGTTTTTCCGGTGATTGTGGTGTCTGCTAGAAAAATGAATGGAGTTAACGGAAAGGATCAAATGCCATGCGAGAGTGAGTTTGAGGACCACGGAAAGCAAAACAAAAAGTTGAGGGACGAAAATGAAAGACGGTGGAAATACTCTCACCACAACAAGGTTTAAAATATCGATGATATCGGAAATATCGGTAGTTCAAAAACACAGAAATTTCGATGGAAATATTGGGGTATTATCGATATCGATAAAAATTGAATAAAAACTATGGAAATTGTAAGCAAAACTTGAAAATTTTTATTGAAACTTTGCAGGATGTTTATTTAGTCAATTATCTATTAGTTTATCACAAAAAATTGGAAGGAAATGCATTGCATGATGGATTTAACTGATTTAAGTTGATTATAGCGAGCTGGAGTGTAGAAAATATGTAGTAATTAATGAAAGAAGTTTAAACACACCATAATCATTTATATATAATGAATTAGTACAATATTTTACACTTTATACATCGCATGGTAAGATACATGATTGACTTAGTACCACATAGAGTTCCTATGAGGTTCAAAATTTTCACCATCTTCATCATCTCTATATGTAAAGTAAGTGTATTGTGAAGAGTAGTCATCAAATGATCAATCGCCAAAATAGTTTTGTATGTAATTGTTAACATGCCACTCATATGGATCCGAGATTGGTTGACGTTGTCCATAAGCAAAATCATTTGAAGATTGAGTCTCGGATTCTTTCCACCCATATAGATCTGAGATTGGTTGACGTTGTCCATATATATAGAAATATAACTACAACTAATTAGTTAGGTGAGTGAACATGGTGAGTAGTTCAAAAGTAGATACTTGAAAAGATATTGTCAAAGATTTATTGTCATGTGCAAATTTGTTTCTTGCAAAAAGAATTCAAAACAAAACCATATATAAAAATATTTTAACATGTTTTCACAAAAACATAAGTGATATGATGGTCAAGGTGTTGAAGGAGTAAAATGGGAGCGGTTCGAATTCCATTGGTGTTTTTTTAAATATAGAAATTTAAAAAACACGGAAATTTCGATGAAAATATCGAGATATTATGGATATTTTAAACCTAGCCCCACACCAAGAACTGACAGTTACAAGGTATTTAGATAACAAAAACGTAATTTTCTTTATTTCTACGCGTTCAATCTTTGAAACAAACAATATTTCATACAACAAAGTTCTTAAAACCCCCTCTCCACTTGTGTTCTCTCATTCCCTCCATCTTTTACAATACAAGATATAGAGCTCGTTTGAATGTGTTTTTGAAATAACAGAAAGCATTTTTTGTGAAAATGTTTTTAAAACCAATCATTAGTAAAGATGCAAGTAAATTCTGGAAAATTACTTAAAGTGCTTTATGGACGAAGCACGTAGCTGATGCTTCTTGCAGAAAGCACTTAAAGTGCTTTTGAAATCCAAAAATATTTTCTGTAAAAACGCTTTTAGTCATTTTAAAAACACATCCAAACAAGTCCATATTCGGTTTAGCATACAAACAGATTTTGGAAACATCGATAGCATCTTCATGGAACACTCTTCAAAACGAGATCTTGATGAAGACCAAGATGTTCAAAGCTAAAATGTAGAGCACAAAACCCGACCTGAGCAGCATGAGCCTCTGCTGATTCTCTACTCGGCAATCGGCATTTCTATGATGAGCGTCAAGGATATAATCAGATGAAGCAGATCCATTTCCTGATGCGCTTCGTCCAAACCTATTTCTAGCAGGATTCATTTCTATGTTGCTACTTTCAAGATTCCTCCGCAATGCATTCAATCTTTCTAGCTCCATCTCTTTCAAATGAATTTCATTGACCAGGCCTTCTGCTTGTGCCTATAAACACTCGAGATAACAATGAACAAATTGTTTACCATATACAACTGACATCAGAGAAGTAAAACAATTCAAATATTACTGAAAAGTTACGGAGATACCTGTTTTGCTTCTAGCTGCTCAATTAGGCTGTGAAGTTGTTTATCCAAAATCTTCTCTCTTTGCACTGCACAAAATAAATTACTTACCAATTAGTCGTACAAACTAGAATGACTGATAGTATGCTCACAACGGGTTTCAACTAACAATTGCAAAATTCAGCCGAGAAGCAGTTTATTAGTTTTATACAATAGCCACATGCTCCACCATATGCACCACTGTGATTCCAAAAGGCAATACCACGCTAGCCATGCGGTACACACAACTAAGTTCAACTTTTTTATACCCCACCAAAAAGCAGAAGTAAAGAACTCGACTGTAACCATAAATTTCTTCATCGTCTTTGACTTGATTTGAAAACCCCCTACCCCATTTTCTGGTTCAAAATTTTCTGTTTCCAATATTGTGTAAACCTTATTTTCTTGAATGTTCCTAAGACCAATAAGATATCTAAACAAAAACAACTAAATGGTGTAACTTGTAAGTATAAATGCATTCAAAGGGCAAGCAAACGCCATATAGAAAATAAATAGGATGAGTAATGTACGATATCTACCTGGCGAAGGCTGACTCAATGCATTTTCTTGACTTTCTGCCCATCTTTCCTCTAAATCATTCACTACTGCTTCCATTGAACTCTAACAGAATACAACATCTTTACAGCAATCAAGATAAAATTCAAAAATACAAACAAGCATTTGCAATGGAAGAAGACGAAACAACTGTAAGATCAAAAGGAAAGATGCAACTGACCAATTCTTTTTTCCTCTCCTCTAACTTTTCAAGTATAGCCTTCTTTGAAGCTTCTACGTCATTTTCAGTTTCAACTGTCATGTTTGGGTCACCAGTGGATTCTTCTGATTGACCAGATCGACTGGCATCCAATGCGGTTTCTGCATTTTCAAGCTCATCTCTCAAATTCTTTTCACTCTCGTCCATCTCCTGATAACAGTAATCACCGAATTTCAGAAAGGGCGTGGCTTTCCATTAACTAAAGTACGATATCCTCAACATCATCAAATAAAGATCAAGATACATAAATTGTGGGGAATGTAAGGCTCACCATTAGCTTCCTCTTAAGCAAATCTGCTTCTTGAATTTTCTCCTGTATTTTACTTTCACAATTGGATATAGCCCTTTCATATGCAGCATTCTCTTCCTGCAATGTCTCCTCTCTCAACTGTGCCTGTCCACAAGTACAAACGGGAACTACTAAGAAAGAAAATCAATCAACGATGAAAAAACATCGCCTTCTTTATTACTTAAAATTTAAACTATACATTTCCATAGCAAAAAATCAACATTGACATAAACCCAGAATAGAAAGGTTCAAAATTTGAAGAAAACGTTCAACAATTCAAAGTTGTACACAAGAATTCCAATCCAAATAAAAAAAACCCAGATTGAATACCACCGGATTCGAATCAGAACATCCCAATTCAACAACAATCGCAACAAAATCAACGACCCAGATAAGAAAAATGAATCGAAATTCAGACCGAACCGAACCTGTTCGCGGGTGGTGGAATGGGAGTTCAATTGGAGAGCAAGGGCGGCGTTGGATGCGAGGGAGTGGGCGTGGAGATCAGGGAGGCGCTGGGAGATGTGGGAAGGAGGGAGTCTGAGCCGGAGATCATGGATCGAACGGCCGAGAGAAGATGCTTTGTGATCCAAGTCCAGGACATACCTCTGCTGGTCCTGAGTGAATATCAGTGGGATGTCTTGTTCGTTGTCTTGCCCGCCACCTCCTCCCACTACGTCTGCTGCCCATGCTAGCAATCCCGCCATCTCCTGTGGCAACTGTGGATGGCAAGGCAAGACGCGGTTTCAGTATACACCCGGAAACGAAGCGGGTTGGGAGCAATCCGGATCCTCATGTTGCGTTTATGAAAATGGGATCCAGTTTGTTAGAACAAATCGAGGTTCATTGGGCTTCAGAAAGCCCATTTGGGCACTAGCTTCTAGGCTTCTAGCTCGGAGACTAAACTTGGGTAAGTGTCGTGGCCGACTGATCTAATCTCAAGTAACAGATTTGGATTGAACAAACCAGATACCAACCTGTTAACGTATACGGATTCGGTCGAAATATATTTGTCATAGTTTGAAATATTTTTTTGTAGAAAACTTGATGTTAACCCAATGCCATAAGAATCTTTCGAGAAATATAAATGACAATTCTTTCCTCATAGGTTTTGTTGGTTGATGTCTTTGATATTGTAAGTTAATTGATGAGTCAATTTCATATTATATATTTTACCCTATTTTTAATATGTTTTGGTAATTATTTTGGTAGAATTTTGATACTTTGTTTTGTATTTTCAATATAGGACATTCTACTCCATTTGGAGCAAACGTGGTTACATTGACGAATTTTAGACTGATTCAAATTGGAGGACGTTCGTGTGTCTCTTGGCGTGTTCGTGTCAAAATTTGGGATTTTTCTACCAAACGGTTATTTTCTGGCAATAGAATAAAGAAGCAATGAGCGGAGCTAAAAAGTGACGTTTCTGGGCTTAAATTGCGTTCTTGAAGCTCAAGATGATCTCAGATGCGTTCGTGGCCTTCTAGAGAAGTGTTCAGAATGTTCCAAACTTTAGATACGGCTATGTTGGGCTAGTTTTGGAGCATATATGGGTCCAAAATGTGGCTATGAATATGCGTAACTAATCTGTTTTGCTAGGATGAAGCCTTGATCCTTAGCATGACTATGTAATTTTTATTTAATTGTTTATGATTGATTGCATGTATGCTTTGAATTATTGATCACCGTTTTAAACTATCTAATTATCTTAATGCTTAGTTACCATTATGACGTTTATGTAAACACAAAAAATTCCTGAAAACAACAAGAACAACGTGTACAAAATAATATTTGTATTAATGATTTTGTTTGGGTCACAATCTCTCTTTGACTTGATCCTCAAATTCTATCTTCTAAGATATGGGTTTGTTGATAGGCTGTTGATTCAAAGGGCCGTCGGGGCTTGATTCTTAGGATGAACAGTGGTGTAGGTTTGTTGATGGGTTGTTGATCCAAAGGGTCGTCGGGGCTTGATTCTTGGGATGAACAGAGGTGTGGATTTGTTTATGTTGCGTTGATCCGAAGGGCCGTTGGAGCTTGTTCTTGGGATAAACGAGGATGATCTTCAGGGATTTGATGAAGAACGTTGATGTTGTGGATCCGAAGGGCCGTTGGTGCTTGATTCTTAGGATGCACGTCCGGGGCTCGGATGCTTGAGAGCTTCAGAGTTTGAAAACTTCAAGAGTTGTGGAGGATTCTCTTCCAATTTGGGAGTAGAGAATGTATTTGTCAATTCCCCCCTCATTCCTCCATGGAGGAGCCTATTTATAAGCTTTGAGAATAAATCACCACCATCCATTTTTTTGGTGAAGTAAGTAAGTGGAGGTTATAGGCGAAAATGAATGAGTTGTTGTAGGTGAAAATGAATGGGTTGTTGTAGGTGAAAATGAATGGGTTGTAATTTTAATGCATTTGGTCAATTTTTTTATTTCATCGAAATTTCGATGTCTACAGTTTAGACAAGTAATTTGATGCAATTTGGTCGGAATATCACCGAAGGATTGGGTATTGCATCTTGTGATTAATAATTGTAATTTCACCTAAGGCGAATAACACATTCTTAAGGGTTGTATGGTTTTTCAAAAGGTTTTCATAACACTTAATAAGTCTTGCATGTTCATATTTGATCTGAATATCACAGACGGATTACATATTAGATATACGTTTTTGCTTGAATATCACAAGGAGAATATGCATAAGAAAAACCTAACATTCAAAGTTGCATGCATAAATCATAAGTAATTGGTAAAAATATATAGAATTGCTATGGTGATGGCGGAACCTAGTGTTCTTATAAATTGGTATTTAAAAACTCTTATCTATTATCTTTATAATTTTGGTTCTTAGTTAAAATTCATTTTTAATATTACTCAAATTAAAAATCATCTTTCTCAATTTTCAGTTTCAAGTAATTAGTTAGGAATTACTTTTACATAAATTATTTAAATAGTCCTTGTGGAGAAAGACCTTGCATGAGCATATATACTACAACAACATTGTACTCTTGTAAGTATTTTGTGTAATTTTTACCTTCTTTATGTTGGTACTAAAACTCCTATCATTAATCATGCATGGATGCTTGTGTTGCTTCGTACTTGAGATTATAAAGACAAAACCGGTTATTCTTCCTCTTTTCAACATCTATTTTACATTTTTAATAATACAATGACAAAATAATTAATATCGTTTATTAAAGTTTTTTTGGTGCAGCACTCGGTCATTGTTATCATTTACTTTGTCATTGTATTGTTAGAGATGTGAAACAGAGCTGACGGAAGGACGATCCCAAATTTCGATTGCTTCCTAGCTACCTGTAAACACGAAAATTTCCTGAAGGAACAAGAACACGTGTACAAAATATATTTGTTATTTGATGAATTTTGGGGTTACAATCTCTATTTGTTCCTCTGATTCTATCTCCGTAAGATATGGATTTCGTTGATGGGCTGTTGATCCAAAGGGCCGTCGGGCTTGATCCTTGGATGAACAGTGATGTGGATTTGTTTGTGTTGATCTGAAGGGGCTGCTTTGGCGCTTGATCCTTGGATGAACAGTGATGTTCTTCAGAGGTTGGATGATGAATGTAGAACGATGAACGATGAACGATGGATGAGCTTCAAGGGGCTTTGAGCTTGATTCTTGAAGGATGAATGTATTGATTCCAAGGGTCGTCGGGGCTTGATCTTGGAAGGTGGATGAATGTTGCTTCAAGGGCCGTCGGGGCTTGATCTTGAAGAAGATGGATGAACGATGAACGATGAACGATGAATGGATCTTCAAGGGCTTCTGGACTTGATCTTGAAGAACAGTTGTGTTGATCCAAGGGGCCGTCGGGGCTTTGATCTTGGATTAAGAATCGGCACGTGACCAAGGTGCTTGTTGATTCTTCAAAGGTTTTGGCAAAGTTTCTTCAAGGGCCGTTGGGGCTTGATCTCGAAGAACGATGAACGATGAACGAAGAACGAAGAACGAATAACGAACTTCCAGAGAATTCTCTTCCAATTTGGGAGTAGAGAAATGTATTTGTGAATTGGTGAATTGAAATGAATGAAATTGGCTTCTATTTATAGAATTTTCCAAGGCCTAATTTTGAATATAATATCACAGATGAAATAAGCCGTCTCTGCCAGGTGTTGACACATGTCCTGTTTGACAGCTTTTCGGACTCTTTTCGAATTTTCGTCGAATCACACACTATGTGTACAATTTATGTAATACATGAGCGTTAACATTTTGACCATCGGTCAACATTTTATTTATCGAAATTTCACTGTCTACAAATGCCCCCACTTCAAGGCGCGCTGTATACATGTGCTTGTCACGTGTAGAGTGTGCGTTTTGAAGTTTCCTTACTGTAGACGTCGATCCAAGGGCCGTCGAGGCTTGATCTTGAATTGGGCTGGGATCTCTTTCAAGTGCCGTCGAGGCTTGATCTTGAATTGGGTTGAGACTATATTCAACTTTACTGGGGTGAATCGGCACGTGTATTTGTTGTGCTTGTTGACTTTCCACAGGCTTCATCTTGAACTGGTTTTGATTCAAGGGTGTTGGACACTTGATCTTGAATCAGGATTGCAATTTCTCCAAGGGCCATTGAGGCTTGATCTTGAAGGTTGATTCAGGGGTGTTGGACACTTGATCTTGAATCGGGTCTTGATTTCTCCAAGGGCCGTTGCGGCTTGATCTTGAAGGTTGATTCAAGGGTGTTGGACACTTGATCTTGAATCAGGCTTTGTGATTTTTCCACAGCTTTCATCTTGAACTGGTTTTGATTCAGGGGTGTTGGACACTTGATCTTGAATCGGCTTTGTGATTTTTCCACAGCTTTCATCTTGAACTGGTTTTGATTCAGGGGTGTTGGACACTTGATCTTGAATCGGCTTTGTGATTTTTCCACAGCTTTCATCTTGAACTGGTTTTGATTCAGGGGTGTTGGACACTTGATCTTGAATCGGGTTTGTAATTTCTCCAAGGGCCGTTGCGGCTTGATCTTGAAGGTTGATTCAACACGTTGTCTCCACATGTTTCAAGTAATCGGATCTTCATGCAGGTCTGGCATCTTCTTTTGCAGTATTTTTCTCTAATGCAAAAATTCCCATGAAAGCAATTGGAGATGCCGCTCCAAAACATTCAATGTGGAGATTAGCTATGCTGCAAAAATTCCCATGAAAGCATCAGAACATCACTTCTCAGCGACTCATCATGTTTTCCAGCTTCCAACATTAGTTGAAGATGACTGCTTGTGAGCAATGCTAGGTAAGCAATCAGGGAAGGGTTCCAGACAATCAGTCCCAGATCGGAAGCTTGACTCCAAGTGGCGGCTGATCGCTCTCTTTCTCTTTGTCCCGTAGGCAAGAGCAAGGGTAAAGGAAAAGCATGCCATGAGATATCTTTGCCTTCGACCCTGCTGATATGAGATACTTTGGCTTTTGAAGAAGTACAAGTTGATTTTTGAACTGGGTTTGGGAGCCTTTTTACTTGCAAGCGATCCTCAGCTTAGTTGAGGATGAATCAGCACGTTGTCTCCACATGCTTCAAGTAGTCCGGTCTCCATGCAGGTGTAGCATCTTCTTGAACTCTTGGATCAACCCAGACTCATCTGCTTTTCGAAGCAACTCAGACTCCTCTTGCTTCGTCTGTGAGGTACTTTTGCTTTTGAAGAAGCACCTCAACACAGGTTTATTTTTTTGAAGTGTGTTGGGAGGGGTCTGAGATGAGTACTCGAGAGCAAGACTAGGTAAGCAATCAGGATCCCACTTTCTCCACGTTCCTCAGATGAAGGTGAGGAGAAAGCGTAATATGAGATACTTTTGCTTTTAACCTTTTTAATATGAAATACTTTCGCTCTGGATGATTTGTTTTCTGGGGTGTTCCAAGGGATGAAGAACACTGAGTGACTCGAAAGGTTTCTTTGGGAAGACATTATCGGAGATGAAGAGAGTTTGAGAGGGTGTGCCTTTGCTGTGGAAGGCGAAGGTAGAACTTATAGAATTTTTTTTTCTTCTCAACCGGAACTATTCTCGCACTATTTGTCGGCAGCCGGTGATGGATGAACAGTACCCGTCACGCGCTTTCTGACAAAGCCGTCCGTGATTTCTGCGAAGCTGACTGCGCATGCGACGAGTGACGATACGTCTGGAATGATGATGTTTTTTGAAAACCGGGGTTCAAATCCGGGTTCGGCTCGTGGTTTTCGCAACGCTCCAAGCTGCATGCGACGCATGTGACGAGTGATGACAAACTGGAAAAGCTGATGCCACGTGATTTCTGTGTCAAGCCCAGCTTTTGATAGAGGAACGGCTCTTTTGAGACAGGACTCCGGCCTTCGAGAAAAGAGCGTCACTCTTTGATTTGCGAGAGGAGCGCTTCTTCATTTTTTTCTTCTTTTTATAGAGGCGCGAATTTTTTTGTTTCACACCACGCTTGAACTCCCTCCTGTAAACACTTTTCTTGAACTTCTGTAATCTTAATCTTTCTGATCTCTTCTTTCTTAACACATTCTAAAAATGTCTTGCCCTTCTGACCGTCGCCTTAATTTGAACGTCGGAGAAGATGATGACTTGTCTTCTCCAGACAACATTTGGCGTCCGTCCTTCATATCCCCCAACGGTCCTCTTACAGTCGGGGACACAATGATGAGGAATGAAATAACCGCTACGGTGGTTGCTCGAAATCTCCTCACTCCAAGGGACAATAGGATGCTTTCCAGGCGGTCAGATGAGCTGGCTGTTCAGGAATCTCTTGCTCTCAGTGTCCAGTGTGCAGGCACAGTTTCAAACATGGGCCAGCGCCTTCTTGCCCGGTCTCGTCAGGTGGAGTCGCTGATGGCTGAGGTGGCTAGTCTCCGGCAAGAAGTCAGAAGTCTTAGGCACGAGAACAAGGAGTTGCACCTGCTTGCAACTAGTTACTCGACCAGCATGAAGAGGAAGCTGGACCAGCTGCAGGAGTCGGACGGTCGGATCCAGAGTGACCATGAAAGGTTCATGGCGTTACTCCCGAGGTTCATGTTGCCATCGTCCTCCGGAGTTGCACCAAGCGTTCCGGCTCCGGAGATTCCAACTCTGGCTCTTCGTCTCCCCGGAGCTCCGTCGGCTTCTGAGGCACCACCTGATCGTCCTTGAAGAATCCCTATTTGTTTGCACATTTCTTTGTAAATTTTTTTTTCTCTTTTTTTTTTTTTTTTTTTTTTTGTGGCATGTAAAGTGCCAATTTGTGTAATTTTTCTTAGAGAAGTAAATAAAATGGACTTTTATATATATACACGTACACACACTACATCATGACCCTGTCATATATATATATTTTTTTTATTCCTTGCTTTCGGTGGTGATGCTTCCTTTCTTTTCAAAAATTTTTTTTAAAATTTTTTTTTTATTATTTCTTTGCTTTCCACATGGTGCCAGCACAATTTGCTCCACCCTTCCATTTTTATATTTCTTCTTTCATGATGCTGCTACTCCACCATTATTTTTTCTTTCTGCTTTCGGTGCCATGCACTTTCCATCATCATTTTTTTTTTTTTTTTTTTTTTCATGTAGTGCCAGCACCTTTTCACCCCACCATCCTCTTTTTTTATTATATATTTTTTCTATATAAACCTTCAGTGATGGAGTGAAAAATTTGCAGGAAGGACGAAGACGAACGGAGAGCTGGAGTTTGAGGCGGAGGCTATCACTGAAGAAGAAAGCAAGAAGACATAGGAAGAAGCCCTTCTTCCTGTTCTGCCATGGCAGATAAACCTCTGGAATCCGAAGCTCCACCACTATCGCCACTAAGCACAGCCACTGCACACCCCTTGCACTGCCTGCCGTTGCAGAGGAATTTATCACCAGTTACCAGTGCTGCGTCGTCAGAGAGAGCTGTTGATTTGCCACAAGGAAACACCGCTTGTTACGGAAGAAGCCACTGCACGCTGCTGCATGAGGATTTTTTTTTTTTTTTTTTTTTACTGCCGCAAGTTAATTTGGGAGCTGGGAGGCCCGAGAGGAAGACGCCTTTGGAGGCAGTGACGTCTTAGAGGACAAAGCGAGGCTTTAGAGGACATGAGACGGATTGAAGGTCATGAAGAGGTCCTTTCTTGGCATGTACTGACAAGCGTGAGGAGCTAGTGACGATGACGTCATTTCTGCGTTCGAGGAGCTCCTTGTGAAGCGTGTGACGACAGTGCTTGATGATGGAGATCAGGAGTGGCGTTTGGTGATTTGACAAGCCTCTGGAGGTTTGGAGTTCTTCACATACTAGCAGAGGCAAGGGCTCAGCTCCTTGAGTTTTCCGCAACACACGGTGGTGGAAGAGTTCAAGGACATGACTGTGGCGGTGTATGGGGCTAGCTCTATTGGGTTATAAGTCACGGCTGCCTCACCCACCTGGATTTCCCTGACAACAACAATAAATGTATGAACGTTGGTGCAGTGCAGGTCGAGACATATACACACCCGAGCCTCTTCCTGTTCATGCATCTGAGCCCTAACGCAGACGGAAGTGAAGGAACCTAGCTCCTTGAAGGTTTTGTAAGGGGTTGCATTTTGATAAAACAATTGAAGAATGCACCTGTGAGCCATCAGTCAGCAAAACCCCGTCCGTAGTGCCAGAGTCATTAATTAACCATTGCTGAACCTCTGCACACGTTACAATATGAGCCCCAGCTTCCTTAGCGGCATTAGCGATAGCCACGGATACTGAACCCATCCCACCTTCAACAAACGACCAAATTCCATGCTCAGGTGTATGGACACTTCCCGTAGTTCCTATTACAGAATCCATTGCGAGGGTTGCCTTCAGAACATCTGACTCAAACCAATTATTCAAAACCTTGGAAGCCGGGGATAACAAAAGGTCCATAAATTCACAAAAATTCCCCAGCTGATTCCCATATCTTGGGTAAGCATCTGCGTCTCTTTTGGAGAACTTGGAAATCTCAGAGTGGTTATGGTCCTTGTTTGGCCCCAAAAGAAGATATCTTCCATCCAAACAGGGTGTAAAGGACGAATGACTACCCTTCAGCAGCTTTAATCCGTGCCGCGGCAGCTCTAATTCTTTGATGATGGAGGGGCGGAGGAGGCTGTGGAGGTTGCTACACCGAGAGAACTTGAACCCGGGAACGAGCTCCTCGGTAACGGCGGCACTGGTGTTGGTCCTCCCAAGCAGCAGCACCACAGAAAAGTGACGACGCGGCAAGGAAGATGGGCAGCGGGGAAATGAAAGCGATTCCCTTGGCGATGGCTACTGTAGCTCCTGACCCCCAGCGGCTTATTTGGCAATGCCCAATGTTGTTCCAACCTCGGTTCGGGCCATCACAACCCAGTCTCTGACCTGGATCATGTACGACGTCGACGACCTGCCTGCCCCATATATATATGAATCAATGCGTTCTATACAAATAAATATGCGCAAAACCCAAATTTCAACGCAATCCCATGAATCTCATCGGACGTCACAATCAAAGCCGTATCAATTTTCATTCTTGACCGCGATTTTAGCAAAAAACATGAAGGTAAACTCATTTGGGTCGACGCAATTCAGCTTTATCTGATTGAAAAGAAACACCGATTGCGATGGGGACGAGCTTTTAAAGTAGCCTCGGATGAGGGAGGCGAGATTTGCTTCGTTTCCCATCTCTAAAGACTGGACACTGCCGTCTTCCTTCACGTATCTCCCAGATTAATTGTCCCGGAATGGTCACCATCACGCCTGGATCCTGCTGTCTTCCAGTTGCAGAGAGAGACCGAATGGGAGAGGGGACGGCTCTGTGGGTTGTTTGGAGAAATGGGCCTGGGTGAGAGTGGGCTAAGGAGATGGAGGTGCATAGCAGATTGGGTTTCTTCAATAGCCTTCATACTGGGCCGGGCTCACAGTTTTGCTTTGGGCTTGTGGGTTGTCCCTTGTTTAGGCAGAGAATGATGGAAGACATATATATGTATATATATTTTATTTCCCTTTTTTTTTTTTTTTTTTTTTCTTCTCTTTAATAAAACATTATTATTATTATTATTTTTTGATGTGACTGAACTCAAACATTTGAATATTTGAGATGCCTACGTACCCTTCCAACGAAAGGGAGCAAGTCAAAACGTAGTTCAAATACATGCATATTATTTATTATTTTTTTTTGTATTTTTTCTTTTGGTGCCGTTTGCAGTTTTAACTCGTACAGGCAAGGAGTGTTTTGTTGTCGCCTTTTAGACTCGTGCGAACGAGGAGCGTTGGGCCATGCAGTTTGGGCTCGTGCTGGCAAGGAGCCTTCGTTCATGCAGTTTAAACTCGTACGAACAAGGAGCATGGTGTCTTGCAGTTTTAGCTCATGCAGACAAGGAGCAGCACAGATTTGTCAAGTCATTTTGGAGAAGCGTTCCTCGCAATCTTTGTAGCAATGAGCTTTGAATGGGTGTTTGAAGAAATCTTCCGGGAGGAAATCGCGCATCGTGATGGGGATGGGCGATCTTTGTGTTGAATTTCCGTTATTTTCAACAATTTCCCGTTGCTTTGGAGATTGGCAAAAGCTGTTTTGCCCCCTTTCCGGTTGGTGGACTTGTGGTGGAGGCGTAGGCTTCATGTGCCATTTCTTTGGAGCAACATGAATCCATCCTTCGGCTTTGCTTGATTCGGAGTATGCCCCCAATGGTGGCGATGAAGACTTCGAATTAAATGTGCCGGAAGTGATGGTGGTATAATTCGTCTTTACCACCTCGTCGAGATCCAGCTCGATGATCCCTTGCTGGGCTAGCCTTACGATGAGATCTTTTAGCACGAAGCATTTTCCCGTCGGATGACTGATGAAGCGGTGGTACATGCAGTACCTTGGGTTGTCGGTGCGATTTATTTCTTCCGGCCATCGGCATTCGGGTAAATCGATCACCTTCTTCTCCAATAGGTCATCCAGCATTGCGGCCACGTCGGAGTCCGGAAAAGGATATATCTTCTGCTCTAGTTCCCTCAATGTGCTTTTGTACTTGTCTTGGGTGCTAGAAGGCTCTCCTTTCTTTATCTCCCTTGTTTTATACTTGGACGGGATTTTGACGGGCGCCGATGAGACTTTGACAGGGGCGGTGTTAATGGTAAAAGCGTCCTTAGCGGGCTTCTTCCCAATCTCGTCCACCTTCGGAGCAAACACTTTCTCTTTGAAGTTGGTGGTTGGCTCCCTTCTTCCATGGTTGGCGATGCTTAACTCCATGTCATGGGCGCGGGTTGCTAGCTCTTCGAAGGTCCGCGGTTTGATGCCTTGGAGGATGTAATGCAATCCCCATTGCATGCCTTGGATGCACATCTCGATCGAGGAGCGCTCTAAGAGTCTATCTTTGCAGTCGAGGCTAAGGGTGCGCCATCGGTTGATGTAGTCCACAACTGGCTCATCTTTCCACTGCTTTGTGCTTGTCAGCTCCAGCATGCTGACTGTACGGCGGGTGCTGTAGAAGCGGTTGAGGAATTCACGCTCCAGTTGCTCCCAGCTGTTGATGGATTCGGGCTCAAGATCGGTGTACCAATCAAAGGCGTTACTTTTCAGCGAGCGCACGAACTGCTTGGCAAGGTAGTCCCCTTCAGTGCCCGCATTGTTGCAAGTTTCAACGAAGTGGGCGATGTGCTGTTTCGGGTTCCCCCTTCCATCGAACTGCATGAATTTGGGTGGTTGATATCCCCTTGGCATCTTTAGGGTATCAATCTTTTTAGAGTAAGGCTTGGAGTACAATTCGGAGGTATTTGAGCTTCCTTGGTACTGTGCCTTGACTGTGTTGGCGATCATCTCTTGCAACTGCTTGATTGAGAGAGATCCCATGAGCGGCGCTGCTTGGTCTGGTTCTGGCTTTTCTTCGACCTTCTCCACCGGAGACTCTTCTTCTTCGTCACCACCTTTCTTAGAGCCAGAGCCGGATCCTTCATCATGCCTTGCCCCCAATTTGCTCACGAGCATAGCAATCTTCAAGTCTTTTTCTTCTAGGGTTTTCGTCATCATCGCAAACATCTCCTTCATCTGAATCAGCTGTTCTTCGACGGATGTGGCGCCAATGACTTGTCCTCCTTTTGAAGCCATTTGTGCTTGAAGTGTGTTTTGGATATCTTGAACGGAAAAAGAGATGAGAGGTAGAGATTATCCCACCGGGCGTGCCAAATTTGTAAACACGAAAATTTCCTGAAGGAACAAGAACACGTGTACAAAATATATTTGTTATTTGATGAATTTTGGGGTTACAATCTCTATTTGTTCCTCTGATTCTATCTCCGTAAGATATGGATTTCGTTGATGGGCTGTTGATCCAAAGGGCCGTCGGGCTTGATCCTTGGATGAACAGTGATGTGGATTTGTTTGTGTTGATCTGAAGGGGCTGCTTTGGCGCTTGATCCTTGGATGAACAGTGATGTTCTTCAGAGGTTGGATGATGAATGTAGAACGATGAACGATGAACGATGGATGAGCTTCAAGGGGCTTTGAGCTTGATTCTTGAAGGATGAATGTATTGATTCCAAGGGTCGTCGGGGCTTGATCTTGGAAGGTGGATGAATGTTGCTTCAAGGGCCGTCGGGGCTTGATCTTGAAGAAGATGGATGAACGATGAACGATGAACGATGAATGGATCTTCAAGGGCTTCTGGACTTGATCTTGAAGAACAGTTGTGTTGATCCAAGGGGCCGTCGGGGCTTTGATCTTGGATTAAGAATCGGCACGTGACCAAGGTGCTTGTTGATTCTTCAAAGGTTTTGGCAAAGTTTCTTCAAGGGCCGTTGGGGCTTGATCTCGAAGAACGATGAACGATGAACGAAGAACGAAGAACGAATAACGAACTTCCAGAGAATTCTCTTCCAATTTGGGAGTAGAGAAATGTATTTGTGAATTGGTGAATTGAAATGAATGAAATTGGCTTCTATTTATAGAATTTTCCAAGGCCTAATTTTGAATATAATATCACAGATGAAATAAGCCGTCTCTGCCAGGTGTTGACACATGTCCTGTTTGACAGCTTTTCGGACTCTTTTCGAATTTTCGTCGAATCACACACTATGTGTACAATTTATGTAATACATGAGCGTTAACATTTTGACCATCGGTCAACATTTTATTTATCGAAATTTCACTGTCTACACTACCGTCTTAAAGTTTCAGCGACGGCTTCTTACAGTCGCAAGATGCCTTTTGCGTCTTCACCTATTTCGTCCCCATTTGTCGTTGCCAAGTATGGTAATTAGCACCAAAGTATCCTCCAATATACAATAGCTTGATTTATGATCAACTCGAGTCACAATTGCAAATATAAGCTCAAACACTACGGCCTCATTTTTCCCAAATACCGCAAATACCTAGATGATGTGACAGTTAAAAATAAAGAAAAGATGCTAAAATCGTCAATGCACAAGAAAATCATGTTAATGGTAAAAAGTTGAGCAGAGGTTTTTGTTAAAACTTCGTTAGCATTGACCAAAGAAAATTCAGAAAATAATTGGAGCCACTACTAAGTCGATTGAGAAGCAACATGTCAACTTTGCAGGACAGTTGAATTTCATATATACGAATCTCTTTGGGCTCTTTAATGTTTTTTTTTTTTTTTTTTTTCAGTAGTTGTGATTAGTTGGCTGAATCTAATTTAATCACTATAACACCACCAACTACTATGGCTCTAACATTCCCCACTACACTACCGACAATCTGAGTATCAGGGAATTCAAGAAACAAAACGATTAATGAATATCCGAGAAAACCCAAGACATTAAAAATATGCGGATTCAGAAAATTGCAATAGTGCAAGAACAAATCATTGAACTATAATCAAGAAGA
This sequence comes from Crataegus laevigata, assembly GCA_963580275.1. NCBI lineage: Eukaryota > Viridiplantae > Streptophyta > Magnoliopsida > Rosales > Rosaceae > Crataegus > Crataegus laevigata. The sequence goes on from OY756945.1 coordinate 6,569,879, forward strand.
CGTCAAGAATATAAACGAGGTTGTTTGTTAATTTTTAATCCAAACGAACATATATATTTGATATGTAAGGCGTTTGAAATAAAGATTATTGTTCGAATAACTACATATGAATAGATTAGATTAGTTTCCTCCAATATCTTAATTCATTCTAATTGCAAAATTTGTGAAACATTTGTAACATGTATCAGGATAAACTGCAACATATATATATATATATATATTGTTGTAGGCATAATTTACTGAACAATTATGGAGGCCTAGAGAAAGAGGGAGGTGCGGCACATAGAGAGAAGATGAGAGAGATGTGTAATTGTGAGGTGTGTTTTATTCACCCCATTGTGCCTCTATTTATAGTAGTAGAAAGGGCAAACCCTTTCCCATAAGGATTACAATACTTAATAAGTAATCTACTCCTAATAGGAATATAAGATACATTCCTAATCTACTAGGATTTACACAATCACATTCCTATTCTAAATAGGACTGCAACACTCCCCCTTGAGTGTGTAAATACTCAAGTAAATGGCGCATCAAGTCTTTAGTGATGAAGCAGGTACAGTTGATGAAGTCGTCGGCACAATGGGCGAATGCGAGTCTCAAATCAATGGAAGAATGCATAAAAAGTAAAACTCACAAAACCTCGCTATGGTAAAACCCAAGGTGGGGAAAACCCATAGTCTAAGGAGAAAAGTGAGAAGTTGCATTAAGTCAAAACTATACGTCTTTTGGACGCAAGTAGAAGAGCTCACAAGGGTATGATCAGCCCAGGATGGGTGCCTCGTTAAAACCTAGTTAGGTAGCAAAAACTCAGTGGGAAAAATGCTCCTAATCGTAGGGAAAAAGAGTACATTAAGATCAAGTGAGTATACTTCTGGATACTCCCCCTGAGTTTGACATAACTTCCAAATGAGAACTACAAGCATTGCATATAATAGTTAGGCATACCAATTCCTCGGATAAGCTTCTGGAAGGTTGACTTCGGCAGTGACGTCGTGTAGAGGTCGGCAAGGTTGTCTGGGATTGGCTTGCATGACTTCAAAATGCTTTGCTGATGTAGATGTAGTCGCAATATGTCTTGGCGTTGACTTTGTTGATGTATCATGGCTTGGTCGGGTGGATACATGCAGCATAGTCTTCATGGATCGTTGTCGGGACTCAACGATGGATGAAAACACAGCAAGTACTACGAACATGCTCAACAAGAACTCCTAACCATGTCTCATTTATGGCGTAGTGAAGTGAGGTGAGTCTTGGAACAATTCGAAGATTTCGCAACTAAGGTCATATCATGGACCTCCAAGATATTGCGATGTCCCTAACGGTAAAGACATAACCATTTGGGGATTTTGCCTTGTGCGGGTTTGATAAGTAACCTGCGTCAGCATAACAATAAGGCAAGCGTCATTTCGAGGATCAGGGGGGTCGGATCCGCTAAGATGCGTTGGGATTTTCCCTCATAATACCTTCAAGGTACGTCTTTTAATACCAATTCAGTGGTTGCGTGTAGGCGCGGTGCTGCATCTTTACCAAGATCAACAGCGAAGGAGATGTCCTGTCTAAATACAATGAGCTAAGTACAACGAAGCGCAAAGTTGAACTTAGATATGGAATTTCAGATTCCATAACCTCTTCAAGGGTCTCATTTGCATATAACGTATGGACGATCAAAGGTATACTCAAAGTTAACACATTTGAAGTGTAGTTTGACTAGTAGACCAAGGTACCGTTAGAACAACGCTTTGAACTTCAGGTCAATGCATAAACGAGTTTTCCTAAGATCCTTCATCTCAAATTCCATCTTCAGGTGCGAGGCAGTTTTCTCAAGCTCTTCCAGAGTCTTAATGAGATTCGTGTTAACGACATAAACTGTAACTCTAGCAATTTGGAATAAGACTTCATAGTTTAACACGCAAGGGCATAATTTATATCCCTGACTGATCAAACAATCACTTAAACGGGTATACCACATCCGTCGAATTTAAGTGAACGCCTCAAAACAAGTTAAGAGGGTGTTCCGTGGTTTTGGAACTTTTTGAATCAGTCCATGTAATTCTTCGGGAACTTACATGTCAATCTCCGTATTTATGTCCCCATGGAGAAATACTAACCACATTTCATAATGCTACTATCAATCACAGGACGTTTTGAGAGAAACCTTGCGCCGTAAGGCGTGCATCACGTCGCACTATTTCATTCATCTCATAACGCTTCCTTTCCCACTTGTAACACAATAGGGTTACCTTGGGCAGTGTAGGAACGACAGGTCCAATACACACTTTGGTAAGGAATTTGACCTAGATTGTAATCTCAGTTGTCCAATCAGTTCTACGTTGTCACTTAATCAACGGAACACGGTTCGATATCGTCGCTTTTCATTTATGTCGGTAGCTACCATATAAGTGAAAACATCATCGATGATAATCTCATTTCAATTCCATTTTTCTCATCCAAACTAGTATACTGGACCAAGAACTTCATGTCTCGGGAGTAATCCGGATTAATCTCATGAGATGGAAATGATTTGAGACAGCGATCGAGTTTAGATTCATAGTTGTGCCGTGTCTTCCTCTTCTAGGGAAGTGAATCCTACGAACCGAATGATCTGTCGTGCTCCAGGCCAAGACAGATTGATTGACTATCCGCCGTTGTACCGGACCGTCCAACAGGGGCGGCACACCCTTCAGGGATGTTGACTCAACGTCCGTTAAGTACGTCTATCCTTGCAGGCATGTTTGCAGCTGGTATATGATCTCGTCACTTTAGCTAGATCAGAGGAATGCGTCTGGAGCAACATTCTGAAATCTAGAATTCATCGCACTTGCTTATCACACTTGTGCGGTATGGGGATCGAGATGAGACATAGTGGGCAACGTCCACGCAACTTCGCGCCGTTCTACAGGAACGTTGACGTTCTTATCTCCCCCTAACGGTGGGAAGATTGTCTCATTAAAGTGACAACCCGCAAATAAGCGGTAAAGAGATCGCATGCAAGGGCTCGAAGAGAGCTAGTGTGAAGGAGAATCATGATCGACAAAAGATACACATCCTTCTTTGAGGACCCATGGTGGTACGTTGCGGTGGCGCAACTGGGCACATGGAATGCTCACCCAAATGCGTAAATACGAAAATCGTCAGGTTCGTACCCAGTAACCAACTGTAACATCATATAGGTTGAGTGGCAATGGGCCTCAAGGCGGACCAACATAACTGCGTACAAGATTGCATAGCCCTAGGCAGAAAAATCGAAAACTTGGTACTTTTACCAAAATTCGGGTGATCATTTAAATTTGCGCTTTATGATCACTAGGCGAGGCTATTTGGGGTGAACATGGGAATTTAATGTTCAATTAGAAACCCAAAACAACATGCAATACTTTATCGAAAACTGTCGATATAAACTCTCTGACATTATCCAGTCTCCAGGACCTTAAGGGATAAGTAGGGTGGTGAACCCATAATCGGCCAAGAGGTTTAGCAGTAATGTGTGTGGACAAACATGTGACCAGTTTGTCGATTCATCAATCAAAACCATAAGTCTTTATATGGTCCGCATTTTGATTGGATTAGTCCACATATATTCCCTTGAATCCACTTATGGAAAAGAGGTGATTTCGTATCTTTGCGAGGAATGATATAGAAAATCAATTTCCTTAATGAGCAGGCTTGGCAAAGTGTGCTTGTAGGCACAAGATCCTTACTTCGGGTAAGGAGATGCGTCGTAGCATCATTGTTCGACCTAAGTGTCCCAAAAGGTCATGCCAAAGTAAGGAAACTGCTCAATCACCCAGCTCTAGGCCGGCCACATGTGGTGTATTCCCAGTTGGGAGACAACCCATTGGCCCCAAATCAAAGCTTCAGGCTTATATTTGGAGGTGGTGCAAAGATATTTCACTCTATTTTCTTTAGTGGTTTCATTTATGATCATTGTCATCTCGAATATCCTTTAAAACTCAACGTCAGGGAGAATTTAAGGTCCCTTAAATGGTGATGCAGTACCATTCATACAACGAGGAGCGTGCCAATGCTCTTAATCAGGTTGGATAGTCCTGAAGTCGTTGTTAGAGATGTGATTTAAGTGTAAAGTTAGTGTGCGTAGTACGCATTCGTCCAGACAACTAACTTTCCCACATTCCTACCTAATCACGTGTTTAATTGAATCGGTCACATGTACTAAGAAACATGATTCAATTAACTCATATTCGAGGACAATATCAATAAGATTATCCATAAGTAAAACATACACCAAACTTGAATCCAAGAACATGGAAAAATGTTCACAAAGTAAATAGTTTACTAAGGGGATTCGGCCAATAAGGCCATCCATGTCAAAATTATGCTCTTCCAACGGAGTTTGGTGGAGCAAAATTAATCTCACATATTGACTATGAGAATGGTACGCCTTAACAACATTGGTAGGGGCACAAACAGGTGCATAACCAATGATCTATTCCATCGAGACGAAAGTAGATTCTGCAGGGTTAAGGTTCGGGAATACTATCCCTTATTCTTGAAGTTTTAGGTCTTAGGTGCCAAGGATCACGCTTCGGGCATGATGCCACACCTTGGCAGGCCCTGATTCTACCATATGTTGTAAAAACAAACTCAAAATTGGATTGTGAGAAGGTATGCCATTCGGTGTATCTCTGCCGAAGCAGTGCATCACCATTTGGTAGTCTTTGACCTAACTGGGTCAAGCCATTTGGTAGACTCCAGCCGAACTGAGTCTATACCATTCGGTAGACTCCAGCCGAACTGGGTCTATACCTTTCTCTCACGTTTGTGGTAGTAATCAGATCCGAGAATTTGGTAGACTTCCACTTTCTACACTGCTGCTTCAAGAGCAAGTTAGAAACAAGCAATGACGAGAAAAGTATTCTCTAGTCAAAATTCAATCGGATTTATAAACTTCAGAATTGTACTCATTCATGGACGTAATCATGGTATGCTTCGGGCAATATCTTTCATGATTAAACAGTCCGTAGAAGCGAGCCAAAGAGCCATGGAATCCTCCGTCGGAGGTATTTCCATTTGTAATGCTTCGGGCATAAGTCTTCGAATGAAGATCATGGCGGAGGCTTATTCAGCTCTTCCATGCCATTGTTGGCTTCAATGGTTGCTCAACTTCTTGATAGTCAAGTGGAGATTCACGTCTTGTACCCCACATAAAGTGGTTTCTATTAGAAACGTCCAAATCAGGAAAATCAAACTTGTGACGGTTCGACAATCCACTGAATTTGGAGGGAACAAGATTGTGATTGGTGCTATGGGAAGGAATCATCCATAAGCATCAAAGTTAGAACATTCGAGTTCTAAGACATGGTGTCATGAAAAATGTCGGGTTTTCATGGGTGTATTGTTTTATGAAAAACTTCGGGTTTCAAAGGCACTAAATTCGAAACTACAGGTTCGATTTAGTTTATGAACGTTTAGTTCATAAAAGAGAGGTTCCTGCAAGAACACAGAATGCAATATACAACTAAGTGTAGTGAATTTTGAGGTTCTTCGGGAACTCAAGTGTGAGTGCTTCGGGACTACGAGAGTGAGTCAACGGTTCAAAGAAGAGAAATAAATTATTGAATCGTTAATGTCCAAAAGTGATCTTCAGGTCAATAATTTTGGATTCATTATCAGATTAATGGACTGCAGGTCACTTTTAATTAATTCAATAAGTCGGGACCATTCGGGGTCGATTGTAGAAGCAAAGATAATTATAACATTCGGGTCAAAATTATTTAGAATGCTAAAAATTAGCATTATGTCGAAAAAGGGATGCAGCCCAACACACTTTGGTTGGCTGCAAAACACGGCCTTGCAAAAAAATTGCAGGCTTTTAATTTCGGATCATTGCTGCAAAGCAGCCCATATAGGCTGCAAGGGTGGGCCACGGCTGAGATGAACAGCCCATCAAAGCAGAGACAAAAAACTTGGCTGCTTGTGGGCTTGGGCAAGGCTGCCCAGCGTACAAAGCAAGCTGCAAGCTTGCAGTTGAAAGCGGGCCGAGCTGGAGGAAGGCCTAGTAGCGCAAAGGCTACTGGCGATGGGCTGAGGTGCGAAAAGCCTAGCACATTTGCTGGCTTCTGGAACTGACAGGGGGCTTGAAGCCCATGCACCAGTGGACCCAAGCAGCAGGCTTGGTCCAATTTAAGCCCAAAAAAACAGTCCACATAATCCACAAAAAAAAATTTCCCAAATTTTTTTTTTCTCGACAATATTAAGGTTTGAAAAACCCTAATTGCTTCTAATTTCTTTCGATTCTTTGACTCACATATTCCACATAGTGATTTTATAATTGCGTAATGCATGAAACAAATATATATTTTGACAAATATATGAACATATACAATATATATATCGAAAGGTAAATATAAATGTAGGGGGTTCATGCATCATGGGGAATATTTTCATGCTTCACAGTCGTTTCAAATATCTTACTTTATTTTAAGCGTACCTGATTGGCAGAAAACTTATAAAAGCCTTTGAATTTGTAGAAGATCCTTCTTAGAAAGCCAAAATTGCGTCTCCAATGCGGTGTATCATGTTCAACAAAGAAAAATTAAATTGAATCAATAGCATGTAGATCAATTCAAAATAATAATAAATTAATCTCAAAAAGAATAATTAAAACGTAATACTCCCCTAATTGAAGAATAAACTCTCTTGTTAGCGTAGCGTCAAGAGCGTGCTGATAACGTGTTGTAGGCATAATTTACTGAACAATTATGGAGGCCTAGAGAGAGAGAGGGAGGTGCGGCACATAGAGAGAAGATGAGAGAGATGTGTAATTGTGAGGTGTGTTTTATTCACCCCATTGTGCCTCTATTTATAGTAGTAGAAAGGGCAAACCCTTTCCCATAAGGATTACAATACTTAATAAGTAATCTACTCCTAATAGGAATATAAGATACATTCCTAATCTACTAGGATTTACACAATCACATTCCTATTCTAAATAGGACTGCAACATATATATATATGCGCTCCAAAATGGACCAAAACTACTACTAGCTAGTCCAAATGTATGTTTCATGTTGTTCCTAATTTTCTCGTAGAAATGTGATCTCAACATCACGCATATGATCTAATGCTCAAATGAAATGTATATTTCGTGCTGTTCTTGTTTTTACACAATTTTTGACACATTTTATGGGCCCACTCATAATTTTCTTTTTAAGGGAACTAGTTGGTGACTTCGCCACGACAATCCACCCTTTCAGGAATCAAGCTCACATAGGCGTTTCAGTCTCCCTTAGCCAATATCGTGTGATTCATCAGCGCCAAGAAGTGTCGTATGAAATACGGACCTAGAATTCATCATCTACCACTGGACCACCTCGTCGTGGACACGCTTCGTAATGTATTTCATCTATCCGACTTGTCTACCTTTTAATGAATTTCTATCAGCAATGAAAATATTAATGACTTTTTTTAGTAAAGGAAGAGACTATTTAAATATAACAACAGAAATAAAAAATTATTATCATTTTTTTGTGATAATGTGGAATTAGTTAAATTAATATTTTTAATAGAAAAAAACCACTAATTTAAATTTTTTAGATTGTAGGAAAGTGGTTGTGGCTTAAGTAGATGGATATTAAATAAATAGAAAAATGTTGAGTTGATAATTGATCAAACTTTGTAAGGGTGTTTAGTCTAAACAAGTATTTTAAAATTTTAAAATTTTTATTCTTTTCATAATTTAAATTTAAATTTATCAACTAAAAAGTAATTAATTTTTTTTATTTTGCGTGCTATGAAATACATGTAGCATGAGTAAAATTGAGGCCCAACAGTCGCCCTACTTTATGGTGTGGGCTAGAGATGGGTTTTGCAATTCTTGGGCAATTTTTGTGCCCAATTGGCCAACTTTTTCAAAGGGCTGGAGCTGTCTTTCTTCGTAATTTAGCCCAGTCTTTTTGAATTGTTCATTTGTATCTTTCTTAGGTAATTTGCCAAGTCTTTTTTAATTAATTGCTCAGATGTATCTTTCGCCAAGTCTTTTATAATTGCTCATCTATATCTTTCGCCAAGTCTTTTATAATTGCTCATCTATATCTTTCTTGTTTGACAAGTCTTTTTTAATTGTTACTTAGTGTTATAGTCTAGTGATATTTTTCTTTACTTATAAGTGAGAGATCTTAGACTCAATTATCGTCAAAGGCGTATTTAAACTACATTATGCTTGCCCATTATGAGGCTCAACATATTCCCCACCTCCTTAGTGTAAATAATATCGTTTATTAAAAAAAATTATTTTTATTTAATTGCTCATCAGTATCTTTAGACATGCGCCAAGTCCTTTTTAATTGCTCATTTGTATCATAATTATTGTAATAGTATGGTCATTATGATAATATTTTTCTGATTAAGTCAAATATTATTATAGCTATTATAATATATGGTGGTTATAATTTATCTTTTCTAGCATCAATCATATGCCACAATTTGTGGATCACGGCTTGCATGCCGTAAGAGTAGCCATATGTTGATTGTAATATGGCAAGTCTTGTTTAGTTCCTCACTTGTATCTTTCGCCAAGTCTTTTTTAGCAAAAATGATATTCTCGCCACGCATTTGTATCATCATTTGTAATATATTTTTAACAGAACCGAATTTCATATATGTTTGTGAACCCCACATCTTTTAGAGAAATTATACAAATATATGGTAAGTGTAGTATTACTCGTTTTTTAATTGCTCAGGCCATCTCCAATCGAAATGGCTAAGTATAGCTCTGTCTAGAATTATAGCCCTACAAAAAAATTATTTTTAAATGAACAATGTCAGGTCAATGCCCTCTCCAATCGAAAGAAACAAACATAGCCATCTCAGTAATTTATAAATTTTTATGTTTATATTATAAATTTATTAGTTCATTTAATTAAACTACTGTTGGATATTTTCAAACCTAGCTGTTGAATTTGAATCAATTATTACAATTAAGTAGCTGAGCCCCAAAAAAAAGCTAAGAAGGGGCTACATTTTTTGTCAAATAATGGTCTAGTGAGCTCCATAAAATTATAGTTCAGTCATCGGTTGACGATGAGTTCTTGGACAAATCAAACTATTTTTTGGCTTTGAAACCTTTAACCATCTTCATTAGAGATGACCTCATTTGTTTCTTTCGTTAAGTCTTTTTTAATTGCTTTATTTTGTATCTTTCGCCAAGTCTATTTTATTTGCTATTTGTGTCTTTCTTGGTATTTTGCCAAGTCTTGTTTAATTGCCTTATTTTGTATCTTTCGCCAAGACATTTTAATTGCTATTTGTATCTTGAGAGATTATATTCACACACTCCAAATTACTTCTCTCACACTTTTTTTATTTTTTAATATTTTCTATACACCACTAACACTTGATAGAAAAATATTTAAAAATTAAAAAGATGTGAGAGAAGTAATTTGAGGTGTATGAATATAATATCCTTGTATCTTTCTTGGTATTTTGCCAAGTCTTTTTTTAATTGCCTTATTTTGTATCATTCGCAAAGTCTATTTTAATTGCTATTTGTCTCTTTCTTGGTATTTTGCCAAGTCTTTTATAATTGCTGATCTTTTATTATATACGAACATACAAAGAAAATAATAAAAAAATCACATTACTGTTCATCTATAAATGAAAGGTTTGGCTACTCTAAGTGCGCACACAGCGGAATTACCAATTAGAAAGCTCATAGTGCTGCTGCTGCCTCTTTTGAAGATTGCCCCAACTCAGTTTGTGAGTGTAGTACTTAACACTTCCTTTGTTTCTTTTCTTTTTCGTTGTTTTTTGTTTTCACAAGCTCGATTGACATAAAATATCGTTGAATAAATTGGCAGATTGAATATGGCAGCTACAGTTATTCCTACTATTCTTAACTATAAGAATTATGACATTTGGTGTTCTCGGATCAAGACCTACTTGTTGGTTGAAGATCTTTGTGATGTTTTACGTCAAGAACGTCTCGAAACAGAAGATGAAGAAAGCAAGGCTTGGAAGAAGAAGGATACCAAGGCCTTATATTCAATCCAAAATTCTTGCGGGGATGATACTTATAGACTTATCAAGGACGCAAAGACGGCCAAAGAAGCATGGGATATTTTGTTAAAGAAATTGAAGCTAAATGAACCATTAGATGAAAATCTATCGGATAAAAGTGGTATGTACATTACATACATGAAAAGTTGATGAGGATTTTTTGTAATTATTTTACCATGCCTAGGCATTTGTATGCAGGGAAAAGAAAAAGGAAATTAAGAATTGAATGATAACATTTGTCACTTAACATCAAAAAATTTATTTTCAGATGGGATGACAATTGGTGAAGCGTATGCAACTCAGACTGATCATGATACTGTACCAAGGGTTTCAATGGAAAATGGGGGCACTGGAGGTATATATATATATATATATATATGCCTTGATCCTCACAACTTAATAATTGTATATAATTCTATTTAATAGCAATTAATGATCAACTTTTAGATCCAGTATGACTAATCACCAACATCACTGATAGACTTCGGCGAATTTTTTTTTTCTTTCTGTCAAAATAGACTTCGGTGATATTAATTAGAGGTAGAATCTCTCTTTTATATATTGTATATTTTCCGATGTAGGATTATTTTGCTATATTTTTGGTAGAATTTCCCATTTGTTTTCAAATTGTATTTAATTATTATTTTTATTAAAGTATGGGAAATTTAGCAATTAAAAAACACGGCATGCAGGACATGATGAGAGCGATGAGAGTGATGATTTCGTCCAATATGTGGAGTCTGGTGATTGGGAGAAAGCGATCAACCTTCTTCGCCACAATAAAAAGGCAGCAAGTCGTACATTTCCAAATGCGGACGATGGCACAGCTCTTCACTACGCAATCAATAATAATAATTTCAAGAAGCGCAGCGTGCCCATTCTAAAACAGTTGGTGAAGTTCATGGCAAAAAAGGACTTGAAAAAACGAGACAATGCTGATCGGACGGCTCTTGATCTTTTAATAAGAGATTATCCAGAAATGGTTGAACTAGCTGAATGCATCGTTGAAAGGAGCCCCAAACTTCTGACCCCTACGTCCGGGCTGCCTCCAGTTGTAAAGGCCCAGGGGAAGACAAAAGGGGAAAAAATGGCTTGCCTTCTCTATTTTTGCATTTCACCCGAAACACTGGAAGTTTCCCATGCCGCTTATCTTATTTCTCTCGGTTTTCGTCTCAAAAGATTTGGTACAATTTTTCCCGTATGATTTTTTTTTAACCAATTTTTTTTGTACACTTACAATGTTCTTTTTTCACACTTTTATTATTTATAGATATTGCTTGGGATTTGATTCAACGTTATCCAGAATTGGCCATGACTAAAGACATCAAAGGACATTTCCCCTTAGTAACATTGGCAGCCAGTAACCGTTCTGCATTCAAAAGTGGAAGCCGACTCAATTTATGGGAAAAAATTCTCTATAACCATGGTTAGTACATTGTTGCCTTTTATTTTCTACTTATGGTTGTTTATTAAAAATAAAACTTGATATAAGTCCAATTTTGTAAGTCACCATTAGGATGAGAATTTTTATCAGCACTCCAAAAATCTTATTCTACATTACTCACAAATGTATTTTTCTTTCTAACTATAGAAAGTTTGGAGTGTTAATAACAATTCTCATTAGGATTAGTCATCATACTTTTATTTTCATACCCCTAAGATTCTAAATTGTTATAAATATGTAAATGCACATAATCCCTTAATTATAGGATTACTAGTTGAACGAATTCATTAATTGGAGGTCAAATCTTCTGCACCTAAAATGGGTGTGGTCTCTTTGGGGTCCCAATAAGTGTTTGACACATATTAAATTCATGACAACAAAATTAAGAAAAGTTAAAGATATTAAATACGTGTCAAACATTTATTGCGGCCACAGAGAGACCACACCCATTTTGGGTGCAGAATATTTGATCTAATAATTGTAGGACTTGAACTAATCCCTTAATAACTTCAACTCTCCAGTAGAAAATATGGTCTCTCTGTCTTTCTATAGCTCCCTCGCTTGGCACCATTTGCTCATTCAAACTTTGATTTTGTGTTCATCTTTATCGTTTGTTTTTTATTTTGTGTTCATCTTTCTCCTTGAACACCATTGCTAGACTGCTAGTTTGAAATCTCGTGTTGTGCTTCTGGGTTCAAACTTCATGTTGGTAAAGTCAAAGGGTAATGCTGGGATTTACATTTTTTTCTTTTTTTGACAAATCGTATGGTAGTCTTCTTGATTTTGTGAACATGGTTGGTTTTATTATTATACCATATCTATACTATCTATTAACAAAACTTTCTTTATCAACTAAAAGAGTTTTTAGTGAAAAAAAAACAATTTAGTTATCTACTATATGCCTACACACAAATTGTGTGTGAAATGTTTTATTTTTATTTATTTTTTAATTGAAGGAGAGTGGAAAAGAGTGAGAGAGAACGTGGGGGAGAGAGATTTAATTGTTTTTTAATTTTTATTAGAGATGTTAAAATCACTTGTAGATGATACTTAAACAAAATCAAAAATCAAAATTTCGTTTTGTCAAAATTACGTTATTGCCCTTAACCTTTTTGTTGTGATATAATACTAAATAGTCTTTTCACCCTCTTTTGATTGACAAAAAAAAGTTTCATTAATATGTAGTTTAGATTCACAATTCAATAAGATATCATAAAAGAAAATAATGTATAAAAGTAATTTTGGTACATAATTTTTTGTATATTTTTTGTTCACTTCCAACACCCATATCGTGTGTGATCTTTTTTCTAGTATATTTATTTATATTACTGATTCATGATATTTTATCTACCTATATCACGTGTTCAATCTCAAAAATGCTACTTTTACCACATTTTATATATCATATTTGTATCATATTTTTAATAAAGATTCGACTCACATGTGTTGATGGGTCCGATCTCAAAATAATTGTTTATTTACACGTTTCGTATTTTTTATTTTTTATTTTTGTATTAATCTACCTCTCTCTATATATTTTCAATCTTTTTTAGCCCCACATATTATTGAATACACCCTACCTAAAAAATTGTTACTAAATAATTTACATACATTAAAGTGAAATGATGATTGTTTTAATAAAAAATGTAAAAAACTATTCTATGAATACCCCAAATCATATTCAACGTGTATTATATTTTTCTTCAATGGTACCTCCATATATAAGCAACGCTACTGTTTACACAGCCTCAAAACTTAGAAATTAAAAAATTTCATTCAATATGAATTTTTTTTAGTGAAATTATATTTTGCACCCTCAAGTTTGGGTGCAATTGCAAGCTCATATGTAATTTTTAAAACATTGTAACAATATATACAAACTTTTATATTAGTTGCAATTTTGTACATTTGTTACTCAAACAGTCAATTTGACTGTTAAGTGATGGTGTTTTAAAGATGATGTATAAGGTTACAATTGTACCCAAACTTGAGAATGCAAAATATAATTTACACTTCTTTTATTGTATTACAGATAATTGTGTTTTATCTCCTAATATCACATTTTTTATTTATTATTAATCTATATTAAAGCCCGAATAAAATGCTAAAGAAAGAAGAAATCCAGCAAAATGGTCTTAAAAAACAAATCCTAGTCATTTCATATTTAAGAAGTTATATATTGAAAGAATAATTGTTGCATTCTCCCATTATTCATCCACTTGCAAGTAACGTATCTTTACATAAAAAATATATAATCGGAATCCTTTTTTTTCTTAATCTTCATTTGAAAATCATTCTTACAAAAAATCATTCAAATATGAGAATACATACGGTTTATAATTAATATGTTATTTGGTACGTACACCGTTAATTTATTTGATACATTTGAATGACTCAACATTCTTCAATTTGAATGAATTTTTGGTAGTGATGATCGTTAAATAAAGATTAAGAAATTGAATGGTTTTGATAATGAAATTCCTAAAGTAAAAATATGGTAATTGCAAGTGTGAAAATGAGCTCATTTCCAAAGAAAAATGCAATAGGTGCATGCCTAAATAAAAATTGGTTGAGGTGAAAAGAAAAAAATTGAGGTAATATTATTTATTATTTGGAAGATAATTAAGTGTGATGTTGTCGTTAGTTGATTTTCGTAAAGAAAAATGATTTAACGTAATTAAGTAAAACAACTTGCCATTTATTCTTTCTTTATTATCTCCACAGAATCCAGAGCTGTTTATTAATTTTTCAATACTCTAACCCCTTTTTTCTTTAGGGTACTGTAGAATACATGCCTCTACATACATACATACATACACACACACACACATATATATATATATATATATATATATTTACACTAATGAGTGGAATGAATAAATTGGTTACGAACTTATCTTTTATGAGATTCAAACCTCTTACTGACAAGTAACGAGGAATAATATTAGGCCGTAATGCTAAGTGACAATCCATGATTAATTAAGAAAATTCATTGTTATATTTTTGGTTTGAGGGCTGTGTTCTTTGGGAATGTTTAACAATGCTAAAATGGTTAAAGTAATCACTCTTAAGGGTTATATATTTGCTTTGTGACGTTGTGTACAATGTGTAGTAATAAACACTAAGGCTTATTTATGACAACCACTCCTAAAACTCAAAGGCATTTTCACATTGCCCATAAAATTTAAATTGTGTCACTTAACTCATCAAAACTCAAATTTAGTCTCATTTTACCCAAAACATCCAAATTCGTTAACATATCTATAAAAACAAATGTTGGCATGACATGCAGAATGACTTATATTGAGTTGTAAGCATAGGGGCTAAAAAATTAATAAAAAATCAGCTTTTGAAAAATGTTAAATATTCGATCTAAGGTTGCTCCGACAGTTCAAGGGGTGCACATGGGTCGGGTTCTGGTTTAAAATTTTAAACCCATTAAGCTAACGAAGGTTGGCATGTTTGACATGATACAACCCGTTACAATAAAGGATTGGATAGAAAAATGACATAAACACGACAAACACAACCTAACATAAAAATCCTGCTTTAGATGAATATTTTCTTGAATTAATGATTGGGCCTGTATTCTTATCTTGATAGGTAAATGCATAAAACCTCTTCCTCTCAGCAACGACATTCGTATAAATGTTAAAAAATCTGAAAATGACCAGAGTGATCAAGGGCATCTCATTTCCCCAGGTATTTTATTTGTCTACAATCCAATTTGGTTTTTTAATAGAGGTAGGCCCATTGATACAAATGTTTTTGTCACTTTAATTATAGCCATATTACAAATGTGATGAAACATGTGATAAAATCAAGGTCTAAAATATTTATAATATCCCGATATTTCCGATGTAATCGATATTTTCATCGAAATTTTCATGTTTTTTAAATTTCTATATTTAAAACAACACCAAGGGGATTCGAAATCCTCCCATTTTACTCCTTCAACACCTTGACCACCATATCACTTATGTTTTTGTGAAAATATGCTAAAATATTTACATATTTTCTACACTCACAATGTTTGCCAGCTCGCTATATAATCAACTTAAATCAGTTAAATTCATCATGCAATGCATTTCCTTCCAATTTTTTGTGATAAACTAATAAATAATTGATTAAATAAACATCCTGCAAAGTTTCAATAAAAATTTCTAAGTTTTTCTTACAATTTCCGTGGTTTTTATTCAATTTTTATCGATATCGATAATATCCCGATATTTCCATCGAAATTTCCGTGTTTTTGAACTACCGATATTTTCGATATCATCGATATTTTAGACCTTGGATAAAATTAACATATTTGTAAGAAAACAGAAAAAAGAAAATAATACACAGGTGGGTGGGTATGACAAAAACCAACACAGTACGTAAAATGACCCATTTATGCTAAAAAAATACTGTGTGTGGTTTTCATCAAATTTGACTTGTGATGCAGGAATGAGTTTATTGCTAGGACTAGTGGCGATTTTCCAAACACTTTTGGGTAGGCCACATTCATATTTATATTGTCAATTAATTTTTTTTTTATGATTGTTTTATTAATAGTCAATATTATTTTAGTGGTTATAATTTTGTGTTTTATTGAAATTAGGAATCAATCGTATATATGATATGAAATTGGCGCACAAGCGGTTCGAGCAACTTCTGTGTCACATGTGTACAAACCCTACAAAGATAAGTCAAGAACATATGAAAGTTGATAAATTGATCAAAGCATTATTTGTGGCAGCAGAACGAGGAAATGTGGAGTATATACAGTATATTAATCAACTTCTTGAAGATTTCAAAGTGTCCATATTTGATCAGAAAAATGAAAAAGGACAGACCCTGTTGCAAGTTGCCGCTGAGTGCCGTCACCATAATCTTATATTCGAGCTCAATGTTTTGCGCAAAAAAACAAAAGCATCTGCTAAAATGACAAAAATGGTGGGACAGAAAGATTACTTTGGCAATAATATGCTACATACAGTAGCAAGTATTACCCCATTGTCACAAATTCATCACATTCAAGGTGCAGCTTTGCAAATGCAAAGAGAACTACAATGGTTTAAGGTGACTATTTATCTACCTATATATATATAGACGTATATTTATGAAATATTTTGCCTATATGTTATTTATATATGTTTTGTGGATATAATTCCACTTTCCTTTTCTCCTTATCCTTCACATATTTTTGTTATTATTTTATTTATTCAATTTCAAAGAAAACAAAATGTAGAAATTACTCTATTTAAAAACTAAATATTCAAAAAAAAAAGTTTGTGGACATGCACAAGTACAAGACGAAAAAATTGAAATAAAAAAGAAAAACATTATTATTTAACTACGTACTATACTATCATCCTATGGGCTTAACTAATGATTTTGGATTATGTGGTGCCTGAAACGGCAAAAGTTCAAGGATTTATATTAAGAGATAAAGATTTTGGAGACACATCCATAAATAATTTTGTCGCCAAAAATGCAGGAGGTGAAGAGCATCGCAAATCCGTTAGATTGTGATTCTCCAAACAATTATAATAAGACACCACGAGAAGTATTTACAGAGAATCACAAGGAAATGTTGAAAGCAGCAGAAACATCAATGAAGGAAACAGCAACTTCTTGTACAGTTGTAGGTGCTCTTATTATCACCATAATGTTTGCTGCAGCATTCACAATTCCTGGTGGAAATGATGAAAAGATAGGTCTTCCTAAGCTATTCAAAACTTTTATAGTTTCAGATGCAATCTCGCTCTTTTCTTCAACAACTTCGGTTATCATGTTTCTTGGCATTCTCACATCACGTTATTCTGAAGATGATTTTTACAAATCCTTGCCCACAAAAATGATAATTGGCCTTTTCACCCTCTTTTTATCTATCGCCACCATGATGATTGTCTTTTCTTGTGGTCTTTACATTATGCTCGACGGGAAATCATCAATTGTTATTCCAAGCATTTTGCTTGCCAGTGTTCCAGTTACCTCATTCATGTGGATACAATTTCCGGTGCTTGTTAGGTTATTCATTTCTACTTTTGTACATGGAGTATTTGATTGGAAGCAGAACAATTTGTTTTGAATTCCTATGCTATCCTTAGTTGGGTTTGGATTTACAACTTTTTAAGGAACTTGTAAAGAGAAGCCAATGTATGCGCTTTCTATTTGGTCAATTATGTATGCGCTTTCTATTTGGTCAATTATGTATGCACTTTCTATTTGACAATTATCTATGCGCTTTCTATTTTACAATTATGTATGCGCTTTCAATCCTAAAAAAAAAAATATATTCCAACTTCAATTTATATTTTTGAGTTTTCTTTTTTGGTGAAATTCTATTTTGAGTTAGTTGTTAAGACAAGCTCTCCATATTACTTTAGTCTAAAGAAGGGTTTGGGATTGCACTGTAGAAATGAATAGTGAGTGGACTTTGTGGGAGGTTGGGATTTTTTTTTCTTCAGGTTTAGTTAGATGGGCTTTTGGGGGTTTGGGCTGTGACTTGGTTGGTGCCTTCCGTTTGTGGTTGGAATTTTGGGATGGATGGCCAACATGGGCAAGCCTATCTTGCAACAATGCCAATGAGAAGGGAGGGGGAGGTGTCATGTGATGCGAGAGAGAAGAGGGACATGAGCAAGTCCACCCCTAAGACTGGGTGCCAGCACCAAGCGCATTTATTCACTCAAGTGAAAAGTAATAGACTGGAGTGAACAGTAATAGGCTTCTGCATCTCCACCCCTAAAACAATGCACTGGCACCCAGCGCATTTATTTGGTATGTTTTTTTTTTAAAGTTTATTTCGGATAAGATTTTTAACCAATTTCGGATAAAATTTCAAATAAACTTAAAAAAAAAACACACTAAAATAAAATTAAATACTCATCAAATAAACTTAAAAAAACACACTAAAATAAAATTACATAAACTCATCAAATAAACTATAGGAAAAAAATTAATTTTTTAAAAAATTTTCTGTATTTTTTAATAATTTTTCTATATTTTTTAATAAATTTTAATTAAGTTAATTAATCTGGACCGTTGATCTGTGATTGGACGGTCCATTTTAAAACTCAAATTTAAATTTTTTTTACCGTTGGAAATCCAACGGTCTAGAAAAACTAGCCGTTGGATCCAACGGCTCTCGTAAGGCCATGTCGTTGAGCCTAAGTGGGCTGACACATTTTCTGTACAGCTTGGAACCCACTCGCGCCTTGCGCGCTTGTTTTGCACGCGCCTGGGAAACAGGCCAGCTTCTGGGTCAGTCAAAAACGTGTTGGGCTGTTGCTTGGCATGGGCTGGGTGCCAGGCAACTCCACGGGCTGGAGTAAATGGACAGGGGGCTGGGCTGTTTTTTAGGCTGGGTGCTGGGGAGTTAGTCGTCCAGTGGACTTGCTCTGAGGAGTCGTTTGATGGCAAAGAGAAGAGGAGGGGTCGCGCGATGCCAGAAAGAAAAGAGAAGAAAGAAGAGAAAGGAGGACTCCTGGAAGGAAAATTTGGAGGAGAAAGGGAGGGGTAGGATGAGCAAAGCAATAAGTAGGGTTGCCCCGGATTTTGGGTTTTGTTTTTCTCGGTGAGGTCTGCTTTAGAGAAGCGGTGAGGCATGAAGGGATGCCTAAACCTAGGGTTGGTTTCAGAGATTTGGTTCCAGCTAGAAGTTATCTCTGCAAGCATTGATAAAGATCTCTCCCAGCTGGCAGCTAAGTGTCTCTTTTGAACCAAAGTTTCCATTATTTCACTGTTTCTGGTTTGAACCTGCTTAGAAACCTGTTTTTTCTGCTTTGTTTTCCATCTGGTTCTGGTTCGGTTATTCAACTTTTAGTTAGGAGTGAAAGATTTGTTTTTAACTTATTAAATTGGAACAGAAAAATAGATATTTTGTGCTGCCTTCTTCACTATCTGATAATACCACTTCCTCTTCATTTCTCTTTTTCTTCCTGTTGTGTTGGTTTTTCAGTGTCATAGCTTCTTTGCATAAATCAAACTCTATGCATTTTGTCCCTTTTTTTTTTCATTACCCTATTATTTGTTGTTGTTCTCACCCTGTGAATCAACTGCTCAGTTTTTTTATCCTTCTAAAATACATTATGCATCTGGTTTTTGTTCATTCACATATGATGCACTATTAATCGTTTCCTAACAAATCTGTTTATATATGTTATTTTTTGTTTGGTTTGATTCACAGGGATAGCTTTTTTACATTTAATAGCATATCCCTCCATAAGACCTGCGTCCTAGCCCCTAGGATTGACCAACCAACCAAGTGACCAGTTTTCAGACAAAGAGAGAGCTTCACGGCAGCTGGGTAGGACGAGCTGTGGGGAAAACTAGCATGAGACGGGTACCAAACGAGGTATAGCAGTAATCGCCTACCAACTGTTTGATGAATTTCTCCTGTTGTTAGAAATAGATTTAATTTTTTATGGTTGTTAATTTCTGAGGATCTCTCCCAGCTGGGATCAAATGACATATGATGCAAATAATTTTTTATGGTTGTTGTTGTTAGAAGTAGATTTAATTTTTCTGTTTGGTTTGATTATAGCTTATGCCTTTGAACAAGCATGCTTTTAAAGTTGTTGTAAAGTGTTTGTCATTGTAAGCATGCTCAGCAAATTTGTCTTTCAATGGGTTTTACATGATAAAAAAATATATATATTGATCTTCAAAACTAGGGACTGTCGTTCGATGTATAAAATTTTACCCCTTTCGTTAGTTTAATTGAATAATCTGGTATTTGTTCATTCACATATGATCCACTATTAATCGTTTCCTAACAAATCTGTTGATATATGTTATTTTTTGTTTGGTTTGATTCACAGGGATAGCTTTTTTGTGGTTGTTGTTGTTAGAAATAGATTTAATTTTTTATGCCTTTGAACAAACCCTGTGAATCAAATTGACGGGGATTTAAACCGCACAAATTTAACCCTCTTTTTGACAGTTGTAGTAATGATGTAAGTAGGGTATCGTTCTAGGCCGGGGATTAGGAGGGATTGCTAATCACTCTAAAATTAATTTAAAAACGTAAAAACAAAGTTTAAAACACTAAACTAAAATAAAGACACTTAACTAAAATAACTCAAAATAAAACTAACAAATAAACTAAAACAAATCAAAAGACTCAAAACAACTCAAGACTCTAGAAAATACAAACTAAGCTAAAAACTCGAAACACACTAAAAATGACTCAAAATAATGAAAACAATTTAAAATAAAAACTAGGAAATTAATTGGACGGAAATTAAATTAAAAGATTAAAAATAATAAAAATTAACTAAATAATATAATGTAATAATGGGGGGGATTGGTTTTTACGAAACGTAACTTAAACTTAAATAAATTACAGAATTGACAAAAACATAAAATTAAAATGAAATGATAGGCGACGGATTGGCTAGAGGGTTTTTCTCCACACATGACACAAATGCAACCTAAATTGATTCCCAGTTATGAATTCAACAAACGAATGAATGACAATGCTCCAAATTAATTAGGTCTGCTTAAATTAACTTTCAGATTTCCCTAGATTCATTGAATTGGACGGAATACGCATCACAACCAAATTATTCTTATCAAGTTCCCTAACTATGGAATACGCATGATAGAGAGACATATCAAAGATCATTAAATTCAATGGAAATCATAAACATCGACTAGGCTTTCATAACTATGGAATACGCATGTTAATCCAACCTAGGGTTTACTAAACACAATCGTGACTAGCGATTTTTACTACTCATGAATATAAGTTCATAACGATTAGGTGAAATTCCCTTATATCCTAGCATCAAGTCTAAGCATGCAAATTAAGTGTCGACCCTCAACCCACATACATAAACAAGTTCTTAATCAACACAGAAAAGTAAACCACATCCAACATTCATAAATTCATAACTGGAGTAAATCAAATTAAAATTACAAATATAATCATGGTTTCAAATTAACCTCTAGCCAATATAAATTAATTACACATTATTAAAACAGAAATTAAAACAGAAATTAAAAACAAAAGTTGGAGGATTAAACCGAAACGAGAGAAGTGCAAGGTTCTTGTGCACTGTGCACTTATTGCTGTGCACTGTGCTTCTGTTTTCACTAGCTGCCAAGGCAGCTTGGTTACTCTCGGTGCTGAGCTGCTGCCATGCTCTCGGAGCTGAGCTGGTTGACTGCCCAATGGATTCTCCCCGTCAGCGCTAAAGGCCGCGCCAAAACTCTTAGTCCTCACCGAGAGCTCCCAATTCTTCGCTGCCCTGCGTCTCTGCCTTCCACCTTGTCCGTGACAAGTTGCTGCCTTCCAAGGAAATAAGAGCAGCCTTTTGAGCTCCCGTAGGCAGCTCTCAATCTCTCGCTGCTGCCCAGAAAGGCAGCGCCCAAGTCTGCCTTCACCCTCTAGCTGCCAAGGAAGGCAGCTTCCTTTCTTTCACGCCTCACCTGGCCTGTTGGCCGAGCTTTCTCAAGGCCTGACTTGCCTTCTTTTCTGGATGGCCTTCTCGCTGCAAGGCAGCCTTGGCCTAGCTGCCCACTGCGCTTGGTTTGCTTCTTCCGTTCCCCCCCAGGCAACGCTCCCCTCAGATGGCACTTCGTTTTATTGCATTCCACTTATTCCCATTATTTCTCTGAGACCTCCCAATTCGCTGCTTTCTATTATTTTTTTATTTTCTTTTTCTGTTTTTCCTTTCTTTGTTGACTCCCAGCTTTTCTCCCCTTAAACCGTAGCCTCTCCTTTCCCATGTGCGCACCAGTCTCTTTTTTTTTTATTTCAGAGGCTCACGCCTCTTGCTTTCTCACCGAATGCTTTGTTTATTTCTTCTATTTTATCATTTGTGTGCTTGCCATCATTTCTTGCACTCACCCACATTGCACCGAGGCCTTTGTTTATTCCCTGTGCACAATCATCACACACACATCAAATATATATATAATATATAAATATATATATAAATAAATAATTATATAAATATATAAATATATATATATATAAATATATATATATATATATATATATTTATATTATTTTCCAAATGATAAATTCTAATCAACAAGCAAGATAGTTTAAACGAATTAATTACTTAACACTTCACTTATTCTATTTTTATTTTCTTTTCTAGAAAAACTTATAAAACATAAAAATAACGTAAATAGCTCAAAATATAACGAACTAACTAAGAAAAGACGAGTGAATTTGATATAAAAATATATATAAATATGATCCGATCACAAATGCTCAGTTTTTTTTTTTATGCTTTTTTATGGTTGTTGGTTTGTTCAAAAGAATATGTTGTTGTTAGAAATAAATTTAATTTTTTTATGGTTGTTATTTTCTGAGGATCTCTTCCAACTGGGATCAAATGACATATGATGCAAATAATTTTTTATGGTTGTTGTTGTTGTTAGAAATAGATTTAATTTTTTTGTTTGGTTTGTTTATAGCTTATGCCTTTGAACAAGCATGCTTTTAAAGTTGCTATAAATTTGTCATTGTAAACATGATCAGCAAATTTGGCTTTCAATGCGTTTTACATGATAAAAACAACAATTATATTGATCTTCAAAACCAGGGTTTAGGCTTGACTGTCGTTCGATGTATAGAATTTTACCCCTTTTATTACTTTTTAAATATTTCAATCATCTTTTAGAATACTAATCCCTAAACTTATTAAATTTATTGACCAGGTCTGTAAACACGAAAATTTCCTGAAACAGGAAGAACACGTGTACAAAATAATATTTGTATTTGATGATTTTGGGTTACAATCTCTATTTGTTCATCTGATTCGATATCTGTAAGACTGTGATTTGTGGACTTGATCCAAGGACCGTCGAGGGTTGATCTTGGATGAACAGGGGGAGTTTCTTCAAGGGCCGTTGGGCTTGATCTTGAAGTTTGGCGGATGAACGTTTCTTTAGGGGCCTTTTGGGCTTGGTTCTTGAAGTTGGATGAACGGATCTTCAGGGGGGCGTTGGGGCTTGATCCTGAAGTTGAATGAACGTTGAATGACGAACGGATTTTCAAGGGCTTTTGAGCTTGTTCTTGAAGATGGATGAACGACAAACAAAGAACGATGAACGATGGATGAACTTCAAGGGGCTTTTGGGCTTGATTCTTGAAGAATGGATGTGTGGATCCAAGGGCCGTCAGGGCTTGATCTTGGAAGGTGGATGAATGTTGCTTCAAGGGCCGTCGGGGCTTGATCTTGAAGAACGGATGAATAGTGATGTGGATTTGTTGATGTTGTGTTGATCCGAAGGGGCTGTTTGGAGCTTGATTCTTGGGATGAACGAGGATGATCTTCAAGGATTTGATGAAGAACGTTGATGTCGTGTTGATCCAAAGGGTCTTTGGTGGCTTGATCTTAGGATGGATGAGCGTTTCTTCAGGGGCCGTTGGGGCTTGAATCTTGAAGAACGATGAACGAAGAACGAAAAACGATGAACGAACTTCCAGAGAATTCTCTTCCAATTTAGGACTAGAGAAATGTATTTGTGAATTGGTGAATGAAATGAATGGAATGGCTCCCTATTTATAGAATTCCAAAACTTGATTTTTGGATTTAAATAATCAGATGAAATAAGTCGTTTCTGCCAGGTGTTGACACGTGTCCTGTTTGATGGCTTTTCTGACTCTTTTCGATTTTTTGTCGAGTCATACGCTACGTGTAAAATTTATGTGACACGTGAGCATTGAAATTTCAATTATTGGTCAACATTTATTTTTACTGAAATTTCAATGTCTACAAGGTCATTTTTCATTCAATTCCGAAGTTCATATTTCTCGGATTGGTGTTGTGTGCAGATTACTGGTGGCTAGCTTGCTAAAGCATTGTATTTAGGTAAAGGTATTTGACATTTTTGTATGTAGTATTCTGAAATGCATTCCTTAAACCCCATTGTTTGATTTGGAAGATTATTCATAAATCATCTTTTAATATATTTTATAGAAAACTTCATTTTAATCCTTAAAAAAAGATGAGTTTTAGACTTTAACCTTATGTAAGATTAAAATCCAATTTTAGTCCCTAGTACATTTAATCATATCATTTATTAGTTATATTTTGATGTTTTATTTATATTTTAATTTTAATTTTAATTTTAATGTATTAATTACATTTAAATTTAATTTTTATTTCATTCATCAATAATATATTTTAGTGTCTACATTTAGACAATTAATTTTTTAGAAAACTTCATTTTAATCCTTGGCAAAGATTACTTTTTGATTAAAACCATGAGTAAGTTTAAAATCTAATTTTAGTCCATTGATACATTAATAACCTCATTTATTAATTATATTTTAATTTTTTAATTATTTATCTTTTTCTTTCTAATTTTTAATGTATTAATTTTATTTCATTTATAATTTTTATTTTCATTTCATTCATTTTAATATATTTTTGTTGTGAACATTTAGATAAACTAATTTTTGTTATACAATATATTTTGATATTGTCACATCCCGGCCCGGGCTCAGCCAGGTGGTTCGTACGACAGGCTAGGTGTCCAGCGATTCGTCGCACAGCCTTCACGTGATCGTAGCACTGAGCGTAATATTATACACCTAGCCTGTCGTACAGACCACTATAGGTGGTACCGACTCGTGTGCAGGATAATGATTGATAGTGATTGAGTATGATGGATGAGCTATAGATTCAGCCGTACAGGTCACTAGAGGTGACTCCGGCTGACATGACATTAGGGACACCCCTGATTTACATTACTTGCCTGATGATGATGATTTTCTGAGTTGGTATATCGACATGGCCTATTCTTGATATTGATAATGAGTTTTGATTCCTAGACGAGGTTTTCGTATATAAGTTTATATACGTATTATTTTCTGGGAAAATTATACTGGATTTACGGCGAGGGGTTATATATGGATTTTATAAAATTGTTTTGAAAAGTATTTGTTTTTGCCCACTCACGTTTTCTGTTTTGCGCCCTTCCAGGTTTAGTTGATGAGGTTCGTATCGACGAGGATTCTTGGCGAATCTCAAGACTGGTGGCTACTTATGAGGGTATATTTCTTACCCGCTCCATTGTATCTACTTATGCTCTAAAGTCACGCATGAGATGGGTTCGCTCCCGCTCACGAACACACTCTGATGTTTAGGCACTTTTAGGTTTAAATTTATTCACATTTTCCACATCACTACACTTTATGGCTTCGTCACATTCCAGGTGTCGGCCAGCACAACTCGACTTCAGTGTCCTAGTGGACTTTCTGGGTCGGGGTGTGTCAATTGCCGACACCCACTCTCAATCCACATCTTTCCTTGGCAGGGAAATTCAACTTTCTTCCGCTAAGATCACGTCTTCCAAGAAGAAAGTTGAATTTCCCTGCCAAGGAAATATGTGGATTGAGAGTGGGTGTCGGCCAGCACAACTCGACTTCAGTGTCCTAGTGGACTTTCTGGGTCGGGGTGTGTCAGATGTACTGTAACTTTTTCATTTAGGTATATTAAATTCATTATAATACATTTCGGTGTGTACATTTAGGTACACAGATTTTGATACTAACATTTCGGTGCATACATTTTGGTGCACAAATTTTGGTACACACATTTCAGTGCATACATTTAAGTACATACATTTCGGTGCATACATTTCGGTACACACATTTAGGTACATTAATTTAATATTAATACATTTCAGTGCATATATTTAGGTACATACATTTCGGTGCATATATTTATGTACATACATTTCGGTGCATATATTTAGGTACACACATTTCGGTGCATATATTTCGATACACACATTTAGGTACATTAATTTAATATTAATACATTTAGGTGCATATATTTAGGTACATACATTTCGATACTAACATTTAAATATATTAGTTCAATATAATATATTTCGGTACTAACATTTAGGTACATTAATTGAGTATTTCAAGTTTGAAGAATGTTCAATAAAATTAATAAATTTAAAAACTCTTTTTTGGTCAAAAAAAATAAATTAAAATTTGTGTATTAATAAATTTAAATATTTAATGGGAGATATTAAATAAAATGCACATTAATTATTTTGAATTAAAGACAAATTAGGGACTAAAAATCAATATTCAATCTAACACCAGGTTTTTTTTTAAATTTTAATCTTCTTGAAGGATTAAAGTTCAAAAATCCCATAATTTTTTATAATATATATTCCAATAACAATTTTGTATGTTCTTCATTTAGATACATTAATACATTTGAATATTTCGGTATTTCCATCGATATAAACATATATGTACATTGATTCAATATAATTCATTTCGTTAAGTACATTTTGGTACACATATTTGAGTATTGACTTTTAGGTACATTAATTCAATATATTATATTTCGGTACATACATTTTACGTATGTATATTTTGGTACATACATTTCGGTATTGACATTTAGGTACATATATTTCGGTATTGACATTTAGGTACGTACATTTTGGTACATACATTAAGGTATTGACATTTAGGTACATTAATTCAATATAATACATTTCGGTACATACATTTAGGTTCATTATAATATATTTTGGTACAATCACGTAGGTACAAATATTTCAGTACAAAAAAGTCAATTTTATATATTTCGACACAGTCATTTATCTACACTTATGTATTTATATATTTTTGTATCACAAATTTCTTTTAATATTTTCTCATTTACGTTCATTTATAATTAAAAAACTAAATATGTGCATATTAATAAAATTAAAATTTAATGTGAAGAGATTAAATAAAAATACACATTAAATAACAAAAATTGAATGCAAATTTTGATAAAAGTACATTCAAGGGATTAAATTGAATATTTGATCTTGCACTAGGTTTTTTTTTAATTTTAATCTTTTGCAAGGACTAATGTTCAAAAACCCCTATTAAGCTATTGTATTTGGGGTTGTCCATATGCATTAGCATCCTAATTCTTTGTCATATCCTATCATTGGTTAAATTTTCGTTTTAACTCGTATGTTTTCATGTGTTTCGTAATTACTGCTAGCTAAGTTGTTTTGTCTTCCTCTTCCCGTAGCACTACCTTCTATGTATTCTATGTATATACACACATATGAGTTTGCTTCTTCAGGCCTATTAGCTCTGAAAATAAGCACCACCTTTTCATGTTTTGCGTCTCCTCACCTGGGACTTGCAGTCCCTAATCAATTGGAAATGCACAACAGTAATGAGCCTTTGTCTTGGTTCTTAATGGATTTTGGTAGAATGTTGGAAAACCAGAGAAGTTAGAGAGAGAGAGAGAGAGAGAGAGAGGAGCCAATGAGCCTTTGTCTTGGTTCTTAGTGGATTTTGGTAGAATGTGAGCATGTGAAGCAGAGAGAGAGAGAGAGAGAGAGAGTAGAAAGCATGGCTGTGTGCATTTTTTTGTGTTAATTAATGGGTTGGTGCGCGGAGAGGCGTGTGGAAGGGTATGGGTTTTCAGTTCTTTCTTCTGATTCAACAGCTTATACACTGTTTGAATAACCTTTTTTTATTCTTTTGTTCTCGTTTGCTTTGTTAAAACCATCATTTGAATATTTTTGTTTCACTGTGGTCATTTCTCTGCTTCTCATAATTTTCTGCTGTTTGTTCTTTGTTTTAAGGTCAGTTGATTTTTTTTTTTTTGGTTTTCAGTTTGTTAATTTGTTTAGCTGTTGTTAATTTTACGGTTTAATTGTTTCCTCTAATCTGGATTGTTAAGTGTTGGACCTTGTTTTTTTTTCCAAAATCCATATGAACTGAGCTTTTGTGCTGAAGGAGACCTGGGTTTTATTTTGTGCTGGGGTTTATAATGTATTTAGATTGGGAACACAATCTTTGTTGAATTCTAAGTTTTTATCCAATTTTGCTTTTATTCCCCTTCAATGGTTTGAATTAATTGTTGTTTCAGTATAAGTATTGCTCTCTAAACTGCAAAATTAGGTGTATGAAATTCTTAGCTGTGAATTTTTTTTCATGTGCAGAGGACTTGCGAAGGTGCAATACCAAGTGAAGAATTAGAGCTTCAGAAGGTAGACTTTCCTTCATTTAGATTTTGATCTCCATGTCTAGAAAATAATGAGTTTTTGTGTACATGTGTGGTTCTATGTTCTTGATGAAGGAAAGTCTGGAAGGTACACAAAAACTCATTCATTTAGATTTTGCAGACAATGAGTTCTGTGTTCTTAATGAGTACACAAAAACTCTTAATTTAGACTTTCCTTCGTTTAGACTTTCCTTCATTTAGAAAATAATGACTTTCTCCTCAAAATAATGAGTTTTTGTGTAATCAAAATCAAACTTAAAGAATTCGGGTAGAAAGTATTCAAATTTTTGTATCGTCCCATCAATTACAGTTTATCACCCTGTTTGAAATCATAAACAGAGAGAGAGAGAGAGAGAGAGAGAGAGAGAGAGAGAGATGCAAGGCCTCTGCTTTCCTAATTTCCATGGTCCCAGAATGCATCATTGTTATGCATCTTTTCTGTTCATATTGATATGCATATTAGTTCCTTTCAACATATACATTTGCTTCTGAATTGTTTTACGTTTCTTCTATTTTACACTCTTGCGAAATGATCCAACACTTAATCATATGGGTGAAGTCTATGGCTCTTTGAAGGTAGTGTAATCATGTTTTGTCATTGGCAAACTTTGTTCAGAGCTTCGTCTCCCATTGGTCGTTGTCCTACCATATTGTTTTGGCCAGTTCAATAAAAACGTTTTCTGTTGTAGTACTACAGAACTTTCATTCTTACACCACATTCATTCGATTATAACATGTAGTGAAACAATGCGCCACTAACTTAAGGCAAAATCATGTTTTGTTTTTTGTTTTCGAAGAAGATTGTTACAATTTAGCACCAAATGTTAACTGCTATTACAAATTGAGTTAATTTTAAAATCATGCTTGCATTTTACAGGTACTATTCTACGTACGGACACATTCCCAAGTTGGCACAAGAGATACTGAAAGGAGCTCAATCTGTCAAAGGAGTATAGGCCAAACTATGGCAGGTACGAAATTGTCACTCTTTCATCGAATCGATCAACATGCTAAATTATCACACCTACAGAAAACATTTGTTAGCCAGAGGACTATTTTGGCTACAGTAATTTTGTTCTTACCAAGTTATCTCAGGAAATGGTTTGTTTGTTTTTTTTCTTTTTACCCCTTTGAGAAACATTAACCTTCCTTTCACATTTTGGCAACAAGCAAAGTAATGGAAAATGCAAAACCTTTGATTAGTCATCTACCTACTTAGCAATTCATAGGTTTTGAAATTTATGTCTTTTCATGCTTGGATTTTGTTTGTGGTGGATTTGATGTTAGAAATTTAGTGATAGGGAATGGGCACTTTTCTACCTTTTGAATAGCGTTTAACTCATTTCTAATTTTCTGTTTGGTTTCCAAGAAAATCGATGGAAAAAAGGATAGAAGATTAATGAATTCACTGAATTGAGTGCTTTAAATCCATTTGTGATTGAAGTTATTCCCTTTGCTTTCATTTCTGTTTTTTTTTTCTTTTGGGTTTCCAGCATGTTGAGGTTGGTAAAATAAATTATTTTGATTTTGGAAGTCTACTTTGTTTTTCAGCTTTAGTTCTTGGGAGAACCGAAAATTTGATTTCATGTGTGGTGGTTGTATTTGTCTGTCATTTGAAAGCAATTGAAACAGAAAGAGAAGGGAGAGGAAAAGGATTTGGTCCTCATTTAATTCTTCTTCTATTTCATAGATTCAAAATGTGTTTAGTATCTCATTTAATTGGTGTACCTTTGCTCATTTAACTCAAATTTAATATGATTTGGTCCTCCAATTTCTCTAAATTGCTAATGGATTTATTTTCTTTGGAAATTTCATGAACTCTGGTTGTGGGATGATGCTTGCAGGTGAACTATATGCACGGTTTTTTGGGATGAGTTAGGAAGATCCACCTGAAAACAACATAGAAGATAGAGAACTGGTATGCTGCTTTGTCTTTCTGTTGGACTTTGATGTTTATGTTCTGCTACTAAGAGGATTTTATAGTGTTCTAAATCTGTTTTATAAATGTGCTTAAAGATTGGACGTGGTCTTGAATATTAGCATGTTGTTTGAATTTTAGATATTTTGTTTGAATTGATTTGGATATGTGGCTTATTAAACTGGAATTTCGATATGTGCTGATATGAATTGGATATGTTGAATTAGAGATGTGCTACTTTGAATTGGATAGGTTGAAAAATGACAAGCCATGGTATATTGACTGTTTTTCTTTTTCTTTTTTTTTTCTTTTTTCTGTTTTTTTTTGCCCCAAGTTTACATAGGTCCCAAAGGTTGAATGTCATTGCGATTTGGACGATCAGCCATTGATCGAAATCATTAGAAAACATGATTCAGGAGATAAATAACAAGTCCATCACATATTAGAAAATCGGTTTTGCCCATTCATCTAAATCATTACAGGATTAAAAACTAGAATCTGACTTTGGAAGAACTTCCTTTCTCTTCTAAAACAGCTTTCGTCAACAAAAAACGTTCTTGCAGATGTTTAACTGCACATAGCAACAAAACACGGTGATTGTTTGTTTTGAACCTACACCAGGGTCACCTTATATCAGCAGTTTCCCAGTCACACCAGCATAAACATTAGATATGAGTTTGATAAAAAAAAAATATTGGTAGATTTGTGTATGCCCCATTCGGAACTAATTCTGTGTGGAATTTTGATGTATGGGCTATGGAGTGAATACATGTTGCACGACGTGACTTATTTGAGTTCATTAAAGGGTCGCGGCGATGCCCATTGATGTGAGAATTACTTGACACACAAATTAAACCCTATTGATGACAATTGTAGTAATGATGCAAGTAGGGATCGTTCTAGACCGGGGATTAACTAGGGATGCTAATCAATAAATATAAGACTCAAAAACACTAAACTAGACTCTATAAACTCAAAACTAATTTAAAACACTCAAAACAGCAAATAATAATAAAAAAGACTCAATTCTTAAACTTAACAAGTGATTTGGACGAAAATATAACTTTAAAAGACTCAAAAGATTTAAAGAAAACAAGTTTTAACTCTAAAAACAAGACTTAAAAGCAAGGGGTTTTGTTTTGATGAAAATTGAACTTTAAAACTTAAACTTTGAAAACAAACTTAAAGCAAAATAGATTGTGATGAAATAGAATGATGAGAAACTAGTTAGAGCGTTCTTTATCCACACATGAACATATGCATATAATTTGATTCCCAGTTATGAATTCAACAAACGAATGAATGACAATGCTCCAAGTTAATTAGGTCCGCTTAAATTAACTTTCAGATTTTCCTAAAGTCATTAGATTGGATGATTGCATACGACAACCCAAAACATTCCCCACAAGTTCCCTACATGAATTGCATAATAGAGATACAAGCAAGAATCATTAAGTTCTATGAAAACCATAAGCTTTGACGAGGCACTTGTTACTATGAATTGCATGAAACTTATGCCAAGAATTTACTTAACACGATTGTGATCAACAACCTTTACTACTTGTGAATATAAGTTCATAACGATTAGGTGAAATTCCCTTATATCCTAGCATCAAGTCTAAGCATGCAAATTAAGTGTCGACCCTTAACCCACATACATAAACAAGTTCTTAATCAAAACAGAAAAATAAACCACATCCAACATTCATAAATTCATAACTGGGGTAAATCAAATCATAACCAACATATGTCCATGGCTTCAAATTTGCCTCTAACTAAAAAGAAATTAGTTCCACATGTTTAACATAATTGAACAACAATTTAAATTAAACATTGAAAAAAAGAAAGAAAACACCTAAACGTTCCAACGATCCTTGTTGGATAGCAAGCACGTCCAAGAGCTTTCCTCTTCTTTTTTGCCGTGCCTCAAGGGTGGAGTGATGTTTGAAGGGTTGGTTTTATGGAGGAATGGGTGGGGGAAGTTTTTATTTTGTGAATTGTGTGCCTTAGGCACGGATTAAAAAAAATAAAAAAAAATAAAAATGGCAAAAAAAAGAAAGTTGAAAAGATGACCAAAGTATTGTTTGTTGAAGTAAGGGTCCAAAACAATGAATTCGGCCCTAAAGAGTTTTCTAAGTTTTCCCCTTGTGTTTTCAAGTTAAATTCCACAATCTAAGTGAATTCTAAGTCTTATTTTCATTACTTTGCTTACTATTGCTTGAAGAACGTTTGTTTTCCCTATCCTTTCTTTGTTAACCAATACCCCAAGCCCCGCTGCAACCCTTAACTTCTTCTTGAGTGATATGTGTTTCAATTTGTGGAGTTTGAATTTGGTATGAGCATATGGTGTCATTGGTTCTCGCATCTAAGTAGTAGTATTCCATTCATGAGATCATATCTAAACATGCTTATTAACTCCGGAAATTACGTCCTTTGTGATACATATATGTGAGCATTCGTTTTTATATCTACATCAATTCTCTCACATATAACTAGTATAGGGTGTGTAGTTAGAAAATCTGAGTAAAAATAGAGTGCATATCTTGTAAGGATTGAGGGAATTCTCTAAAGGCATGTTACTACATTCAAAACATTGTTTTAATTGGTTCATTGTGAACTAGTAAGTAGTGACTATGATTAAGTATGTGCTTAAGTGTTAAATTGACTCAAATATGTGGGAATGATAATCTTTAACATGTCATGTGCATTGGAAATCCCTGAGGCAAACGTTGGAAGGTTTAGGTTATGTTTGTTTATTTGTTTTGTTTTATTTCTTTGTTTTGCTCGAGGACTAGCAAAAGCTAAGTGTGGGGGAATAACTAAACGATGAAACGCCTTCTAAGTAGCAATCAAGCAAAGAATAATGAGATCATGCAACGACTTAGAAAAGCAACAAGTTCACAGATTATTAACTCTCCAAATAAACGTTTAGGCTCAAGTCTCACAAGGTTGTAGCATTGGTTTGAGTTACTTCCTTCAAGCATGTTACAAAAACTAATTTTTCCTTTATGATTACATGTGAATTCATAAGTTACAACCACAACCAAGCATAAACCAAAGAGTAAATCAAACTTTTATCCATGTTTATAACTTTCTTTAACCGTCATGCAATTACAAACCGAATCCTCATCATTGTGTTGGAAGGTACCCTAAGACACAAAAACAACTCTTTTTGGGTTTTTAAAACAATTTTTCAAATTTTTATGGGATTTTCGGATTTTTGACACAAAACACACTAAAACACACCAAAACAGCTTAAAAAGGCTTAAAAACAGTGAAAAGCAACATTAGAAATTATGAGTGAGAAAACCCTACGAATTTGCATCAAAACACTTTGGTTTCCCCCCCCCCCCCCCCCCACACTTAAATCAAACATTGTCCTCAATGTTTCAAGCATAGACTAACACAAATAATCAACAAACAAACAAAACAGCAACTAAGTAATTTAACATGGCATAATTGAAAACAACAACAAAGAGAAGGGTTTAGGAACGCAAATCTGGAATTTGGAGTGCTTTCTAGGTCTTCCTTTGTTGTATGCATGGGTTGCCTCCCAAGTAGCGCTTGCTTTAACGTCGTACAACCGGACGAAACTCCTTTGAAGCTTATTGGACC
Organism: Crataegus laevigata; assembly: GCA_963580275.1. Lineage (NCBI taxonomy): Eukaryota > Viridiplantae > Streptophyta > Magnoliopsida > Rosales > Rosaceae > Crataegus > Crataegus laevigata. The sequence continues at coordinate 6,603,864 of OY756945.1, forward strand.
CCACGGCCTAGAGAGGTGTATCGTCTACAATCTGCCCTCAGAAATACTTCATACTTTGGGTCCTTGAATGGGATGGGATAATGGTCCTTTCTGATTATGGTGTTTGGCTTCTCTAAATCAACACGAACTCTCCCACCACGTTGAATTCGATTAGGTACCTGCTCCATACAAGGTAACAACCTTTTAGTTGAAATGGGAATTGAAATTGGAATATGTGGCTTACCTTTGTACAGCAAGGAAGTGGTAGCACAATGGACAACTGCACAAGGGGTGGTCTCGGCCAGATTTGGTAATTGTAAAGTTGGGGCCGTGCACTCCTTGTTGTGCACTCCAATTCCTTCCTCGATGGTGGGTTGAGGTGCATTCTTCTTGACTAGCGTTGAACATTCCTGCCCTATATTTTCAATTACATTCATAGCACAACAAGACCGAACATCTTTAGTATTCTCAACCGATTCAGAAATCTTAAAGTTAATCATATCACCACCAAAAGCCATAGTGACTGCTCCCTTGGCCACGTCAATCTTGGTTTGAGCCGTTTTCATGAAAGGTCGGCCAAGTAAAAGTGGTGATGATGGAGAGTGGGCCGAATCTTCCATGTCAAGCACATAGAAATCTGCAGGAAAAATCAAGTGGTCTATCTGCACCAAAACATCCTCCAAAACTCCTTTCGGATATGCATTAGATCGATCGGCTAATTGAATAATAACACCATCATTTTTAAGCTCTCCTAGATTCATAGATGCATAAATAGAATATGGCATGACATTAATTGATGCACCTAAATCTAGCATAGCATGTTCAAACCGTGTATTACCAATTACACAAGGGATAGTGAAACTACCCGGATCCTTGCATTTAGGTGGCAGCTTCCTTTGCAACATCGCAGAGACATTCTCACTTACATGCACCACCTCTTTCTCCCGAAAACGTTTCCTTGTTGTACAAAGCTTCTTCAAACACTTGGCGTACTTCGGGATTTGCTTGATTGCATCCAAGAGAGGTATGTTAACTTGAACCTTCCTAAATGTCTCTAGAACATCTTTTTCCTCCTCTTCATTCTTGGATTGCAAGAACCTGCTAGGAAAGGGCACATTGGGTGGAATAATATTAGAATTAACCAAACTTGGACTCATCTTACCTAGGGGGATGAATTGGAAGGCTTAGGAGCCATGGATGCTTGCGGCAAAGGTTGCTCCACTTTTGCCGTGGGTGGACTTGGTGTCTCCTCTTCAGATTTCAACTTTTCCTCCTCTTTAGGTCCGAATGTTGGTGGTGTAGGACCTGCCCCTACTTCTTTTCCACTCCTTAGCATGATTGCATTTGCGGTTTCGAACCCACCCTTTGGATTCACTACGGTATTGCTTGGTAACTTGCCTTGCTCACGAAACTGCCCCATAAACTCGGCAATTTGCCCAATTTGTTTCTCCAAATGGTCCACTCTTTTGTCTCGGTTTTGCATAGCCTTAGCTTGATCTTCCTGCCCAAGAGACAATTTAGTTAGTAACTTAAGGAGTGTATCATTGTCAAGAGACGTACCTGAAGAGTTTGAGGCAGATTGGGGTTGGTTTTGAGGTGGGCCGTATGGCTTGGGAAAGAACCCCGGGGGTTGTTGCCTAAAGCCTCCTTGGTTTTGAGGTTGTTGGGGCTCCCTCCACTTGAAATTTGGGTGGTCTCTCCAACCGGGATTATATGTGTTTGAATATGGATCATTTCTCGGTTGGTTTTGATTTTGGAATCCAATGGAATTAGCAGATTCCCACCCGCCGTTCTCAATCAATTGAGGGCATTGATCATTGGCATGTCCTTGCATTGAGCATACGCCACAAACACGTGGTCCATGAATCTTTATTCCCTCGGCCAACTGAGAAACAACAGAAGTAAGGTTAGCTAATTGGGATTGAATGTCGGATGTAGAACTTACCTCATTCACTTGTGTCCGTGGGGGGTCTCTTTGTCCAACACCTTCGTATTGTTGTGCGTTATGTGCTCGGTTAGCAATTAGAACTTTTGCAGCCCCCGAAGTCTTGTCCACCAACGCACCTCCCGCCGAGGCATCAAGCATTTGACGTTCCATTGGGAGGAGTCCTTCGTAGAAGTATTGAATGAGTAGCTCCTCCTTCATTTGATGCTGTGGACAAGAAGCAACAAGTGATTTAAAACGTTCATAATAAGAAGGAAACGATTCACCTTGATTTTGTTGGATGCCACTAATCCGTTTCCTCAAGAGGATGACTCTTGAAGTTGGGAAAAACTTCTCCAAGAATGCTCTTTTCATACTATCCCAAGATGTAACCGTTCCGGGTGCTAACTCATAAAGCCAATCCTTCGCCTTTTCCAAAAGTGAGAATGGAAAAGCCTTCATCATCAGAATGTTCCCGTCAACATTTATGGGTGTCGTGCTTGAACAAACAACCTCGAATTCCTTGAGATGCTTGTTGGGCTCTTCCATGGAAAGTCCATGGTATTTAGGAATGTGGTGCAACAAGCTTGACTTCAACTCGAATTCATCGGTCTTGCCTTGGGCGGCCGCGGGGTATTGTATGCATAATGGTGCGGCATTGGTCAACCCCGAGGCCGAAAGCTCTTTAATGGTTCGATTGTCCGCTGCCATAACTTCTTCTTTTACTTCTTCAAACTCAGATTCGTCCTCTGAACTTGAACTAGGTTCACTAGGTTCGCTAGGTTCAGGATGCCTCCTCTTTCTTCTCAAATCACGTTCAAAATCGGCGTTAAAGTCCAAGATATGCACAGTTTGAGAACTCCGCGTCATGCATTAGTACCTAAACCAAGAAAACAAAACAAAATAAGAAAACTAGGTAAATTACACTAAAAACACACGGCAAAAACACAAGGGATTAGCAATTTCGCTAATCCCCGGCAACGGCGCCAAAATTTGATGTGAGAATTACTTGACACACAAATTAAACCCTATTGATGACAATTGTAGTAATGATGCAAGTAGGGATCGTTCTAGACCGGGGATTAACTAGGGATGCTAATCAATAAATATAAGACTCAAAAACACTAAACTAGACTCTATAAACTCAAAACTAATTTAAAACACTCAAAACAGCAAATAATAATCAAAAAGACTCAATTCTTAAACTTAACAAGTGATTTGGACGAAAATATAACTTTAAAAGACTCAAAAGATTTAAAGAAAACAAGTTTTAACTCTAAAAACAAGACTTAAAAGCAAGGGGTTTTGTTTTGATGAAAATTGAACTTTAAAACTTAAACTTTGAAAACAAACTTAAAGCAAAATAGATTGTGATGAAATAGAATGATGAGAAACTAGTTAGAGCGTTCTTTATCCACACATGAACATATGCATATAATTTGATTCCCAGTTATGAATTCAACAAACGAATGAATGACAATGCTCCAAGTTAATTAGGTCCGCTTAAATTAACTTTCAGATTTTCCTAAAGTCATTAGATTGGATGATTGCATACGACAACCCAAAACATTCCCCACAAGTTCCCTACATGAATTGCATAATAGAGATACAAGCAAGAATCATTAAGTTCTATGAAAACCATAAGCTTTGACGAGGCACTTGTTACTATGAATTGCATGAAACTTATGCCAAGAATTTACTTAACACGATTGTGATCAACAACCTTTACTACTTGTGAATATAAGTTCATAACGATTAGGTGAAATTCCCTTATATCCTAGCATCAAGTCTAAGCATGCAAATTAAGTGTCGACCCTTAACCCACATACATAAACAAGTTCTTAATCAAAACAGAAAAATAAACCACATCCAACATTCATAAATTCATAACTGGGGTAAATCAAATCATAACCAACATATGTCCATGGCTTCAAATTTGCCTCTAACTAAAAAGAAATTAGTTCCACATGTTTAACATAATTGAACAACAATTTAAATTAAACATTGAAAAAAAGAAAGAAAACACCTAAACGTTCCAACGATCCTTGTTGGATAGCAAGCACGTCCAAGAGCTTTCCTCTTCTGCTTTGCCGTGCCTCAAGGGTGGAGTGATGTTTGAAGGGTTGGTTTTATGGAGGAATGGATGGGGGAAGTTTAGATATGTAGGGAGAGGCAAGGAAAGGCTTGTAGAATGGTTTATTCTTGGATGATTTTAATGAGGTTGCTACCATGGGTATTTATAGGGAGAGAATGGACTTATTTAATGCAAATTTCTGGTGAGAACACAAGGAAACTCACGGCAATGGTGGAGAATTGTTGGTGGTGGTAGGTTTTGAGTCATCCACTTCACATGTCATGGTGAACTAAGCATTGCATCATCCACTCACATGTCATGGTGAGTTAAGCATTGCATCATCCACTCAAATGTCATGATGAGATAGGCATTACATCATATTTTTAGGCCCATTGCAACAGATTTTTGGGCTTCTTTGCATCAGATTTTTGGGCTTCTTTGCATCAAATTCTTGGGCTTCTTTGCATCAAATTCGTCCATCCTCATGCCTCCATGTTTGCACTATCCAATCTTGGCCCAAAAATGCTCTAGAATGCTCCAAATTGCTTCTTTTTGCATACTTTGACATATAAACCTACAAACACACGAAAAATGACTTTAAACACTAAATTAAGTAAGAAACATAACATAAATGCATAAGAACTAGCTAACTAAGGTGCATAAATATGCTCCTATCACCCATGGAAAGGTGCATATCATGCTTCTTATGAAAACTTTCCCTTCATCTTTAGATTAGCAAACAGAAAAATGAATTCAGAACAGTAGGATTTCGATTGCTTTTTCTTTGCTCATTTGATTCGCTGGGTTTACAGATTTTAAAGGTTCAACATCGACCGAATGTTCATTTTTGAAATACATGAATTTTCCTTTTTATTTTTCTAGGTATAAATTATCTGTGAAACTCTGGTTTGATTTGACTTTTCAAAGAAGAAAAGAAAAGGATAACTGAGAGATTGGTTTTTGAAGAAAACCCATATGGATATGGAATAAGATCCTTTGACTAGGCCTAAGAGTCATACGTCAAGACTTTAAGTTGTTTATTTGGGCCATGAAACCCATTGGTACCTAAAATGTGTACTCCATTGACGGACACCTTTTGAAAATTTAAATAGATCAGTTGAGTTCTGATCTAAAGGAATTTGTTAATCCACAAGTGCTGATCTAAAAGTAGTGGTTGTCAAATAGATCAGTTGAGTTCCGGTCTAAGGCGCGGTATTGTTTCCATCGCTAGTTAGCAGACACAGGTTCTGTAGATCAGTTTGCATGTTTTGTTCTAATGTACTGTCAGAAGCACCTGTTCCTGAGAAGTTGAAGAGTGTACCATTCAACATTTAAAGTTTTGGATTTCAAAAGATGAATAGACTCTATAAGCTATTTATAAATTGATTCCATAGACACCAAAGGATCCTAAGAAAGCCACTCAATCTGCAAATGTCAAATAAAGCAACTTAAAAGTCTTATATATCACTCACCCAACGCATATTCTTTTCCTTCCATCACTTTTGCATATTTCTGTTCTGTTTTGGTTTATTTTGCTGCTTTGTTTTGTTATGGTGAGTGGATTGGGTTTGTTTTCGATGATTTTGTTTTATTTCTATATATGTCGTTCCAATGGAATCAAATGGCAAAATTAGAATAAACATCCTTTAGTCAAGTTAGACACTTTTCCATAAAATGTTTGGTTGAGGGATCCCTTATACAAGTACAATACTTTTATGTATTTTAATCATGCTTGATCCTCATGGTTTAATAAGTGCGAAAATTGTCTTAACTATACCATTGAAGTGTTTCAGTTTTAGTTTGTTTATTGAATCCGTTTCTTAGCGCTTTGAATTCTTACTCTGAATCTCACTCATATTTTGCAATTTAGATTGGACTGTCATCACAGCATTGTAATCTGCTATTGCTGCTGCGATTAATCTAACGGTTAAGAGGCATTGCATTTGAATCAGGATTTTGGTATGTCACCTGAACTTAAATGCATTCTTTCCGTTTGAGGTGGCGCGACTTTATGAATTTTTTATTGATTGTTTGGTTTGATTGCCTTATGTTATTCATTTGCTTTCTGCTTTGTTTTTCATTCTTGGTTGTCTCTGTGATTGTCTCATTGTCCAGAAGTCGTATGGTTTGTTTTTAATTTTTTTTGTTTTAATTTTGTTTGTGGAATTCTGTTATTGGGTGTTTAATTTTGTTTTAATTTTGTTTGTGATTGTCTCATTGTCTCATTGTCCAGTATTCTTAATTCTTTATCGGATGTTCTTGGGTGTTTTATCTATGTTATTCAGTTATTGGTTGGTTGGGGTTTTTGTTTGGTTTTCTAATACTGAACTATCTCATCCTCCTTAAAAGTGCTTTAACATGTTTTGTTTATAACTGTGCTCTTTAAACGAACTAGACAATTTTTTTTGAAAAATCATAACCTTCGTATTTAAGAAAATGAGTGGCCTTTTAACAATGCATGAATGCTGCTAAGATGTTCAGACAAATTCATGGTTATTTGCATTCAAACCGCAAGTATCATTAACTCATAAATAATTAAGATATGTATTTTCTTTATCGGCTATCGCTTCAAATTTGATCTAAAATACTGTCAAAATGCTTTTTTGTTGCGTTTTCTTTAATCATTATGTCACGTTCGCAAATCTTCTATATTTACTTTATTAATGTGAGTTTTTAAGATTTATGACACTGTTATTCTTCAACCTACAAGCTAAAAGGTATTGCAAAAAAACAAAAATATTGACGTCAAATTTAATTTCTGATTCAAAGTAAATAAAATGGTACAAGAGATTGATCGAAGAGAACAACAAATTCTAGGACTTATGGTAAAAAAATTAAGGGAACTGGTTAAGGCTCGAAATGATGAAAGAAATTGAGGGACACTAGTGAGATATCATGACACTGCCCCGGGACCCCCGATTCCCGGCACAAAGAGAAAAGGAAGAATAGAAAAAACAACAATGGATTTGCGTGTTTATGGTAAGGGTGCAAACCAAAACAAGTTGGTGGTTCATACTATGTATCCACCTAAAAATCGTAGTGATCCGCCAAAAGAAAAAGTTCTATCGGATAACAAATTTTCGCAACATTTTTTGGGGTTTTTTAGTGGGATCTGCAAGTTTGGTCACTGGAAAAATGTTGGAGTTCTGTTACTCTTAATTGCCTCCACCGCAACAGCCTTTTGGGTTTTACATGTCTAAAGACGCGATGGGTCTTAGATAAGATAGAGACAATGTAAACTTTTTGTTGTTCGGTTGTAAAGGCAATAATGTAAACAATTAGGCCTTTAACCGTTCTAAGGATTAAGTGTTGTTAATAGTCTTTTTTTCACCTTTTTATACACTGATTAATGTTTTTTGGTGATCCTTTTATCGTTTTAAGGATAAAAGTGTTGTTAATACTTTTTTTTGCACCTTTTTGCTACATTTTTATCTTACTAATTACCATCCTTCCAATTGCAGCCGTCCAATTGCAACCAATTAATTGTTGCATTTACAAATTTGATTTCATTTATTACTTATTTATTACTTAATGTGAGTTATATGAAACCAAAGAGCCAACAAAGTGTTTATCTTTAATTTATTTGAGTCATTTGTGATGATGAGTTTTAATGAGATCAGGACATGTAGTCTCTAATTCTCATCATGTTACAAGATAATTATTAATGCATGCTTTGATTGTAATTTTGTTTTTCTTTTCCTTTCAGTATTCAGTCTTTGTGACCTAAAAAAAAGCACATCAATCACTAATAAGGTTAACAACACATGACAGATGAGAACCTTCAAAATAAATATTTGTTTCAGGCCTTAATTAACTTTTATATGGCAAATTAGTGACACATGTCACTTAATTGGAGCACAAAGAACTCACTTAAACTTTTGAAGTCACCTTGAAATTATTAGGAAGTCTGTTAGAGGAATTTAGTTCGTTAAATTGTAACCAAGCTTTCAACAAAAACGTTACGCGAATGAAATTTCTTCCTAAAACAAATTTCACTCGACACTAGAGCTTATCTAACACCGCATGTTAAATGAGTTAATTTAGCCAAATAGAAAATTATAGAATAAGAAAAAAGTAGCATAAACAAATAGAGGGATAAATTTTAAACTCACATAGAGTTGGAAAAAGCAAATGCCAAGTCCTATTGACACAACCTCTTCGACACTGGAAGTAGACCAAGACAACATTGTCTACAACAATCAAAATTGCATACATAAGTTGAAATTGTTGATACAATCTAATATTAAAGAAACTGTTATAGGAAAACAAAATACAGTTATAGAAAAATAACTGCATGGTTCTAAGCAATACCATAATTCTGTTAGCTGCAGACCCTGCTCTTGCCATTGCAAACTCATGTGTTAGGTGTTTGTGTAATAATAATATTTGGAAGTTTATTGTTATAACACTCAATTGAATACCTTCATGTTTTGGTTTTGAAATGTGTTGACTTTAGATGTGATGTGCAAAAGTTTCTGGTATTTTCCTCTTTCTTCAAGAATGACAAACGATGTTGCAAATATGATTCTTCTAGAAGAATATAAGAAGACCGTCTTAAACGTAGTGAGAGGAACTGTAAATACAAAACATGAAGGAATGAAACCCATCAAGGAACTAGAAATAGTAAAAGGAAAAATATATTTTATAGAATGTTATATAATCCATGGACATGTATAAAAACAATAATATGGCATCCATTTGAAAAGAAAGAAATATTAGTTTACCTTTGGCTGCTGCACGCCTATTGTAGAAAACACCACGAGTCTTTTCCTGATCTTTCATCGGTAACTCTATAGGATAATCTTTCAACGCCCCTCTATGGCATAGAAGGGCAAATAAATTCCTATTGGACATAGAATGCAGTATGACTAAGATACAATCACATTATATGAACTTTAATTAGTTTTCATGACACAGTTTCAATTTCTTTGCTTTGTTTGGAAATTTATCCATTGATCTTCGGAGCACTTAATCGATTTAGCTTGCAGTTTAACTATTGAGGATTCTTAATGTATTTTGGTTGTATTTGGATTCCATTTCTATGATTGCCAGCCTTGCTCAGTGGTATTATCTTTACAATGGATTTAAATTGGGGATTTAGAGAATCTAATAACAAAACTAAATTATATGTTCCATGCTTTTCGTTTTCATTTTAGGTTTTGCTTTGTTTAGAAATTTGTGCATTTATCTTTGGTCAAATGTAGGCAACAATGTGAAAATTGATGTTTTGAGACTTACCCTTTGTTTGGTGCACTTTCACAGATTTAGTCCATTATACCGTCACAATTTAAGTTACTTTTGTTGTATTTGTTTGTTTCCAATTCGAATTTTTAATCTGTCTCACTGCTTTTTTGTAGGTTAGATCGCACTCACATTGTAGAATCGTAATCTGGTTTTGCTGCTGCCTTTAATCTAGGGGTTCTAACCCATACATTTAAATCAAGCCTTTGGTATGTCTTGAACTTCGATACATTGTTTCCCCATGCTTTCCGTTTCAGCCAATGCGATTTTGAATTTTTTTTAACTGAATCTTTGGTTGCTTCGTCTTATTTTACACGTTTGTCTTATGCGTTGTTTCTCATTCTTAGTTGTCTCTGTCACCTCTAATTATTGAATGGTTCAATAGCCTTTGGTATGTCCTAATTTTTGTTGGTTAGTTGCTTTCTTTATTAACTCAATTTTCCAAATCGTTCTTCGAAGGTCAGTTGCTTTGTTTGGTTGGTGTTTTCGTTAGGTTTTTCTGGTAGTCAACTCTTTCATCCTCCCCGAGGTGCTTTAATAAGTACTGTTGAAAACTGCAATCTCTTAACAAACCATACATGTTTCCAAAAAAAAATCACAACTTCCATATTTAAAATTTTAAATTCTTTTGACTGTGTTATTCTAAGATCTACAAGCTAAACAGTTTTTTTCTTAAAAAAAAAAAAAATTGACATTGTATTTAATTTGTGATTCAGGGTTAATAAAATGGTGAAAGAGATTGATCGAAGATAACAACAAATTCTAGGAGGAGTTTATTGTTTTTTGCACACATGCTTGAATAGCGTTCATAATGGTTGCCTTTGTTACGTTGTGATTGATGTTTTTTCCTACAGTGTCGAAGATGTCCTATCCCAGAAAAAGTGAACAACCATGTTCTCTGTGTTCGAATGTTGCCCAACATGCTGCATATTTATTTGTTTTAACTTCTATGGTTGACGACTTGCTCAAACACCACTTTTCGTATGTTTTGCTAACTGCTCAGTGAGGTATGTAGGTTCCAGAGCATATATTTTGCTGTCTTAATTGCAAGGAAAAAACATGTGTAAACTGCAGCTTGCTTCTGTTTCTTCAGTTTCGTATGAAGATAGACCTTTCTGTTTTTTTTACTTTTGAACAGTTGTGGTTCCAAATTAGCTACTTGAACAAGTCCTCAACACTTTATGTTTTAAATTTGCTGTTGAACTAGCTATCTACACTGCAAAACATATGTTATATGTGTGAACTAAATGTTTCTTCTGTTTCTTAAGCAAACAAATATTTTTTTTGGAAACCATCTCTTTTTAATCAAACACGTACAGTTTCTTCCCACTCATTCTGCAATATGTTTATATGTCAACTCACTTAAATGTGTATAAAAACAAAACTGCTTATCTTATCGGCCTCACTCACTCATGTATTCTTCTGTTTGTTTGTAATTGTCTTCAATTTATTCAACTTAAATGTGTTTTATCCATCTGATTACGTCTAAAACAGTTAGTTCCCGCAGCAACGCGCGGGCCTAATTTCTAGTAGGCTCTATTTTTTTGTCGATAAAATGAATTCATTGAAGCAACACCAAAAGCGGGAAAAGTATAACAATGTTATCTCAAGCAGGGAAAAACATAACCCAGCAAGTAGAGACTGACAAAACTAAGCCATACGATACCGGAGAATATGGTAATCCATCGCTCGACAGAACCAAGACCAAAACATCATATTTTGAAAGTACATCAAAAAACGTTTGGACTTTAAGAAAACAATGCACATGTTATTCACACTGACAGTTATAAATGCATTATGACACATAATGTATTGGCGCTTATTTCAGATACACTGAAAACTATCTCCTATAAATGCCACATGCATTAACCACCATCCATATATAATTGGACGGGAGCATTTTTGCTCACCACCATAAACTATGGTGTATGCTTACCATACACCTTATCATCTGACACGTGTCCTTTTAACTAACTATGATTAACTTTAATATTAAATGTTCCTTTTCTAATTTTGAAAAAAAATTAATTATGATTAAGTGAAATGACACGTGTCAAATGATAAGGTGTAAGGTGAGCATACACCATAGTTAATGGTGATGAGCAAAAATGCACCCATAATTGGACATAGGAACACATTTAAAATTCCTCACTTCCAATTTCAATGTCTGCATGCACCACCTAACTAAGCATTCAACCATACATTAACTGATGCGTGTAAATGCCACATACATTCACATAATTATGAGAATTATCTTGCGCGAATTTCAAAAATATATTTCTCTTTCCACTTATATCATGCACAAATTGCTGCTACTAGCCTCAGCTCCTGTTTGTTGTTTAAGTAAGAGTTATGTATCAGAATACAGAAAATGCATTAGCAGACCATGATTGCTTTCTTTTCTGATCTTGGAAATGCATACAAAAACTTCATACTTTCTTTCGACTCCGGAAAGGAAGAGTTCGGATGGACTACCCGTCCCAACTAGCCACACTACGAAGATCGCACCCTTCACTTGATTAATTGGAAAGGATCGTTAATGTTTCTAAAGAGACATCTCATAGTCAGCAGCACATTCACTAGTGTCACCTAGAGTCCAAGTCATAGTCTAGTCATTGTGGACAGCCTTAATTCTGTTACAACAGTTGTGTAACTGTTTGGACCCAAGTTTGCACAATCGGCCCGTGCAATCGAGGCCATTAGATGAGTAAAGTTCTAGACCGTTGGATGATAAAGTGGTTGAGATCATTTTTAAGTATTATTAAGGAATAATATTGTGGTTTTAATCATAATATTATCTCTTGATATATATTAAATTATCTAAGCCTAATATTGGCTATATACAGCTGGTTGTTTAAAGATAAATGACGAAGCAAATCATATTTCCAACAGAAATACAGTTCAAATGGGTTTGGGATGTTTGGTACGACTCGCGGCAATACAATGGATTAATTTCATCTAAAATCAATCATGTATTGGATAAAGGTGAAATAGTGCAATGATGGTGATCAGGATCAGCAACAATTTGCGATAATGGCATAGGAGGATTTGCAATTGATTTGCAAATGGTTTGCATGGATAATCATGGCATGAAAAAGGGAATATTTTGATGGTCTCCACGTGGAAGGCAACTGATGAGTCATGATCACCAAATGGCCTACACTCTTGGAATTTTAGGGTTTTTGGTGGTGCCTTTTTTATTGCCTAGTCATGTTGAAATGAATGGCTAAGGGATAGGCTTGCATGCTAATTATCTGCATGCTTTGGTTCCAGTGTCTTGGAGGTCATCAGATAGGCTGATGCATGCTAATTATTTGCATAAAATAAGGGGATAATGATGACATCTAAAAGATAGGCTGTTGCTTACCTTGAAAAGTCTTTGACTAGGGCTCTAGCTGATGAGTTTGAATTGAAATCAAAACCTACACTAGTGGGAAGCTGCACCACACATCTGCTTCTATAAATACAAGGCTATAAAAACTATTAAGGGGACCTCCAATTCAACACACAAATCTGCCCTGCGCAAACTCTCGCTCTACGCGAAACCTCTCAACAACCTTGAGATTTTTATTTTCCTTTTCGCCGACACATCTTCAGTTTGGATAAACAGCACTGTGAAGGCAACCGGTGGTATCTTCAGTTTGGATAAACAGCACTATCGCCGTAGAATCAGCCGACCTCGGAGCACCTTCAGTTTGGATAAACAGCACTGCGTCGAGGTCGACTGGTTATCTATCCAAGTCTCAGTCGACAAGGGTTTTCGAATCCTTGTTGGTAGATGTCATCTCATTAGCCTTCTTGGCGAAGTGAGGTGTTACAGATTATTGGGCTCGGCACATTGAACGTCGAGTTTTTTTATGATTGGATATTCGCAAGTGGCAATCAAGACGTATATCTGTTTTGAGTACTTGTGTCCTTATACTCTGGTGTCGATTCAGCGTGCTTATACCTTCATGAATATAATCACTGTGACTGAATCCGGCAACGACGATTTGTGAACTTTGCAGGGATAGTAGCCTTGTCTTCAGGCTTTAGAATCCAAAGGCGAGACGTGTTCCTTCCTCGGCCGCAGTCGCAAGACGAAGAAGTCAGCAGTGCAACTCAACGCAATATCAACAAATTTTACTCCCCAGTCGAGCTCGGCTGACGAGTTGGCACGACCCGCGCACAACTGAAAGACGTAGTTAGCTTATTAGTTATTCGGCCTACGCGCCGTGTAGGCTGAGTAGTTTTTAGGGTCAACATTTTGGCACGCCCAATGGGACCACAGTGCTAAAACTACAAAGTTCACATGACATATCAAGATCTCAATCAAGCTCCAGTGGGTGAGATTTGGCGCCTATTAAAAGAAAATGTCGAGAAGCACGAAAGATTCCTTGAAGAGTACTGTAGAATTCTTGAAAAAAGGCTAGAGGGCGAGGGGCAATTCTTCGCTCTGGCCACGATCAAAATTCGGCCTAAGACAATTGTCCGGACAGCCGAATAAATACTTAGGCCAGAAATTAACTCGGGAAATGGTTCGTCAAAGGAATGTACTAATGACGAGAGAGAACAATTCATGGTTTCAGCTGAATAGACCACACCAATCGATATGATTATTGGTGATACAATCGATATAGAGATATCCCTGTTGGAAATGTGCCTTAAAACCAATCATATGATGATACTTTACGGACATTTCACATGTTAAACTAATTTAGTTTAATATTAAGGGCAATGATTATTGTTTAAAGCCATCTCATATAAATGTTATATGCTTAAACGATAAGTCCAAGGAATATGTAATTAAGAGAATGTAATCTAAAGAAGTTAGGTTCATGAGAACATTCTCTTTCGTATACACATCCTAAACATTCCTGATCATAGGACTGCCGATTGGGCATTGACAGTCCGTTAAGATCAATACATGTTATGTCTTCTCTAAGGGAGAGTGACTGGTCTCGAGTCATTGGTGTGACTAATACCAAGACAAGCATGTAGGTGCTCAATAAAGAATGAGTCCACTGAACACGATGAACGAGGAGTTCTCATACTCATGTCACATGAGAACTCATGGTTGGGATAATGCAAAGTAGTCCTTTGACCTGAGGCATCATAGTTGTCTTGTGGTTAAGTCCTTGATCTTTGACTATGTCAATGTCACTCTATCAGAGGGTGTCAACGGCGTAGTTGGGGTTAAGTCACTTAGCTATGGAGGCAAGTGAATGCGCAACAAGGGATCTCTAACCTTCAAACTGTTTGAGGGAGAATACTCTATGATATGATTAAGAATCTCTGGCCAGAGTATGAATGAGATTTGGAAAGTCGTTCCGAATCACATTCAATGTAACCATATAAGTAAATGAATCACATTGGATAGTAGACATGAATAAACTATCAAACCAAACAATGTGGTCAAGAGTGTTATATTAGAGAAAGATCGTATTGCATTGCAATCCTAAACTGAATAGGTTCTCCACCTCTTCTGATTAGCTTGGGTAGCCATGACATACTGCTAGGTGTCACTCATGGTTTGTGGAAGCCCTTAAGGTGAGTAATCACTAAAGGGAGAATTGAAAGTAAGTTTCAATTCACAATCGATTTGAAAGAGTTCTAATCGCCCACTGCCTCGCTAAAAAGAACCTAATGGATCGTACACCGTGTAAGGTAGAGATTGAAGAAACAACATAGATGAGTAAGGATAATTAAATTGTTTAATTATTTATAGCTAGGATTAATTAATATGTTAATTAATCAAACGAATAAATTCGTTATAGACCTCGGGTTAGTTTTGGGCCTCAAGGCCCAATGGGATTTGAATGTCAAGCCCAATAACTCAAGTTGTATGACAACTTGAATGACAAAGGGCCTCAAAGCCCAAAGAACCCAATCATGGCCGGCCATATAAGAGAGGGGTAGTGAACTTGGCTTAATTGCAAGTTTGCCACTCCATTGTGAAGTGGTATAAAGGCAACTTTATAGTCATTTCATCCTTAGGGTTTCTTTTGGAGAAAATTGGAGAGAACATGTCTCTCCATTTCTCTCTAGGAGGCCGGCCCCCTTGGAGGGGATTAACTAGCAATCCTTCCTCCTCCAAGGTCACTCATCTCTTCTAAATGCTCTCCTTGGTGTGGAAACTTAGAGGTTCCCTTTCTTGGGAACTTGGAGAATCCATTCTACCATCCTCCTCCAAGAAATCCATGGAGCTAAGAAGCAAGGAATGAAGGCCCTCTCCTTGGGTGATTAGCCTTTACTTATGCAAAGAGGAATCAACAAAGGTATAAGAATTCTCAACTCACTTTGTTCTTGAGTTGAGTCTTGGTTCACCTATCTACTAGGCTTTGAATTTCATGGGTTAAGTTTTATTTTTGAGTGCATATAAACATGATTCCGCCTTTAATTGTTAATTGCATGTTGTTGATGTTGCTCAAATGAACTTGTTTTTCACAAATTTTCCTTCAATCTCGATCAGCTAAGTTGTTTGAATTAAAAGCCGAAATTATGTCTGGGGGGCATAATAATTGTTCAACACACTCGATGGCCGAAAATGAAAAATTTGTCGCCAAGTTACAATTATTTGGAGAAAATCCTTTATTCGGCATAGAGCGGAATCAATTTGAAAATTTTGATATAAACAGATCTCGGCTTGGAATAAAGCATCGTTGGCCTCCTCCTTCTCATGGAGCGGCCACTTTTATTCCCGTATATTAGGTTTTAGTGTTTTATATATATTCTTATCCATCGGGTTGTTTGAGCTGATGATGCATAAGAAAATAGGGGGCAACGATGGATCCGTATTTCGTACCTCGCACAAAAAATGTCATTGCCGAAGGAATGGAAGCTTTTGGCCGAAGGAATGGAAGCTTTTGGCCGAAGCCGAAGAAAAGATGAGCTTTTGGCCGAAGAGAAAAAAAAATCTTGGAGCAGTGTGCAATTTGTTTGAAATGTCAAGCCATCATTATAGCCTTGGTGTTAAAGTCAGCCTACATCAGGCTACTTATATATATATATATATGGCTTGAAGTGGGGTGGCAGCTTGAAACAATATATTAAGCCGAGGTCGAGAATGGGAAAAGGTTGCCGAGATCGGGCAAAGTAAAAATAAAAAAAGGCAAAAGGGCAGTTCTCAACTTTAGGTGTGTCAGATGGCCCATCAACAGATCACATCACATGAAAAAAAAAGGGCAAAAAGAGCAGTTCTTAGAAGAAAAAAGAAAAAAAAAGATGTGATGGAGATATGCATGGCAGACAACATCATTACAGCCAATAGGCTAAGATTTGGGTTTATGGCTTTGTGTGTGTGTGTGTATATATGCCAAACTGCATGACTGGCAAATCACATCAGACAATCAGGCTACTTTTATAGATATGTATATATAGGCAGGCCAAGCTCCAGGAACAGGTTTTATCGATCTCGACCCCAGTTATTCTCGGCCTCACTGTACCTCGACCCTAATTCTTCTCAGCCTTACTGTACCCTCGACCTCGACCCATCAAATGTTAAAGTAGAATGCATGGATATGCATGGAAGAGACAAACGGTGAATAAGCAGAAGGAGATCATGACATTGGCAAAACATAGGTGATTTTAACGTCGAGAAGCAAAATTTGTTTCGGCAATACGACGAAATGTTGTTGGCTACGAATAGTTAATGTCCTTAACCATTCGGCTTACGAGCCAAAACTCAAGGAAACTGGGGGGCAATGTTTGGACCCAAGTTTGCACTATCGGCCCGTGCAATCGAGGCCATTAGATGAGTAAAGTTCTAGACCGTTGGATGATAAAGTGGTTGAGATAATTTTTTAAGTATTATTAAGGAATAATATTATAGTTTTAATCATAATATTATCTCTTGATATATATTAAATTATCTAAGCCTAATATTGGCTATATCCAACTGGTTGTTTAAAGATAAATGACGAAGCAAATCATATTTCCAACAGAAATACAGTTCAAATGGGTTTGGGATGTTTGGTACGACTCGTGGAAATACAATGGATTGATTTCATCTAAAATCAATACCTGTATTGGATAAAGGTGAAATAGCGCAATGATGGTGATCAGGATCAGCAACAATTTGCGATAATGGCATAAGAGGATTAGCAATTGATTTGCAAATGGTTTGCATGGATAATCATGGCATGAAAAAGGGAATATTTTGATGGTCTCCACGTGGAAGGCAACTGATGAGTCATGTCACCAAATGGCCTGCACTCTTGGAATTTTAGGGCTTTTGGCGGTGCCTTTTTTATTGACTAGTCATGTTGAAATGAATGGCTAAGGGATAGTCTTGCATGCTAATTATCTGCATGCTTTGGTTCCAGTGCCGTGGAGGTCATCACATAGGCTGATGCATGCTAATTATTTGCATAAAATAAGGGGATAATGATGACATCTAAAAGATAGGTTGTTGCTTACCTTGAGAAGTCTTTGACTAGGGCTCTAGCTGATGAGTTTGAATTGAAATCAAAACCTACACCAGTGGGAAGCCGCACCACACATATGCTTCTATAAATACAAGGCTGCAAACACTATTCAGGGGACCTCCAATTCAACACACAAATCGGCCCTGCGCAAACTTTCGCTCTACACGAAACCTCTCAACAACCTTGAGATTTTTATTTTCCTTTTCGCCGACACATCTTTAGTTTGGATAAACAGCACTGTGAAGGCAACCGGGCAATTGATTTGCAAATGGTTTGCATGGATAATCATGGCATGAAAAATGGAATATTTTGATGGTCTCTACGTGGAAGGCAATTGATGAGTCATGATCGCCAAATGGCCTGCACTCTTGGAATTTTAGGGTTTTTGGCGGTGCCTTTTTTATTTCCTAGTCATGTTGAAATGAATAGCTAAGGGATAGACTTGCATGCTAATTATCTGCATGCTTTGGTTCCAGTGCCGTGGAGGTCATCAGATAGGCTGATGCATGCTAATTATTTGCATAAAATAAGGGGATAATGATGACATCTAAAAGATAGGTTGTTGCTTACCTTGAGACGTCTTTGACTAGGGCTCTAGCTGATGAGTTTGAATTGAAATCAAAACCTACACCAATGGGAAGCCGCACCACACATCTGCTTCTATAAATACAAGGCTGCAAACACCATTCAAGGGACCTCCAATTCAATACACAAATCTGCCCTGCGTAAACTCTCGCTCTACGCGAAACCTCTCAACAACCTTAAGATTTTTATTTTCCTTTTCGCTGACACATCTTCAGTTTGGATAAACAGCACTGTGAAGGCAACCGGTGGTATCTTCAGTTTGGATAAACAGCACTATGGCCGTAGAATCAGCCGACCTCGGAGCACCTCTGTTGGCGTGAACTCCTCGTCCCTGAGAATTACGCATCTGTCCTAACTGGCTGTGCTGCCTCGAAGACCCAACTCCACTGGTAGCAGCGTCGACCTGCTGAGGTTGTCCCCCAAAATACCACTGTGATCCACCAGCTGAATACTGCTGCTGAGGCATATATCCTCGCGAATACTTTTGTGGAGGCATATATCCTCTCGAATACTGCCCATTACCACTCTGCTGATATGGATTCTGAGGGTGCTGGTACTGTCTAGAAGAATTAAGAACAGGATCCCCCTAATAGTGGTATGCACCGCCACGACCTGTTTGGGTATAACCACTAGGTCCTGAAAACTGTTGAGCCAGAGTTAGCGGTGGTAAGGGAAGCTACTGAAGCCTCTGCTGGCCTTGAGGACAAAACTTAGCTAAATGTCCCTCCTGACCACAAGTGTAACAACCACTACTGCCTCGTTGATATTCACCAAAGTGTCGGTTATTGCACCTACAACACAAGGGTGCATTTCCTCTACCAGAATTCCCCTGCCTCTGGAATCTAGAACCTCTGAAGAACCTACCACCTCCTCTCTGACCTGTGGAGCTAAAACCTCTACTAGAAGAACTAGAACTGGCTCCGCTCCTCTTAAAGTTCTGAGTCTGGCGAGGTCCCTGTGAGAATTGGCCTTTGCCCTTATCCTTCTTCTGATTACCATCTTTCTCTTCTTCTTTGTTGTCGCTGGGCATATTCTCATAATCCTCGATCTGTAGTAAAGCCTCATAAAACTCATGATAAGTGGCACAGGGAATCGCAGTCGTTATGGTACGTCATTTCTTCTTAGTACCCAATTTGAAGCGGCGTAGCATCTCGACCGGATCAGCAACAACTTCCAGATGATAACGAGACAGATCAGTGAATCTCCTGTAATACTCATTAGTTGATAGCTTATTCTGCCTCAAACTTGTAAATTCTTGTTTCTTGCGGTCAATATACGCAGGATGAATAAATCTCTTATAGAATAACTGTTTAAATACCTCTTAATCCTTAGCTTCCTCCTGGGGTAACTCATCGGCCAACTGCCCCCACCATGATGCCGGTTCCTTACCCAAAAACCATGAGGTCGTCTCGACCTATCTGTCTAGAGATAGACTCCCTTGACTCTGCATCAGCCTAAAAGTCTTTTCAATATGCAACAACCATTTCTCTGAACCCTCGGGCCCCTCATTCCCCACTAAAGTGGTTATTTTTAAATTATGAACAGACTGAATAGCATTCACTATAGCTTTCCCTAATTGAGTTATGTCGGGGAAACTAGGCTCATCTGAACGACATGGCTCTCTACGAGGCGGCATAGTTTTGACAGAAACACCAAGATAATTATAATATTCACGAGATATGCAGGACTACCAAACCTATGCTCTGATACCAAACTGACACACCCCGACCTGAAAGTGGGCCATGCTGGCCGTCACGTGAGCATGACGTAACCATGTGCACAGTGCGGAAGCAAGATTAAAAAGATGGATACGAACAAATTAAAACTAAGCCATTAACAATCCTAATTAAGATAGTGTGCTAGAGTGAGAATTTAGAGTGTTTACACAACCAAAGTATAAATGGTCTACGTGCAGTCAAGCAGAAAAATGATAAGTTCAAATAACAACTAAGGGTGTCCTACATGAGTGAATTCTGTCAGAACGTCCGGGAGATCCTCGTATGCCACCAACGAACACTAGCTACCTAGAACCTGGAGAGGCAAAAAACAAAAGCGTGAGTGGGCAAAAACAAATCTTTTCAAAACCATTCTTTTCTCAAAAGTTATAACCCCTCTCCGTAAAACCTGTATAATTTCCCATAAACAAAGTATATACTCATATACATATATATCTCAAAATCATGCTGGAAAAAGATGTATGTATGCCATACATAACTCTGTGAATGTGATTGAATGCCAGGTAATCAACTCAGCCATCGGCTATATATATAGCTCATACTCATTCTCAATAATCAACTCAGCCCTCGGCTGTATATATAACTCATAATCAATCTCAATAATCAACTGAGCCTTCAGCTGTATATATAGCTCATAATCAATCTCATCATCATGTATATATATCCTGCACACAAATCAACACCACCTCTAGTGGTCTGCACAACATCACTGAATATATAATAAATATGCTCTAGTGCTACAATCACGTGAAGACTGTGCGAATAATTTCGCGGGTCACCTACGAGTCGAACCCACTTATAGTGGTCTATATGACAGGACTGTGCACCTAACTTGGATCCAAGGCGAGCATGCGGTGTGGGAGGTGAACATCGTGTGAAAGACTATGCCCCTAACTCTGGCCGGGAGCACTAATATCAAGCTGCAGGTGTATGAGCTCTCATCACATCACATCATTCTCATTCTCATTATAACCAGTATAAAAAATTACCTGACACTTACCTATGCGTCCGCAGCACCATCATAATTATATGCAATCACTAATGCATAATTACAATAAATAGATACTTTGCATGGCATTTCAAAACGTATAATCCTTTAAATTCATTTTCTAGGAAAAGCAAGTATATAGGTATATACGGAAAATAAAAGCCCACTCACTGATAAGTAGCTGGGTCGTAACCCCCATGCCTAGCTTGGCTACGCTCATCCTCCGAATAGGTCTCGCCTATATGAGAAGTAACTGAAATAACGTTAATTAACGCACAAAAATGGAACTTTGGAAATAACTTCTCATACATTGCTCAATTTTGGTATTTGAATATACCAACGTGGTCTACTCAACGTCACGAACACCCAAAAAATTTAAAATAATTTTTGGAGTCCCCACGCGCCGCCACGTGCCGGCCAATCGCGGCCACGTGCCTGGCACAGTGACGCCGTTAGGAATATTCCTAGGAATATTCTATTAAAACTAACGGAATATTCCACCTTCTTCTCTGGCGAGTCACCGGACGCCGGCAACTTTGCCGGTTTCCGGGCAAAACTTCAAAATGCTATATCTCACTCATTTTTGCACCATTTTCATTGAAACAAATTCCAAAATGAAGATCTCAACAAAACGAACACAACCATACCTGCCTCGACCCCCAACTCGCCGGGGATTCGCCGGAAAAAGCCTTGAAAATTCCGGCTAAACTTAAAACTCTCTGTTCTCGCGATTCTGACGTCCAATTTCTTCTAACGAAGAACTCCAAGCTTCGTAAGGACCTCCTTAAGCTCCCTATGAGCTTGAAATCCCCTAAAAATCAAGCATGAAAAATTGCATGAATAGTGCATGTACGGAGATTGAGATTTCTACGTGAAAACAAACGTATTTGTACCTAAAAATGGTACCTTTGAAGTCACCACACCACGAGGAACACGATGGTGTCCTTAGTTCCTTCGATCTGCAAAGTTTAGGGTAGTTTTCGGTGTCGTCCGTACGTAGAGGGAAGAGAGAGAGTCTGAGAGATGGAGAGAAAGACACGGGAGTGAGAGAGAGATAAGGAGTATGTGTGTGGTCCAAAACTGACCACCTAATCACAACTAAGAAAAATCTTAGTTCCCATTGGTCCCCAATAATTTTGGATAAGACACAATTGGACCAAAACTTTAGATAAAATTACAAACGTACCTCAACATTCAAGGGCAAACTGGTAACTTCACATAGTCGATATGAAAAATCTGGGACAGGCTGTCACATTGTGGAGCTATTAAACTCTTTTAAAATATGCCAAAATTTCAATTGAATACGCCATTCTAAAATTCCATACTTACTTGCCCATAACATACGTCATCCCCTTCCTGCAACATGCGAATGCGAATTTAATTGAATTAAATTTGGAAAATATCATATATATATTATAGATATTATATTAAAATGTGATTGTGTAAATCCTATTTCCCTATAGGATTGTATTTACTTTGGACAACAAATAGTTCCTCTCCTCCTTACTACTATAAATAAAGGCACTGCGTAGGGGAATAACACGCACAAAGAAATCCGTACACTTTCTCCACTCTCCCTCTCTTTGCCGTTGAATTTTCTGCTACAAATCAGTTCATCAATATCATCACGCAATCAAGTTCTTCCAAAAAAGGTTTATATATCGATATTTTTGAGCCATGATTGCATGAACTTACACCATAATGCATGACTCAACTTTACGTTTTACGAATTTTAGATTCTACATAAATTGTCTCTGCATTGTAATATCCTCTGAATTTTTAGACGTATGATTTAGTTATTCAATTTTTTATGATCAAATGGAAGAATTTGAAAGACAAATTAATTGATGGTTATGAAATTCAATAAAGGGAAATAACATAGGAGTTGAGATTGACTTCGTACCCTAAAGGTTGAGCTTATATAACCTATCATTTTCCTTTGGGTGAACTCGTTGGAAAGAAAGAAAAAAAAGGTATATGTGTTATCAGATTCCCCGGTTCCACCTGTCATACATGCAAGATTGTTGTACTTGTGAATTTGCCACCTAACATGCATTTGTTCCATTGAGTTACCTGGGAGGACGAGACCTTGAAGGAAAAAATGATTGTTTTGGGGGGGGGGGGGGGGGATTGTTCTTCCTCTCCTTTTTTCCTGATTCCTTTCAAAAAATCACAAAAGCTTTTCCTTTCTATGTGAATGTGTGTGTGTGTGTATCACATACATTATTGTGGAGAAAAGTCCTACATGTCATTGATTGGTTGAGTGAATTGAAGGGATTACTGATTAAACTGGTCACTAAAGATGCAATCGAAATCCTTTGAGGTAAGTCCTATTTTCATGTAATTGTTCAAATTTCTAGTCAAGGTGGTGTGTGTGTGTGTGTATATATATATATATTATTGTCTGCATGCATTAGATCAAAGAATTTTGGAAAATTCTTTTGGGATCAAATTATTTCTTGTGTAGTGATACGCTGTTCAAATAAGGTGGTGAACTATGATTGGCTTGATCCCTTCACAGGGCACATAGACAGTTAGATCTAGCCGAAATAATTATTTTTTCTTTTCGAACAAGTGTTAAATAAGGAAATTCATTATTGTTAATATAGTAAAAATTAACCACGGTTTTATTTTGGCCTACACTGTGTTTAACTTTTGAATTTTTGGGACGTTACATGCATTATATTCATAATTGTTGAATTATTGTGAATTGAGACTTGTGAAATTAAATTGAAAAAAAAAATAAAGTTTTAGGTTTTTAAAACCTCACCGCGGGCAACAGCTTTGAGCCGCGATGCTGAGTAAGCAATCAGCACCAGGTCAGTAGCTTGTGTCGGTTGGGCGAGCCGAGCCCAGCCGCGAGCCCAAGCCACAAAGCCACAACGCTCTAGGCCTTGAAACCCAAAAAATCTGACGCCATATTTGGCGACCCGTCACTGAACAATATTTTAGATTTGGGCAAGTTATAATATCTTTGCATGTTTAGATGGGTTCTATCTTCTATGTATTGAATTCTTAGTTTCATTTTGTTCTTTCTAACAATATTTTAGATTCCTCAGTGATGAGGGAACATGGATATTGAATTTGGTATTCTAGGTATGCTCTGTTTGTTATTGAAATCAGAGTTTCAATAACTTTTGGGGCTATTGAATTTGGATGTTCTGTTTGGTATGCCGCTTATGAGGACAACGAGGAATAACAAAGAGGACGGGGCTTTTATTAAGGGTACAAATGTAATACAGTACAGTTAGTAATATAGTTAAAAGGTTATTAGTATTTAGTTAAAATAGTTAGAATTTCTCATATAAAACAGTGTGTGTAATCTTCATATTTTCAATTAATATTTAATACAAATCATATTTCTCTCTCTAAAAACTAAACTATCTGAGTTCATCTTTCCTCTCTTCATCTTCTTCTTGATTTTCTCTTCAATTTTCAAACACTACAATGTAGTTAACAGCTTTCACCAAATAGATGTCTAAGAGTGACAAATTAATGCAACTAACTATGTGGATTATAATTTGATGATTCATTTCCTTCACTCGGTTTGTCAGGAAACTGAGTTCAACTATGGATTCTTGTACACTGAAGTGACGAAACAGTCACCGTTGAGATTTGCATTGAAGTTCAGTATATAAGTACCCATAGTTGAATAATGATCAGTGTTTTCCTGCTTTGCCACACCGAAGTTCGGTAGCAAATCTCAAAGATGACAGATTTGCATTGAGCTTTAAGAACATCTTTCCTTCACTCAGATGTAAACATGGTTATGTTGGACTTGATACGTTCATGTAATATTAAAACACCATGGTACTAACCTTGAGAAGACATCCTTCGATGCACAGCAAGCACTGGAATTGCAGTAAGCACACCAAAGCACCTAGAACTCGAGGAAGGTCTTCTGCACATTCACTACGACTGTATTACTTGAATCTATTGGGAGTTCTCTAAGTATATGTTTCGGTGGTGTATGCAGGGACCTTCTCTTGGTATTTATACTACTCCAACCCTAGTACACATTCCCATAATCATGCACTAGAATTCCTTATTGTACAAGGATACAATCTACCAAATCCCAGTCCTGATAGGATAGTATCAAGAGCCCTTATTCTCCAATTATAACCCGAATATATACTTTACTTGGAGTACAAGTTATAGCTTATAACTAAACCCTAATCGCACTTACATTCCATATTAATCGTTATTAACTATATTGACCTATTAGCCGTTGAATTAGAGTCCAATATCCAACAGGTTACGTCGGCACCAACTGGAGGTGGCAAAACAGTCGTCTTTGAGATTTGCATTCTGAAGCTCCTTTCCCAATTCCTCTATGAGTATGGGAGGCTCGGTCGTACCGTTAGTCTTTTAAGGGAACCACAGGCACTTTCAGTAATTTTCTTTTATACTTCCACCGGTTATTAATTTCGTTTTAGTTTCTGATGATATGATATGTTCTCATTCTGATTTAGGCTTCGGCGTGACATCCAAGTTTTCTTTTATCTTTTTTTCTTACTGGACAATCCATGCTTCTTTCCTTGTTGCATATGGTCCGTTCTTTTGTTGTCTTTCTATTTAAAAACGAAAAAAAAACAATATCCCTAAGCGTAGAATTTTTGTTCAAATATTGAGTGTTTTATACCCAAAAAATCCTGATGCGGTCAAATGTGAATGTGAGAACTCGAGTCAGTGATGCATCGCCCAATTCTCACGTGTTTGAAAATTTTCAATTTTCAAGTAGCAGCACGTCATCATATCTTAACTCAGTAGAAGGTAGACACTAAAAATTGACCTTTTTTTTTTTGTTGTTCCTTGACCTAAAAATCCTTGATTGTTTCATCTTTCATGAATGAAAACTTGCTTTCAAATGTTATAATTTTTGAAACGTGGTGTTAGCTCTTTTGGACGAGGCTGATCTGTTTCTTTCAAATATATTGTCGAAATGATTGTGGACAAGGAGGGTATTTTCTAGTTAGTGAAGCTCTGAAAATTACTGTTTGTTTTCTACCATTTTTTATATGTGAGGTGTGTGAAAAGAAGATTATCGTCGGAATAACTACATATGAATAGATTATATTAGTTTCCCGTCGTATCTTAGTTCATTCTAATTGCAAAATTTGTGAAACATTTGAAACATATAGTTGGATAAACTCCAACGTATATGTGTGCTCAAAAACACTAGACCTCAACTACTGCTCCAAATGTATGTTTCATGTTGTTCCTGTTTTCTTCGTAGAAAATGTGATCTCAACATCACGCATATGATATGATTTTCAAATGAAATGTATGTTTTGTGTTGTCATGTTTTTACACATATTTTGATACACATTTTTGTGGGCCCACATCGTAAACAACACCCGAACTGTCTCTCTTTTACTTAAGATTGTGGTTGGATGTAAATCATATTATTACTTCAGTTGAGTGTTTACTTGTTATTGATTATGAAATACTGCTAGAATGTTACTCATTGAGAATATAGTGTGATATATATATGAACAATGAAATGAAATTATTTGTGAATCATTCATGATGTGTCATTTGGAGCTTCCGGTGTTGAAAAATAAATTATGAAAATGAGGGTAATCGAAAGGATCTTTTGTATAGTTGAGCGAAACTCTTAGTATGTATCATATCTCAAGACGACTAACAAAAAAGCGGAAATTGAGTTGTATGCTGACAAGAGGGATACCGAACTTTGGTTTGGTCCCGCGGACTGGAAAGGCTGTAGGGTTGGAATTCAAGTCTTGCCCATATTGCCGATCATTGAAGCCTTGTTCTCTGATGTTGGCTATGTTAAGGAGCTTGTGAAATGGACATCGCCGGTGCTGCATATCGAAAAATGGAAAAGGTTTGCGTATGCCTTGGAGGGGATTTCTGACAAAGAAAACGCGGTGAAAAGATTTGCAAGTTTAAAGGTTTTGTGATGTGAACTCCCTCACTAATCTCTTATGGTGGATTCATAGCAGGGGTGATGGAAAATGAGAGGATCACGGACACAAAAATTAAGAGTCTTAAGTATGAAAGGAGGGAGGTTTTTTACATCTAAGACATAGTTTTAGTGACGTTACTTGTCAAACCAATGTTTGGTACATGTTTAAAAACGAAATTACTTATCCAATAGATGTTTGCAACATGGTGTGTTGTTTACACTCTTGTAAGAAAGGTTTGAGGACCTTTGTGTGTTTTGAGCGTTGAACCGGAAATGAACCGGGTGGGGCGTAATTTACCAATTTTTGGATGGCTTCAAATTTGGGCCCATCAAGATGAGGTCCGGTATGTGAGAATCACTTGTGAATTCGTAAGCTTTTTACTGGGCTGGCCCAAACCAGCAGGTTTTCAAGTTAATGTTTGACCCATTTTTCTGATTTTTGGTTATTAATTTAAGGAGGCATTACTTCAAGCCATCAATTTTCAAGTCACTGTAATTTTAACGCCTTATCTTTCTTTTTTAGGCCGTCACACTTGAAATTATGAGTCTAATGACTATGCTACTCATTAGTTTACTTCTACTTTTCTTTTCAGTGTCAAAAAGAAATCTATATTTCTACTCTAACCGATAAAAGGATGATTTTTACGCATTATTTTTTTACTTTACGCATATTTCTCTTAATTTTATTCTTAGAATACCTTTTGATTTGTTTAATTTGTTGGCTTAGAAGAAAATTATGTTAAAGGAAAAAAATAGTGTGCGTATATCAATTTTCCAAGAAAAATGATTGTTGTGTATTTTTCTTAATCTAACTAGGCAATTGAGGATTAGTGTATTCTTTATTCACCCTATGCTCATGCAAGAGTCGTGCACTCAATCATCTATTTTGTGAGTCGACATAAGAGTACAGTTGTCTACGACAAATAATTATGTTAATGAGTACTTTTACGAGCTCTTTATTACCCAAGAAAATAAAAAAGAGAACATTTCTTTTCTCTTTGGAATTACAATTTGAAGAGCTGTGTGAAGTTCACAATAAAACCAGAGTAAAGACCACCCCATAAGTCACATATTTGCTTGCCAAGGAAGCATTCTAACGTCCCACCTTCGTCAGTCACTGGTATCCCTTTCTTCAAATCCAAGTACTTTTGGATAACTTGCAATCCTCCCATTATCCCATCCCATGCCCAGAAACTGGGCCATGTGGGGATTCCAAATTTCCAACTTATATACACTGAACTTCTTCTTCCTCCTTGTTTGGTAACTAACTCCTAAAAAAAAAAACCCACCATTTCCTCCAATCCTCCCCCTTGGCTCTTGCCCAATTCCCACCAAATCACCCAAATAGCCATTTTTAATTGGTTGTTTCTCGAACGATATTTTGATCTAATCTTATGTTATTGGAATGATGATCCGAATAGGAAGCAAAAATCCGCTTCAACCGACTTAACTCCGTCTTGGTACTCTTTTTAAATTATTTATTTTATTATTAATTAGTATTTATTTCTGACGCGTTCGGCTTGCTTGCCGGCAACCTTAACTAACTTATTGTCATTGCCCTATCCAATGTTGAAAAAAGTGAGAAGAAAAATCAAAACCTTAATCACCAAGAGTTTCAAAAAACCCAAGAAAAAGCCCTACAAACCGCCACCCCCTCCATCTTCATTTCCATCACCACCCGCTCCTGGAGAAGAAGAACCCCAAACTATGTCGCCACCGCCGCAGCAAACTCTCAGGCCACCCGCCACCGCCGGCCCATTCCTTTTCCCCCAAACCCAATCCACCGTGCTCCCCGACCCTTCCAACTTCTTCTCCCCAAACCTCCTCTCCTCCCCTCTCCCCACCAACTCCTTCTTCCAAAACTTCGCCCTCAAAAACGGTGATACACCCGAGTACTTCCACCCCTACGCCGTTAAATCCTCCGCCGCCGCCCTAACCATCTGCTACCCATCTCGCTTCTCGTCCTCCGCCTTCATATATCAAGTCTTCATCGCCGATCTCGCCATCTCCGCGGCCCCAAAGCCCGATTCCCCACAACCCCACAAAATCTCCTCCTTCAACGACCTCAGCATCACATTGGATTTCCCCTCCTCTAACCTCCGCTTCTTCCTCGTCCGCGGCAGCCCATTCATCACCTGCTCTGTTTCCAACTCCACCTCTCTTTCAATCTCCACCGTCCACGCAATACTCTCGTGTGAATCAAACGGCTCAAAGACCAAATACACCATCAAGCTCAACAGCAACCAGACATGGCTCGTATACACTTCCTCCCCGATCGATTTGACAACCAGCGGCCTTTCATTGATCAACTCCAATGGGTTTTCTGGGATTGTTCGGATTGCGATATTGCCGGATTCGAACCCGATATTCGAGGCGATCCTTGACCGGTTCAGTTCTTGCTACCCGGTTTCCGGAGAAGCGGTTTTCACAAAGCCGTTTGCTTTGGAGTACAGATGGGAGAAGAAAGGATGGGGCGATTTGCTTATGCTTGCTCATCCTCTGCACCTCCAGCTTCTCTCCGGCGAGGATTCTCACGTCACTGTTTTGGAGGATTTCAAGTTCAAGAGCATTGATGGGGATCTTGTTGGCGTTGTTGGCGATTCGTGGGCGCTGAAACTCAACCCTGTTTCGATCACCTGGCATTCGAGTCAAGGTGTTAGGGAAGATTCGTATGGTGAAATTGTTTCTGCACTTGTTAAAGATGTTGGGGATCTGAATTCGAGTGGGATAGCTACAACGTCTTCGTATTTTTATGGGAAACTGATCGCGAGGGCGGCGAGGCTGGCTTTGATTGCTGAGGAGGTGGCTTATTTGGATGTGATTCCGGCGATTAGGAAGTTCTTGAAGGAAACGATTGAGCCGTGGTTGGATGGAACTTTCGGGGGAAATGGTTTCTTGTACGATAAGATTTGGGGTGGCATTGTCACGAAACAAGGGGCAACTGATTCGGGTGCAGATTTCGGGTTTGGAGTGTACAATGATCACCATTATCATCTGGGCTACTTTGTTTATGGGATTTCAGTGCTTGCAAAAATTGATCCTGCTTGGGGAAGGAAGTATCAGGCTAAAGCTTATTCGCTCGCTTTTGATTATTTGACAGTAGGCAGGCGATCATATTCGCATTATCCGCGCTTGAGGTGCTTTGATTTTTACAAATTGCACTCGTGGGCAGGCGGGTTAACTGAGTTTGCAGATGGTCGTAATCAGGAGAGCACGAGTGAGGCAGTGAATGCCTACTATTCAGCTGCATTGTTGGGATTAGCTTATGGAGACACGCATCTTGTGGCCACTGGATCACTGCTTGCAGCTTTGGAGATTCATGCAGCGCAAATGTGGTGGCACGTAAAAGAGGGAAGTAACATGTATGAGGAGGATTTCACAAGGGAAAATCGTGTGGTTGGAGTTGTATGGAATAACAAGAGGGACAGCGGACTTTGGTTCGCTCCCCCGGAGTGGAAAGAGTGCAGGCTTGGAATTCAGTTGCTACCGCTATTGCCGATCACAGAGGCCTTGTTTTCAGATGTTGGCTTTGTTAAGGATCTTGTGAAATGGACACTACCGGCTTTGAGTAGGGAGGGAGTTGGGGAAGGATGGAAAGGATTTGTCTATTCCTTGGAAGGGATTTACGAAAAAGAACGCGCTTTGGAGAAGATAAGGAATTTGAATGGTTACGATGATGGTAACTCGCTTACTAATCTTCTGTGGTGGATCCACAGCAGAGGAGAGGCAGGAGCGGAATTCGGACTTGGACATAACGTTTGTTGGTCTAGGCACTATCATTAAATTTCGTTGCACTATAATTTACGATTGTCATTTCGTTCTCCGTTGTATTTACTGTCATGTTTTGATTGACATACGTTTGTTCCTTCTACTGAATTGCGAGCTTTCTATCTATTTCGATCCGTTGGATTTACCTGTTATTGTTGAAACCATCTGCTTTTCTGAAATATATTACATTTTATCCGAGTCATCATATGAGCCTTGGTCATCCTCCATGTCTCCTAACACTGCTCTAGCTCCTCCACCCCTTGGTTCTTGAAGTTGGGCTATATGTTCTTCAACTTGGCGAATGAAAGCAGTCAGTGCTCAGCGCACTTCAAGACTCAATGGTCAGTCATCTTCCGAAGCTCGGCATCGACACATTTTGATTGTTTCTGGTGGCTCCTGGCATGATATAAAATGTTTATGAGAAAGCAGACAGTATCGCCATCCATCGTACAATATATGTCAAAAACAAGTACTTAAAACTGTAGATTTAACGCGAAATGATGTCGGAAGAGGAGGCATTCCATTGAATCGCTCATCCATCTCACACACACATACATATATACGTTCATTTTTCCCTCTGGTGGACTGCATTGTTCATCTTTTGGGCTCAATTTTTTCTAGGGGTGGGCACGGTCCGGTTCGGCCCTATTCCGCCCTCAAAATGGAACCGAAACTAGAAAATTTCAACGGTTCGGTTCAGTGCAGTTCCGCTTAAATTTATAACTAAAACCGTACAGTTCAGTTCATAACGGTTTCGGTTCGGTTCTTGCCGGTTTACGGTTCTAACCAAAATTGTATTTATGTTTTTTCTAATTTTCTACTTCTAATACCAAACACATATTTCAACCCAAATTGAAGTAAATTTGAGTTTCCACTACTATATCTACAAGATTTGTGACCGAAAGATAGAAAGTGTGCGTATAAATATAAATCGAAAGGTAGAAAGGCTCATATCAAGACCAAAGTGTAGATCTTAAACTAAAACTAAAATGTACATAATGCATAATATACTGGAAAAGAATGGAGAAAAATAATGTACGGGAAGAAAAGTGGTAAAAACAACAAAGGAGCGGGAGAGAAGTGAAGAAAAATATTGGGCTTATGCACATGGTCTTTTTGGAAAAATGTCTTATTTATATAAAAATAATAATTTATATTAAAAACAGTTCGGTCCGATTCCTTTGGTTCTTAATATTTTCAAATCGGAACCGAAACCGTTTGAAACGGTTCAATTCGGTTTTTGTTACCGTTTGAAACGGTTCGATTTGGTTTTTGTTCTGATTTTGGCTTTTTTGGTCAACGCAATTTTTCACGATTTTTTTTGTCACGGTTTGATTTGGTTTTCTGATTTGGCGGTTTTTATGCCCACCCCTAATTTTTTCCTTGGAATATTTTCTCAGCAACCAAGCAAACAAAACGCCGCGAACATAAATTTGACATTCAACGAAAACAAACGAGCAACCGTATATCGAATTCGAAAGCAGATTACAGAAAATGAGGTCGAAATTAGTGAATTAGATGGCGGAGGAAGAAGAAGGGCGTACCCCAGCTGAGAAATCGGAGTTGGAGTTGGGGAGAGGGAGAGCAAGAAATTTGAAGTGCGCGCGTTTACGAACGCGGTTTGTGCCGTTGGGAATGGGATTCCGCGGCCATTTGGGTCATTAGCTGCGGGTTTATATGAAACAAATATGTTTGTGAAGATGGCCCAAAACGATAATTGGGTTACAAATTTGTTGGAGCCTTGGAGGAGTCCAATACTGCTAAAGCTCATGCAACAGTGAACGTTTTATTAACTAATTGAGTTTACATATCCCTAACAACAAATCTCTAATATCGTCTAAATATATTGTTATTTTTTCATATGGGGTTAGACAAGTTGGTTTGGGTAGAATACGTCTCTCGTGCACTCCAGTTTAAAATTATTTTCATGAATTATAGTAGTATAGAATAATACTATCCCAAAAAAATGTCATTAGATTCTAAAACAGTTAGGGCATGTTTGGTCGTGTACTTGAATCAAATTTTTTAAACTCAAAAACAGTTTTCAAGTTTTAGGTCTTAAAAACTTGTTTGGTATGACTATTTTTAAAAACTGAACTCAAGACTAACTCAAAAATATAGTTTATTCCTTAAAAACATAAAAAGTGAGTTTTTAGAGTTTTTAAACTTAAACTTACTCATTTATTTTCTTTCCCTTCACCCCTCTGACTCCAAATATATTTCTTTTCTTCTTTTTTTTCTTTTTTTAATACTTTTTTCGTCTCTACTCCAATCTAATCAAGTTTAAGTCGTAAGATTTAAAAATTTTAAATCACAAACCAATCAAGTTTTTGAGTCTTAAAGAAAATTGTTTTCAAGAAATGTTCTTAAAAAATGTTTTGAGAAATGATAAAAATTTTCAAATAAGATACCAAACAGGCTCTTAGAATCTTTTAAAGGCTAGTGTCACCGTCTCACCCTCAAATCCATTCACAATTATTTTTAAAATAAACGTATCTAAAAACCATTATTTTTAAAATATATGCAGTCACTCAACTTTAGAATTATTGTCACCTTACAACCACTATCGTTCAAATTAACAATCAGCACTCATCGTTACCACTATATTTACACTCGACAAGATTCACGATTGAATGTCATAGTCATAGTCATAACCATAAAGTAAGAGTATCAATTCATAAATTCTAATCAAAACTCTAAATCATATCCTTTTCCTTGGCTAAATAAAATATCACATCCCTATTGGTTTCCAAATCTCAAGTGCTATATTCAAATGCTAGTTTGTATGTTTTTCACATACTATTTCATATTCATAGAAAGGCCTTGTTGCAATATTTTTAGGTCAATGCCCTTGTTGCGCTATAGGACAAAGCAAAAGCCACATTAAGTTGTACACTAACATAAAATAATCATGGAATCCACTCAATCATCAAATTATAGATTATAAGTTTATAACTCTAACCCATTCCCATTTTTGGGCAAAACAGATCTACAAATTCTTTGATTCCAGTTAAGCAAAAGCCACATTAAGAAGTACAAAAACATAAAATAATTAGAGAGAGCTTGCTTGCCATATATTCTATCACTACCTCAACCAACAAACCTCTCATTCAATCAAAGCCTTTGAGTTGAAGATTTCAAGATTATGAGATGGATTTACATTAATTAATTAATTAAACGACCTTATAAAACAACTCAAAAGACAAACGCCTTCCTCCTCCTTTGTAACTTCGAGAGCACCTTATATATAGCAGGTTTATCATTGTCGCTCTGTCAACGCGACATAAGTGTGAATATGATCTCTGCAGGTCCTTTTTATTTGGAATTTTATTTAGTGTGCCAAAAATATGATCTAGTACATCAAACGTTATAATATAATTGTATTATTACAGTTAATATACTAGACCGTGCTTTCAACACCCAAAAAATCTCTCCTCACTTACTTGTAGTTGGAGAGCAAAGGAAACAAATAAAACAAGTTAAAGCTGGTTTGCCACTTAGTACTACGATCTGGTGGTATTTCTCTTAACTTGAAAATGAAAAGTCTTAGATTTGAATCTCATGAATAACGAATTTAATACCAAAGTAGACTGCATGTTGCATGGTTTAGTCGAACTCCCTCTCTCTTTAATGTAAAAATATTGATGTACTTAAAAATACTGAATTTTGTAGAATTGTCAACATGCGCACATCCGGAGATCATGGCTGTTGGGGAGACTGTTGACAGAGACAGTGAGAGAATGAGATCTCACAGTATTTGTTTATTAATTGATTTCAAATCCTACGCGGCCCCGTTATTTGACTATTCTGTTTTTTGTTTTTTTGTTTTCATACAAAAACTTTGTTTATTCACCTCCCCTTGATGCAAAATTAACACAACCACGCAGTACAACTGCAAGAGTTTTTAACCTAACAGAGTGGAAGCCTTGTTGGTCAAGCAATTTAAGTCTTCTTACATGTTAGACGTGAACACCCTCTCAATAAGAATTTTCCTTTGCTTTTATCTTACTAAGTATTAACTACCGTTGTCAGCTATTGTTTTCACATACAGAACATGTTCAAGAATGAAAAGGATAACGAAGGCACCCACCAAAAGCGGTGTGACGTGTTGAGGCGGATTGGAGTGCTTTCTCTCGAGCTTGTTTGGCCGTTGAGCAAGTCAAGGAAGTGAGCGATATGAAGAGGACTCAAAAGAATTGACGAGAGCACACTCAAGCGGTGAATCATGAGATTTAATTCGATGCTAAGTAAAGAAACTTACGAGGGCTTGACATGCTAAGAATCCTCTTGAAAGGGAGGGGTGCCTTTGGCAACGTAAACATAAATAGTGCACACAATAAGTTTTACCTAAAATCAAGTTTAAAGCTTGAAACGGTTTATATGGAAAACAACTTGAAAGAGTTGTTCTTTAATATAATTCAATAATTTAAAAGAAAAAATTGTGGTTAGTTGCCCTCAAATTTTTATACTTTTGCTTCAAAACAAAGAAAATATACATTGAATATAAGTTATTTTTAATTTTAACACATATGATAATACGTAGAAAAACTAAACGTAGAACATTAAGTAAGAGTTTTCTTTTTCTTTTTCCCAACCACATCAAGTAAGAGTTTGAATAATATCTTTGAAAAAAAAAGAGTATGAATAATATCTGTTGAGAACATTACTAAAATTCAGTTAGGAGGAAAAAATTGAACAAAAACTAAAAATTCAAAACAAAAAGATATACAGGAAGGAACAGCTCAGAGCCAATGAAGGCATTACATATGCTAAGCATAAAATTTGTGATCACGCTGTGAAGTAATTTTGCAATCATTGCTTTTGGCTGCCAACTGCAACTCTGCACGTGGAGTCTCTCACTGGTCACTGGAGAGATAAAGACGTACAGACTCTCTACTTCGGAAGTCGCCCCCACGTTAACTGGCGTATTTTGTGGGTTTATAACTTTTTTCTCCGGCTCTTTTACCTTTTTCTACAAAAATATCAAATTTTCTCGGGAAAACATTGCGGCATTGCGGCAATTCCATCATTTACGAGATAGGTACGAATTTGCTCGAGCTTTTAGCTTCTGGGTTTTGTTTTTGAACTGTTTTAAAGACCTGTGTTGCTGCAGTAACTGTTTTAAAGATCTGGGTTGGTGCATTTGCCCAGTAAAGTTGTGAACTTTGTAGTGTAGATCTGGGTTTTAAAGCTTGAAGCTTGCAGATGGTGGGTTTTTTTGATCTGATTTGTGCTCAAATTTTGGGGATTTGGTTGTTAAATTTGTTCTTCCGGGGGTTCTGTGAACTGGGTAGTGCTTAGATTCTGTGAATTTTGGTTAATCTGAAACTTTCCGGGGTTTTGGGAAACAGTGAAGGAGTTAGAAGAAGACATTGGATTTTGCCTGGAAATTTTGAATTAGGGTTTTCTGACATTTGGGGATTGTAGTTTCGTAATGTAATGGTAGCTGGTTTATTATCATCAGTGAAAGACACTATTGTTGTCATTGAATTTGGAAAGTTTGGTGATGGAATTGATATAATAAGCCAAAAAATAAGCAAATTTTAGCATTCAATTCCACAAAAAACATGTCTTCAACAACATCACCTTCTCCAAATTCTTCCCCTTCTGCGGTCCCACCAACTTCATCTGATACCTCGCCACCACCCCCATCAAATTCTTCAACTACCCCAACTGCTACTGCAACCCCTTCTGACGCTTCACCTCCTCCTGCCCAATCTCCTCCTCCAGCATCACCAGCTGCTCCCACTCCAAAATCGTCACCACCGCCACCAACTTCACCACCGCCTTCCACGCCTCAGGCTCCACCACCTTCCACGCCGCAGGCTCCACCGCCTTCCACCCCTCAGGCTCCACCGCCATCCCCTCCACAGTCTCCACCCCCATCGCCTCCGGCATCACCCCCGTCATCACCTCCTCCAGCATCACCACCACCTTCTCCACCAGCTGCCTCTCCTCCAGCTACGTCTGAACCCCCACCACCTGCATCAGAGGGTTCTCCCCCTCCCCAATCTTCCCCACCGCCAGCAGAAGCCTCACCTCCACCTAAGTCCACAGAGTCCCCACCTCCTCCAGCTGAGGTCCCGCCCCCTTCGTCCGCTTCTTCACCACCACCACAAGGAGAAGCACCAAAAAAATCTCCTCCATCCTCGACCGTCACACCTCCTCCATCTGGCTCCAAATCTGCTCCTCCACCAGCTGATAAATCTGCCCCTGCACCCACGGTGCAATCACCACCTCCTTCAGTCCCTTCATCTTCTTCACCACCTGTTACTTCTACCCTGCCTAGTAGTAATTCGTCAAGTCCCACTCCCTTACCACAGAAGCCAACTGCAAGGTCAACCACTGATGCCAATGTGACGTCAAATGCCACATCCGGAAAGAACGGAGGGTTAAACACTGGAGGAGCTGTGGCAATTGGAATTGTAGTTGCATTCCTGGTGCTCAGTCTTGTTGTCATGGCGGTGTGGTACAGAAAGAAGCAGAAGAAAAGAAACGCTGGAGAAAATTTTGCCTACAACATGCCTTCCCCCTTTGCTTCATCCCAGAATTCAGGTAACTCATTGAGCATGCACTACTTGAATGATATCATTTTCATTTTTGTTCTCTGACACTTTTTCAAACTTGCTTCATTGACAAGGAACTGTAGCAGCTGTTTTATATGAATTGGATGATCTTGCTTATTAAAAACTGCTTTATTTTCTTGTTGGTTTCTGCCATTCTACTTTCTTTTAGCACCATTAATTCTTATATGACCTTTAGGCTTTAACATTGTAGAAAATCATATTAGAAGTAAGCTTTAGTTGAATGTGCGATGAGGTAATTGGATTCAAACTAATGAACCTTTTCTGCTCTCCAGATTCGGTATTTCTTAAGCCCTATTCTCCAGCTCCCCTCATAGGAAATAATTCTGGCAGTGATTTGATGTATGCACAATCAGATGGTGGCGTAAACAATTCAAAGTCGTGGTTCACATACGAAGAACTAAGCAAAGCCACAAATGGGTTTTCAAAACAGAATCTTTTGGGTGAAGGTGGATTTGGTTGTGTATACAAAGGTGTTTTGGAAGATGAAAGAGAAGTTGCTGTAAAACAACTCAAAATTGGTGGGGGACAAGGGGAACGTGAGTTTAAAGCTGAAGTTGAAATTATTAGTCGAGTACACCATCGCCATTTGGTTTCCCTGGTTGGTTATTGTATATCTGAGCATCAAAGGTTGCTTGTCTACGACTTCGTTCCAAATGATACCCTTCATTACCATCTTCATGGTGAGTCTTCTGATTTTGAAAGCCAGACCAATCTAATATGTTCAGGAACAAAATTAGGGAGCTTGTGTTATATCCTGTTGGGTTTGATATAGTGTCTTTTAAATGAATTATTAACTAGTAGTCTTATAAGTGATGGCTACGTTAACGTGTGCCAAATAACTTGCTAATGCTGCAAATGGTGCTTGGTAATTTATGCTTCAAAGTCACTGCATGTGGTTCTCTTGTCTACATGGGGTAAATGTGGAGCATAATTTTGAAGTGTAATTCTCGTTTGCGTGTAAGTATCTTGTGAAAAATTGTACCTCTTTTAACTTTCCTCTATTGAAAACTGCAGGTGAGGGCATGCCGGTTCTGGATTGGGCAACCAGAGTCAAGGTTGCTGCAGGTGCAGCTCGTGGAATAGCTTACTTACATGAAGATTGTGAGTTTATTCTTCTGTTCTCGACCTCCCAATTTCAGATTTGACTTTTCTAGACCTTGGTTTGTTCGAGTACAAACACTGGCAACTGTTCTATTATTTGTTAATTCAATGAACAGTATCCTTTCCTTTTGCCATAAATTTCCATTCAGTACAAACAGTGATTGATTCTATGTGACAGCCATTAGTCAATAATCATAAAGAAACTAATTGTAAGCGAGGGCCCGTACATGAGAGTTTATGGTTCACACTAATTTCCAAGGCCTTCAACTCTCCGAGTAATGTTAACAATTGGGAAAGAATTTCTTTGCTGTCAACACAATGACATCTTTCATACAAACAAGCTTCATTTCTGAATTTAATTGTGCTCTAGTTTTTATTTCCAATATGGTAACCCAAAGGCTAGTTATATAAATGAAATAAATCTTTATACATATAAAATTATATATTTTCACTCAAAGTTGTGTAAAGTTTGTTTATCCATCGCTGTATTTATTGTCAGGCCTTCGAGCATCTTATTCTCTCTTTCTCATTATTTTGTTTTAATGTGTTTATCAGGTCATCCTCGCATTATTCACAGAGATATTAAGTCGTCAAACATCCTTTTGGATAGCAACTTTGAAGCCCAGGTATGTCTGTTTATATAACCGTAATTTTAATGAAAAAAAGCTTGTATCAGGTTATAGTAGTTGCTTGTAGTGCTTGTAACACAAACCCATTTCCATCTACTTCTAAGCAAGAGCCATTTCATATATTCATGGAATGACTCCTCTTACAATAACTGGCAGCCAGAGCTTGGTTTTGCTGTTTCCGATTGCTAGTCATTTGAAAGCAATTAATGTTCTAAAGATGAATTTTCTCTTACTAACAGGTTGCAGATTTTGGGCTTGCAAAGCTAACGTTGGATTCAAATACTCATGTGACCACAAGAGTAATGGGAACATTTGGGTAGATTTCTTCACTTTATTGGATAAGGATCCTCCCCATTTCTTCAATATTTCTATTCATGGCATCACTTGATGTTCATATGTTCTGATGAATGGAATTGTGTGATTTTTAGATACATGGCGCCAGAATATGCAACAAGTGGAAAGTTGACGGACAAGTCTGACGTTTACTCTTATGGTGTTGTGCTATTGGAGCTAATTACAGGTCGCAAACCTGTGGATTCTTCTCAGCCATTGGGTGATGAGAGCCTAGTTGAATGGGTAAATTCATAAACATTGTTGCTATCTCCCTTTAGGTGGTGGGAGTTAATTCTTTTCAAAAGTGCACCTATGCAAATCCTTGCGATACTATTTTTTGCCAAATTCGTCATTTTTCTTTTTTGATCAATTACGGAGGGATCAAATTGTGTTTAGAATTTTAAAAGGATCAAGTCCATAATTTTTATTCTCAGTTATGCATGTCATTACTGAGAATTCTCAAATGGCTCAGGTCAAAAGTTTTTAGTCTTGTAATTCTCAAATGGGGCGTTTAGATTACTGCTTTCCGTTGGGCATGTTTGCCGTGGAGATTTTACCTGTATTATGCTTACACTTTGATGGATTGTTGTGGTTCAATCTGGCACAGTTAAGTCCTAGATTATAATAGCTAATTTTTCTTCCAGGCTCGACCTTTGCTTAGTCAAGCACTTGAAAGTGAAGACTTCGAAGGGCTGGCAGATCCAAGGCTGGAAAAGAATTACATCAAGAATGAAATGTTCCGAATGATTGAAGCAGCTTCAGCTTGTGTGCGTCATTCAGCTGCGAAAAGGCCACGGATGAGACAGGTATTACAAAATATTGCACAACACTCACCCACATTTACTTCTACTGTAGAGAACTAATAATCTATGTTCCTTTCCTAGGTGGTAAGGGCTTTCGACTCCTTAGATGAATTATCAGATCTCAGTAACGGAATGAAACCTGGCCAAAGCGAAATATTTGATTCTGCAGAACACTCTGCACAAATTAGAATGTTTCAGAGGATGGCATTCGGTAGTCAAGACAACAGTACGAGTTTTTTCAATCAAAGTCAGAGTAGCTGGAAAAGTAGAGACTCCCGAGAGCAAGGGTACCAGAATCAGAGAAGCTGGGCGAGTAGAGACTCTCGGGAGCACGGGGATCAAACTCAGAGCAGCTGGAGTCGAGACCAGAGAGACCCGAGAAACCCGAGTACTTCGATATCCATAGATAGATCTGGGATATGGAACAACTGAGAGTTCAACCAACTGTTTGAGCCAGGCTAGGCTGTGTTGTGTTGCTCATTTCTTGTAAATCCTACACATATCATATCATTTTTCCATTTATTTTTTGTATTCTCTGCTAACATGATTTTGTTGCCAGGATCCCTATTTCTGTATTCTTTTTGTAATTTAGATTCATTGATACAGTATATTGTATCAGCATTTGTTGTTTTAATAGAAATATATAATTTTATTATTCTGAATTATCTTCTCACCAAATTACATGCACTAAAGTTTTTCCCGCTCTTAGAAAAGCAGCACGCCTCTGTACCTTTTTCGGCCACGTGACTAAGATTAAGATAAGATAATATGCAAGCTCTACACATTAGTGGTGAAAGCTATATTTGTATCTCCTAGTTGTAGATGACCGACACTTGTTATACCTTTCTCCGCCTTTTAGTTAAGATCAAATAAAGTGCAACTGAGTGGGCTCTATATGCATAAACGATGAAAACTCTATTTATAGCAGTTTACATCAATCTCAACCGGTTAATCTTATTCTAATCAAAGTTTTGTTTTTGATACTCTCACCATTTAACATTTCTTGAATCAAAAGCAAAAACGAAAGGCAAAAATGTCAACCACAAACTAGCAAGGGTCTTTTCATTCCAAGTATAAAGAGATGGTTGGTCTGAGTCCTCATTCAAAATAAAAGTACGTACTAGAATAAGGTTCTCACAGAGTTCTCGAAATTTCATTTTTGGTCACTGTGTTTAGTTTATTTATCAAACTATGTGTTATGGGCAGTGGATTTTGAGGACATGAAGAAGCTAATGAGAGATGAAAAAATAAGCCAATTTGAGTGTGTGGTTGTTGCAAAGATGCGCGATATGGATGGTCTTTGTGATGCTTTTAGACAGTATGTTCGCTTACTTGCACCAGAGTTTGATGCTCCCTCCAGTGGATAGACTAGTTTAGAATAATTTTATGAAATTCTGTGTATATATATGAAACTCAAGAACAAATGACATTTCTTGAAATTGAAGGGACAAGAAATATTATTGAAACATGTTGGGGGGCAGCCTATGCAAAGGGTTTAGACTAGTCACTTCCTCTCTTCTTGCTGCCATTTGAACTTAAAGATGCGATTATGACATTTTGATGAGTTTAGCTGGACCAATTAGGAATTCTTCAAAGAAAACAAGGTATACAAATATAAATATATAAATATTTGAGGCCTTAGAGTGAATTTTGTATTTGATAATTAGTCACAACAAATAAGATTTTTAACAAATTCATAATTTTATTGTCATCGCCATTCTAAGGAAGGTATCTTGCAATCCAAATACATACATATATATATATATATATATATATATATATATTATAGAATTAATGTATGATGAATTTTTTCTGAGTGTCGAAAACAGTTTCCAATAAATAATCCTGCCAAAGAGAAAGAAAATATTCAAAACAAATTGGTAAAATTGAGTAAATCTAAAAATAATTGGGCTTTCTCTTTTGTTTTCCTGAGATCCAAAAATTATTGGACCTAATAGAAAAGCATCAAACCCAAAAGGCCAACTTACCTAACAAAATTAAGAAAACGTCCTCCCAACGACGTCGTCGGGCGTCGAAAAGAAAGGAATAGAAGAGTGTGGGGAGTTCGGTTGCGCCGCAAGAAAACTAACCAGTACAAATTTGGAAAACGACTCTCTATCTCTCTCTGTGATCGGAAGAACGAACGAACGGAACCAAACCAATCAATCAAGCAATCGAGAAATCAAGAAGTGAAGAAATGGGGGAAGAGAGAGAGGACCCACAGCAGCTGAAGAGAGTGGCGGCGGCGGCCTACGACTACGAGAACGACCCCAGATGGGCCGACTACTGGTCCAACATCCTCATCCCTCCTCACATGTCCTCCCGCAGCGACGTCATCGACCATTTCAAGCGCAAGTTCTATCAACGCTACATCGTCCGTTCTCTCTCTTTCTCTCTCTCTCTCTCTCTCTCTCTCTCCTCTTTATGCAGTTTCTTTAGTTTCAGTGATTACCCTGTGTCGATTGGTTGTTAATTAGCATTTGTTTCTTCGGAATTTGGACTCTGAACACTTGAATCTCAATTGGGTTTCTTCTGTTTTGTGCAATTGGGTAATTGTGGGTTTGTACTATGTTTCTTTGTTTGATGATAATTTGGGTTATTGGTTTTACGTTCTCCGAGTCCTCGATCTTTACTGCTGTGGTTTTCTTTGAATGGCAAGATTTTACGTTTTGGGAATTCGAATTGGAGGTGCTTGAATGCATGCTGGCCCGCTATAGAACCTCATTCGAATGTAGGGGGTTTGGAAAGTTTATGCAGGATTCAGTAGCTCTTTCAATTGTTGATTCAGTTGATTTCTTTTCTTTTAGATTTCTGAGTATAAGTGAGATCTTGCTACTTCCTTTCCAAAGGAATAGTTTTTGACACATGAGTGCAACTTTAAAGTCAACATTTGGTTGAAGAATTATGCTTTAGGGATTTCCGTTTGTAGTTTTATCATAGATTAAGAGTGCCTTGTTGGTAGATGTTTTGGGGGAATGTAATTTGGTCGGAGGTGCGTGGATTTTGTTAGATTTTTCTTAATTCCGTGTGTCTTAACAAAGTTTCTACTTGGATTTTGTGAATAGGATCCTGAGCTTATGGTAGACACGATGTCATCAGGCAGTTCTTCTCAGCCAAAGAGACCATCTGCATCGTCCCGGACAACACATGACCAAACTCAGCCCGGTAGCACAGGTTGGAATGCTTTAATTTTTTGGGTACAAAAGTTAGATTTGCCTAAATTGCTGTTTCCCTTGGAAGATATGAAATTTATCTTAAAAGAAAACTCTAGTTGCTTTCAGTAGCCTGGAATTTGTTGATTATAGTGAATTGACCTTGAATTGGTGCTTGTAGGTTCAACTCCCAGAACTCCAGGGACAGCAGCAGCAGCTCCTCCAACTTCTCTGCGTTGGGATCGAAAAACCATTCAGTTTTCTGTAAACGCTTGGGTACAGTCAAGTCTACTCGTGCATTGATAGATAGACACGAGTAACCTATATAAACACGCGTTTATATCCACATATATGCACAGAGAATCAGCTTTCTTTTATTTTCTTATCTATCTGTCAAACTATTTCCTTATAAGGCGTATGATGTTTATAAATCAGCCTGATTTTGAAGAAATGTCATATGACTTCTCGTAGTTTTTGTTGTTATTGACCATTCACAGTTTATCTTGTTCCCTTGCAACCATGTTGTCTATTGGCAGTCTCAATAAACAGTTTTCTGTAGAGTTACGTTTTACTTTTAGTAACTGCTTATTCACTTCTATGAGCCTGAATTATTCTATCTTTTGACTCTGGTTTTTCAAATGCAAATAAACTGCTGTAGTGTCATTCTGGTTCAGTTGGGCAAGGGTCTTTCTTTATGATAACTTTGTGTGCTTCTTTTGAATCCAAAACTTACTTCACCAATTTTAGAGAAAAAAGTTCAAACTATTCATAATTTAGTTGTTAAAAATGGCCTCTTGCTAAGTTCTGCTTAGAATTTAATAATTCTCTGTTGTTATTGGTTCAGTTTGTTTGTCTTTCTTCCCTGCAGGTGTTTCTTGTGGCTGTGCTTGCAATTTTCCCACTGGTGCCTAAAAACCTTTCAGATAGGGCGTATCGGCTTTCCTTT
The DNA here is from genome assembly GCA_963580275.1 of Crataegus laevigata. Lineage (NCBI taxonomy): Eukaryota > Viridiplantae > Streptophyta > Magnoliopsida > Rosales > Rosaceae > Crataegus > Crataegus laevigata. The sequence continues at coordinate 6,648,044 of OY756945.1, forward strand.
ATGGGCACTGCATGTTCATCTGTGTATTCCTTGTACTCGCTGTATGGGGTAGATATACTTTCTCATATTCACTTGCTTTCTTACTTCAATAATTTGGATATGCTGCCCTTGTTCATATTTATTAACGCACCCTTTACTTTTCAGAAACCAAGGGCTTGGAACTTGCAGGCTTTGCAAGTTTACTTTCAGTCAATAATCATGACTAAGGATTTTATCTACTTGATATACTGCATTACCTTTGTCACATCACATCTTTGCCTAAAATGTGAGCATTCCTTAAATCCTCAAGCTTCCTTCTCTCTTTTCTTCTTTCTATGTTTTCAACCTAAGTTAGCCTCATTTTCTTGTTATGTCTAGTTTAATGGTGCGATCTTTATTGCAGTTGCACTGATTCCCATTCTCTGTCGGGCTCTTGAACATGTTGCCAAGTTCCTTAGGCGCAATTTTAGTCAATCCTCATTGTACAGGTAGAAGAGTTGATGTTTAACAATGTTGCTTGATATTTTCTTGTGGTGTTTGAATCCAAGTTCTATTAAGTTGAGAATTGGTAATTCTTAGTGCTGGGCATGAGGATTGTTTTCAGGATTCTTGTAGTACTTTTACTTTTGGCTTGATGTTCAGTCCAGTCTTACTAAATATAAATAATACCTTACCAACGATGATTTGAAATCTACTTGTGTTCTTTACTAAGCAATCTATTTGTCTTTCTGTCATGGTGAACAGGAAGTACCTGGAAGAGCCTTGTGTTTGGGTGGAGTCAAATACAGCTACCCTCAGCATACTCTCTTCACACACTGAGGTCGGAGTTGGCTTCCTTCTGATTATATCATTGTTCTCGTGAGTTGCTTGGAACCATTTTCTCTGCTGCTTTTTTCTGGTCACAGATACATTCTTATTCCATTGTTGTTATGCTTTTGACTTCTAACATTTCGTAATTTGTGATGTATATTTGTAGGTGGCAGCGCAACATTGTACAGGTATTCATGTACTGGCAGGTGCGTTTCCATTCTTTTCTTCATCATTATGGTTATGGAATGGCATCTTTGTTCCTGAAACTAAATTGTTTCGATTATATTGAACACACACACACACACCACAAACACACAAATGGATACAAGCACATGAAAGTATGCACCGAATTAGTGCCCCTTGGGTCACATTTCAAACATTGTTCTTCCCAATAACTATAGATATGAAAATATCATATTCTGCAAGGGTAGGGTCAGTCAGCAAGTATTACTATTTTTTGGTCATTTTAGGTCAAGATCTTGGTAATTTTGGAGTCAAGTATCTCAACCTTATATCAGAGGCTAATGAATTTCCTCCCTCATTGCCTCCTTGGAACACATTTTACAGCTATTGAAGCTCATGTATCATGCCCCAGCGACTGCTAACTACCATCTGAGCGTGTGGACTAAGATCGGAAGGACAGTTCATCCCCTCATGCACCGCTATGCTCGGTTCCTGGAAACTCCTCTTTCTGCTGTCCAGAGATGGTGGTTGAGGTAGAGAGTACTCGGAGACTCGGAAGAAGAGGATGAGATGTAAGGAAAGAAACTACCCTGAATTTGTCGAAACTGTCGTTTGGATTCTAGACGGATAAAAAGTATATCTACCGAGGTGGTGTCGGTTCTCTAGCTTTACTTCGAAGTAGGATTCTCAGTTCTCCCTACAAATTTTATAATGCTCCGGAGTATACGATACTCTGAGATTATTAATCATTAAATATTGTTTTTTGTGTGTGTTTTAGCTAAAATTTTAACCATAGAAGGGTTTAAGCTGGAGCGGAGATGCTCTCATCGTTCACATAAAAAGAAACAGTTCTTTGACCTAATTTTTTTTATTATTTATAAATATTATCTTGTATGTTAAATAAATATGTTTTATCCAATTGAAATAAATGAAGTGGAAAATGAAATAATTGAGCAGCAAACTTGATTATTTCTTATATAACTTCTTAGATCGACAAAAAACGATACAAAATAACATATTTTCGGGTTAGGGTTGTTATTGGGTTTTAATGAGTCATCTTGTTATCGAATCACCCGTTAAGAATTCGATAAGATAATATTGTGAAATCTAGATATTAGGTATGATAATTTTTTGCATGACGTGTTTATTCGACACGAAACAATAAGACTTGTTAACAAATCGAATATTTAACAAATTGCTTCTTAGAACCTGTTAAGATAACGGGTTCGACACGCCACGTCTAGTTAAAATAACGTGTATGACACAAAAACGACACTAACAGTGTATGACACAAAAACGACACTAACACGACAAATACTGTGACATCCCGTCCCAAGTTTTATAATACGTTGAAGTGAAATGACGAAAATACCCTTACCTACGCGTGAACGGGTACGTTTGGACACGGAATTGGATTTTTGGGGTGTCCTAAATCCTTAAACCTAAGTGGGACACCTGTCCCTATACATGCACGCACACACGTGCCAAACCTAATCCTATTTCTTTTTCTGTTCTTCCTTATCTCTCTCGTTCTCAAACTCTTTCTCTCTCACTTCTCTCGACTCCTCCCTACGGACACACACACACACAAACGATCTCGACTCGATTCAAGCTTCAGGTAAGCTTATTCAAGTTCCCTAGACCTTGGTGAACTCGTACATATTGATTTTAAACCTTGAAACCCACGAAAACAACTCGAACCCGTGATTTGAATTTAGGGTACTATTCATATACTTTTGTTTTGGATCGTTTTAGGTGAAACAAAGATCACCACAAGTCCTAAAACATTCCCACGAACCTCGGAGTACCCAGTTTGCAAAGTTTGGACGTCGGAGGTGGTGGTTTCGAAGTTGGCCGAAATTGGAAGGATTCCCCGAGGAATTTCCAGCCATTTTTCAAGGTATTTGAGTTTCTAAACATGTTCTATATTGAATTTAGAGCATGTAGGAAGAAAAACGAGTGAAAAAGGATGAAAAACGAAGAAGATAGGAGGATTTGAAGTTTGGCCGGAATCGGTCGCCGGCGCCGGCGACGGTCGCCGGAAAAACCAGTCCGGCCGGCGACCTGAGGTAGGGGGTGACGGAATATTCCGTCAAAGTTGACGGAATATTCCAACGCCGTTAACTAACGCCGTTAACTGACGCCGTTAGAAGTTAACGGAATATTCCAACGGAATATTCCTTTGCTGTTAGGGAATATTCCCTGGCGCGTGCACAGCACGTGACAGCGCGTGGGGGCGCGTCTGTCCGTGCTATTCCTGGCGCGTGAGGGCGCGTGAGCAGTCCAAAAATTATTTTAAAAATATCACGACGATCGTGACGTCGTGTAGGTCGCGTTGGTATATTCAAATGCCAAAATTGACCTTCGTATGAAAAGTTATTTACGTAGGTCGTGTATGTGTTGTTATTGACGGTTTTGCGATTAATTCACGTATAGGTGAGACGTATCCGACGGACGAGCGCAGTCACACTAGGCTCGGGGGATACGACCCGTCGACATACCAGTGAGTGGGCTTTTGTTTTCAGTATATATATATATATATGACGTTTTTCCCAGAAACGTAAATTGATTGAATTACGAATTGTTTGGATGTGATAATTAGATTGCCATGTCGTATATCTACTATAGTATATGAATATGATTACGATTGCATTCAGTATGCACTGACGCCGAGGACGGCCAGGTAAGTACTGTGGTAGTGCTTGAAATAATGTTAGATTGTGATTAGTTAATCACCTGCACCTCGGGTGTTGTGCTCCGCCAGAGTAGGGCCTAGCCTTCACGTGATCGTTCACCTCACGCACCGTACGCTCAACTTGGATCCAAGATAGGTGCCTAGCCTGTCGTACAGACCACAATAGGTGGTTCCGACTCGTTGGTGACCCGCGATTCGTCGCACAGCCTTCACGTGATCGTAGCACAGAGCGTAATATTATACACCTAGCCTGTCGTACAGACCACAATAGGTGGTTCCGACTCGTGTGCAGGATGATAATAAGAATGATGATAATGATAATGATTGATAGGAATTGAGTATGTTTGATATGGCCTAATCTTGAGCTTGATGATGAGTTGTGATATGTAGACGATGTTTTCGTATATACGTTTATATACGTACTATTTTCTGGGAAAAATTATACTGATTTACAGCGAGGGGTTATTTATGGAATTATGAAATGGTTTTGGAAAACTTTGTTTTTGCCCACTCACCTTTTATGTTTTGCGCCCCTCCAGGTACTAGGTAGCGACGTCGTGGACGTTTAGCGAGGCGCTAAGGCAGTTCTGACAGACTACCACCACTTATGTAGGATTTCTTTCACAGTTGTAACGTTTGTTTTAACTTGACTGCACCTAGGATCGGCTCTGTATCATATGTATATTATAAACTTAACTTTCACGACTGCACTTCATGCCTAATTCGCTTCCGCTGACGCACACGGCTACGTCACTCACACGTGACGGCCGGCACGCCTCGGTTTCCGGATCGGGGTGTGTCAACTTGGTATCAGAGCCTAGATTTTGGTAGTTCTGTGCAGTTGTGAATATTCTAAATCGTTTGGTGTTTCTGTCAGAACGATGCCGCCTCGACGAGAGCCACGTCCACCTGTTGATCCTAGTTTTCCCGACCTTTCTCACTTGGGAGATGTTATTGCTCATGCTATTCAGTCTACCCTTCGTCCTTCCCATAGGACCCCTCTCGAGAGTGCGCATAATTTGAGGTTACCGAGATATGAGGGTGACGAGGGGCACGAAGGTGCCGAGCGCTGGTTTCTGCAGATAGAGCGGACTTTCCGAATATTACATAGTCAGGGTAATCTAGCTGCGGGAACTTGGGTCGAGACTGCGACATGGTTTATGGGAAAGGAACCTGCCACTTGGTGGGAACAGCTGGCTGATAGGATGCCACCAGAAGAGGCCAAGGACTGGGAGGTGTTCAGACAGCAATTCTATGAGCGATTTATTCCAGACGCCTATCTCGATCGCAAGAAACAGGAATTCACGAGCCTAAAGCAGAAGAAGATGTCAGCGAACGAGTACTACAGGAGGTTCACTGATCTTTCTCGCTACCACCCTGAGATCGCTAGGAATCAGGCCGAGATGCTTCGGAGATTCAAGCTGGGCACTCGGAAGAAATGGCGCACGATGGCGACTACGAGGCATTGTGAGACCTATCACGACTTCTACGCAGTCTTGGTGCAGATAGAGGATTCAGAGAACCTGCCGAGTGATAGCGACAATGAAGAAGAGGAACCGAGGAGAGACGACAAAGGTAAAGGAGTGGCATCACAGGGGCCTCGGAGGACCCAGAGTTTCAAGAGAAGTGGTGTTAGCTCGAGTTCTTCCTCGAGTGGGGGCGTGAGTTTCCCGGGTCAGAGGAGATGGGGCGGATTCGCCGGAGGTCAGCGTTTCCAGAGGCAGCGAGATGCTGGTGGCCCCTATGTGCCGTTCTGTCGGAGGTGCAACAGTAGACATTATGGCGAGTGCAGGCAGGGCGCTCGTGGATGCTTTACATGTGGACAGCAGGGTCATCGCGCAGCGAATTGTCCGCAGAGTCAGCCGAGACCTCCACTACCTGCGTTACCACCACCGGTTCCTATTCAGCAGGTCCCACCTTCTGGTGGATATGGACAGCCGAGTCGTGGTGGTACTTATCATTATCAGGGTGACGTTGCTCCTTATACTCCCGCACCGTACCCATATCATCAGGATCCGTACTATTCAGGCAGTTCTCAGAGTAGTTATTCTCCGTATCCTGGAGGGTATACTCCGTATCCTTCTTATCCTGCCGGCGGACAGCAGTGGTATTCGGGAGTTCAGCCACAGCAGGGAGAGGCTACTTCTAGCAGTGCAGGATCATCTAGACAGCCTAATCCTGCGGGATCTAGTCGTGGTGTGCCTGGGCGACCTGGTCAGCCGAACAGAGGTCGCGGTGGTCGACAGCAGCCGCAGGGCCGTATTCATAACCTTACAGCGCATGACGTCCAGAATAACCCGGATCTGATAACGGGTAAGTTAAATGTACTTGGTCATTTCGCTAGAGTGTTGATAGACTGTGGCGCTACTCATTCAGTCATTTCTTACTCATTTGCCCAATTGACTCAACCTGAGTCTGCCCCCCTCGTATTTGAGTTAGAAGTGTCGATGCCTAGGGGAGAGATATGTCTGGTCAGTCGGATGTACCCAGGGTGCCCCGTGTTGATTGAGGATGTGATGATGCCCGCTAATCTTATTCCGTTGGATATTGTTGAGTTTGATGTGATATTGGGCACGGATTGGCTACATTTTCATCGAGCCAACATAGATTGTTATGAGAAGAGAGTTACGTTCCATCGGCCGGGGTTACCTGTGGTCACATTCACTGGCGAACGTAGTAATGTTAGGCACGGTATCATTTCAGCCGTGCGAGCTAAGAAATTGTTGCAGAAGGGTTGTCAAGGGTATCTGGCTCACGTGGTATTGAACGATAGTGCTCCTGTCAGTTTGGAGAATGTGAAGGTGGTCAGGCACTTTTCCGACGTATTTCCTGACGATTTGCCAGGCTTGCCACCGGACCGAGATGTGGAGTTTTCTATCGACTTATTGCCAGGTACAGACCCTATATCTCTGACTCCCTATCGAATGGCTCCCGCTGAGTTGCGAGAGTTAAAGATTCAGTTACAGGAGCTGTTAGACCAGGGTTTTATACAGCCGAGTATTTCACCTTGGGGAGCTCCAGTATTGTTCGTGCGTAAGAAGGATGGTACTTTACGGCTGTGTATCGACTATCGACAGCTGAATCGGGTAACGATTAAAAACCGTTATCCATTACCTCGTATTGACGACTTGTTCGATCAACTGCGAGGAACTTGTGTATTTTCGAAGATTGATCTACGATCTGGCTATCACCAGCTGAAGATTAAGGGCGACGATGTTCCGAAGACGGCGTTCCGAACCAGATATGGGCACTACGAGTTCTTAGTCATGCCATTCGGTTTGACTAACGCTCCAGCTGCCTTTATGGATTTGATGAACCGAGTATTTCAGCCGTATTTGGATCGGTTCGTCATTGTATTCATCGATGACATTCTGGTGTACTCTAAATCGAAGGCAGATCACATGCGACATCTTTCATTAGTGCTGAAGAAGCTGAGGGAGCATCGATTATACGCTAAGTTCAGTAAATGTCAATTCTGGTTAGACCAGGTGGCATTTTTGGGGCACGTTATCTCAGCTCAGGGTATTCAGGTGGATTCCCAGAAGATAGCAGCGGTGGAGAATTGGGAACAGCCACGAACTGTTTCTGAGGTACGGAGTTTCCTCGGATTAGCAGGCTACTATCGGCGGTTCGTGCAAGACTTCTCAGTGATTGCGTTACCTCTCACGAAGTTAACCAGGAAGGATGTTCGATTTGAGTGGGATGATAGCTGCGAACGGAGCTTTCAGCAGCTAAAACATTGTCTTACTCATGCTCCGGTGCTAGCACTTCCAGACGATAGTGGTAACTTCGAGGTCTATAGTGACGCATCATTGAATGGCCTGGGTTGCGTGTTGATGCAACATGGTAGGGTGATCGCCTACGCATCGAGGCAACTGAAATCGCACGAGATGAACTACCCTACTCATGATCTTGAGTTGGCGGCGATTATATTTGCGTTGAAGATCTGGAGACATTACCTCTACGGTGAGAAGTGTAAGATCTTTACAGACCACAAGAGCCTTCAGTACTTGTTCACCCAGAGAGACCTGAACCTCCGCCAGCGAAGGTGGATGGAGTTGCTGAGTGATTACGATTGCACGATTGAGTATCATCCGGGTCGTGCAAACGTAGTAGCTGACGCACTTAGCCGGAAGTCTCAGGGTCGAGTGGATGCTATATACGCGAGCCGTGCTCCGTTGTTGGCCGAGCTGAGGTCGGCCGGAGTCGGATTGGAGATTGATTGTTCGGGGGCAAAGAATCGAGGGAAAGCATTACTTGCTCACTTCCAGGTCAGACCGATTCTGATTGATCGTATTCTCGAGACTCAGTTGAATGACGCGGAGACTCAAGAGTTGATTCGACTGAGGGGTGAAGGTAAAAAGATCGATCTGCGGATTCGAGAAACCGACGGTATGCTCATGCAAGGAAACAGAATGTACGTGCCAAACGACGCAGAGTTAAAGAAGGCGATTCTCGATGAGGCACACGTATCAGCTTATGCGATGCATCCGGGCAGTACCAAGATGTATCATACCATTCGACCATTCTACTATTGGCCTGGTATGAAGAGGGAGATCGCCGAGTACGTGAGCAGATGTCTTATTTGCCAGCAAGTTAAAGCCGAGAGGAAGAAACCGTTCGGACGACTGCAACCACTTCCCGTTCCTCAATGGAAATGGGAAAACATCACCATGGATTTCGTCTATAAGTTACCCCGTACACTGAATGGTTACGACGGTGTTTGGGTAATAGTTGATCGGCTAACGAAATCTGCGCATTTCATTCTGGTTCGAGAGAAGTTTTCTCTACCACGATTAGCTGAGCTTTTCGTATCGAAGATCGTCAAGTATCATGGCGTGCCAGTCAGCATTATTTCAGATCGAGATCCGAGATTTACATCCAAGTTCTGGACAGCATTCCAGGAAGCCCTCGGCACGAGGCTACTGTATAGTACAGCTTATCATCCACAGACGGATGGACAGTCCGAGAGGACCATCCAGACGCTTGAGGATATGTTACGATCTTCCGTACTACAGTTTGGTGATGCATGGCATCTACGCTTGGACCTGATGGAGTTCGCGTACAACAACAGTTACCATTCGAGCATCGGAATGTCACCATTCGAAGCGTTGTACGGTCGAGCTTGTCGTACGCCCCTATGTTGGTCGGAAGTCGGCGAGAGGGTACTTGAAGGTCCAGAGATAGTTGACGAGACGACTCAGAACATCCAGGTAATCAAGTCTAACCTGAAAGTGGCCCAGGATCGCCAGAAGAGCTTAGCCGATAGACACGCCACTGATCGGGTTTACGTGGTAGGCGATTGGGTGTTCCTGAAGTTGTCGCCGTGGAAAGGAGTTGTACGGTTCGGTAAGAAGGGGAAGCTGAGTCCCAGGTATATCGGACCCTATCTAATCACCGAGCGGATAGGTGAAGTAGCGTATAGACTTGAGTTGCCTCCAGAGCTATCCAGAGTTCATAACGTGTTTCACGTTTCGATGCTACGTCATTACGTTGCTGATCCGTCTCACGTGCTACCTCCGCAGCAGTTAGAAGTTAGTCCTGATCTGGCGTACGAGGAGGAGCCGGTGACTATCCTAGACTGGAAGGATAAGGTTCTACGAAACAAGACGGTTCGGTTAGTAAAGGTCTTGTGGCGAAACCATTCGGTTGAGGAGGCTACTTGGGAGTTAGAGGAGCGGATGAGAGTTATGTATCCGCGCTTATTCTATGTTTATTAATGTTTGCTTGTGTTATGTAAATTTCGAGGACGAAATTTTATTAAGGAGGGTAGGTTGTGACATCCCGTCCCAAGTTTTATAATACGTTGAAGTGAAATGACGAAAATACCCTTACCTACGCGTGAACGGGTACGTTTGGACACGGAATTGGATTTTTGGGGTGTCCTAAATCCTTAAACCTAAGTGGGACACCTGTCCCTATACATGCACGCACACACGTGCCAAACCTAATCCTATTTCTTTTTCTGTTCTTCCTTATCTCTCTCGTTCTCAAACTCTTTCTCTCTCACTTCTCTCGACTCCTCCCTACGGACACACACACACACAAACGATCTCGACTCGATTCAAGCTTCAGGTAAGCTTATTCAAGTTCCCTAGACCTTGGTGAACTCGTACATATTGATTTTAAACCTTGAAACCCACGAAAACAACTCGAACCCGTGATTTGAATTTAGGGTACTATTCATATACTTTTGTTTTGGATCGTTTTAGGTGAAACAAAGATCACCACAAGTCCTAAAACATTCCCACGAACCTCGGAGTACCCAGTTTGCAAAGTTTGGACGTCGGAGGTGGTGGTTTCGAAGTTGGCCGAAATTGGAAGGATTCCCCGAGGAATTTCCAGCCATTTTTCAAGGTATTTGAGTTTCTAAACATGTTCTATATTGAATTTAGAGCATGTAGGAAGAAAAACGAGTGAAAAAGGATGAAAAACGAAGAAGATATGAGGATTTGAAGTTTGGCCGGAATCGGTCGCCGGCGCCGGCGACGGTCGCCGGAAAAACCAGTCCGGCCGGCGACCTGAGGTAGGGGGTGACGGAATATTCCGTCAAAGTTGACGGAATATTCCAACGCCGTTAACTAACGCCGTTAACTGACGCCGTTAGAAGTTAACGGAATATTCCAACGGAATATTCCTTTGCTGTTAGGGAATATTCCCTGGCGCGTGCACAGCACGTGACAGCGCGTGGGGGCGCGTCTGTCCGTGCTATTCCTGGCGCGTGAGGGCGCGTGAGCAGTCCAAAAATTATTTTAAAAATATCACGACGATCGTGACGTCGTGTAGGTCGCGTTGGTATATTCAAATGCCAAAATTGACCTTCGTATGAAAAGTTATTTACGTAGGTCGTGTATGTGTTGTTATTGACGGTTTTGCGATTAATTCACGTATAGGTGAGACGTATCCGACGGACGAGCGCAGTCACACTAGGCTCGGGGGATACGACCCGTCGACATACCAGTGAGTGGGCTTTTGTTTTCAGTATATATATATATATATGACGTTTTTCCCAGAAACGTAAATTGATTGAATTACGAATTGTTTGGATGTGATAATTAGATTGCCATGTCGTATATCTACTATAGTATATGAATATGATTACGATTGCATTCAGTATGCACTGACGCCGAGGACGGCCAGGTAAGTACTGTGGTAGTGCTTGAAATAATGTTAGATTGTGATTAGTTAATCACCTGCACCTCGGGTGTTGTGCTCCGCCAGAGTAGGGCCTAGCCTTCACGTGATCGTTCACCTCACGCACCGTACGCTCAACTTGGATCCAAGATAGGTGCCTAGCCTGTCGTACAGACCACAATAGGTGGTTCCGACTCGTTGGTGACCCGCGATTCGTCGCACAGCCTTCACGTGATCGTAGCACAGAGCGTAATATTATACACCTAGCCTGTCGTACAGACCACAATAGGTGGTTCCGACTCGTGTGCAGGATGATAATAAGAATGATGATAATGATAATGATTGATAGGAATTGAGTATGTTTGATATGGCCTAATCTTGAGCTTGATGATGAGTTGTGATATGTAGACGATGTTTTCGTATATACGTTTATATACGTACTATTTTCTGGGAAAAATTATACTGATTTACAGCGAGGGGTTATTTATGGAATTATGAAATGGTTTTGGAAAACTTTGTTTTTGCCCACTCACCTTTTATGTTTTGCGCCCCTCCAGGTACTAGGTAGCGACGTCGTGGACGTTTAGCGAGGCGCTAAGGCAGTTCTGACAGACTACCACCACTTATGTAGGATTTCTTTCACAGTTGTAACGTTTGTTTTAACTTGACTGCACCTAGGATCGGCTCTGTATCATATGTATATTATAAACTTAACTTTCACGACTGCACTTCATGCCTAATTCGCTTCCGCTGACGCACACGGCTACGTCACTCACACGTGACGGCCGGCACGCCTCGGTTTCCGGATCGGGGTGTGTCAAATACTCTCACCACATAAGAGCATCTCCAAGGGAGATGCTAAAATGTACACATCAGCTATAATAGTAAAAAAAGACCATACTAATATTCTCCAATTGAAGTGCCAAATCCTATGTAGCGATGACATGGATTGGCAGGAAAAAAGTCAAATTTGACAGTAGCTTCAAATATTTTTATTAATTATTAAATGTATTTTATTAATTTTTAATTAATTTAATCATTTATTATAATTAATGTTGAGTTGATCGATGCAATTATCATACTTTTTTTTCTTTTCAATCAAGAAATGTAAACAGATTATTAATTAAACTTTAAGTGTCCTTTATTAAATTTTAATTAATTTAATAATTTATTACATAAAATAATAATTTAATTTGACATATCGATTGAAGAATAGAATTTTAAAAGATGTCAAAGCGTGCCACATAAGCTGTCAAACTTTAAATTTTATGTTCACTCTCCTTCTTCGAAGTCTAAGCACACAACTGTAAATTGTGGGCCTGAATATTTATTTCATTGTTACATTTTTATACATCTTTAATTTTTATTTTTTTGTACCTTTCAGGTTCCAACGGTTCGAGGCTTCGAGTTGTCAACCGCGAGCTTCAAACTTAACGGTTTAACGGTAACTTAGTGAAACTATTGCTAACCGAAATTAGCAACCAATCACCAAAAAATCCAAAAAAACAATTTCAGATCCATTTCTTTTACTAAATATTGGAGCTATCATCCAGCTATATATCCAGCAGCTATGGCGTCGGAAACCGATCGTCTTCTCCGGCATTCTTTCACTTCCGAGGCAGACGACATGGCGGAAGATGCGGACGCAGCGACGCCCTTCCTTTCTAGGTTTTTGAGCTATCCTATTGCTAATACCAATACATCGAGCCACAAGAGGCGTCGCAGGGTCGCTGAGAAACAAGCCTCCGCCTCGCCTCCGCCTTGCCTCCAGCAGTCTTTCAGCCACGACATTGGCCACGCTGCCAAAGAGACTTACTTGATTACTAGCCTCAGCTTCACGCTCCTTCAATACCTCGGGTACCCATTCTTCTTCTTCTTCTTTGGCTCTTCCTAGTTTTACTTGCTCAATGATTGGATTTAAGCTCTGTTTGGTTGCCGAGAAAATTGTAGGAAACAGAAAGAAAATGCGAATATAGAACAAAAATTAACCAGTCTAGCAAATTTGTGAATTATATCGAAGTTTTGTGTTCGATTATTTCTAATCATTTATTTTCATTCAGGCTAGGCTATCTGTGGATCACAAAGTTACTTGCTCTTGGTTGTTATGCTATGTTACTTATGCCCGGATTTCTTCAAGGTGTGTGTGTTTATGTGACTATTTCTATTACATATTCATTGCCCGTATAAATTGTTCCCCTTTTCGTTATCCGTTTTGAATTTCGTCAAATAATAGTATCTACTGATCAAACTTATAAGAAAATTGTCGTGATTTGTTTGGTTTGTTGCTAATCGATGAAAGAAATTGCCACCTGGATTGGATTTTGCACCATCCAGATCATCTTTCAGAAAAGCTCCAAGTTTGATTACTGTTGTTGATGTATTTCAATATTCTCGTCTCTAAGACTTCAGTAGACTCATCTCCGTAGATTTCACACTACGGAGCCATGATATTCTTTGACGTGACCTACTTCCTGAACGTAGATTTGTCTGCTTAACATGATGAGAGCTTCTGTTTTTATTTGTTTTGTTCTTTTAATGTAGTGAATAGTCAGCTGTGCATTTGACCGGAATATAACTTGTTTGTTGATTTTTCTTCAGTTGCTATATGTTATTTCTTTTCAAGCCAGGTCCGGCGTAGTATTGTGTATGGAGATCAACCAAGAAATAGGTAGGTTGATTTTGTGAAAGGAAATTAAACAGTTGATTGCGATTTTGTCAGCTTATGTGCACTCTTTTATGTCATGTATCGTTTACAGGTTGGATCTATATTTGCCTGCAAATAGTGATGGAAAAAAACCGGTAGTAGTATTTGTAACTGGTGGGGCCTGGATTATTGGGTGAGTGAATTTAAATAGATTTGAGCTGTTAGCTCATCAATTCTTATGAGTTTTGTTCTTGAATTAGTACAATGGCCTGGAGGTGATATTCTCTTCGTTTTTTGGGGGATAATGCAAACCATCTTTAGGTGAAGTTTCTGGTTATATAAATATGTGGCCATTTATTTAGTTGTTTGACATTAAGTTTCTATAGTTTCATGCTGGTTTAGGTATAAAGCTTGGGGTTCTCTTTTAGGTCTGCAATTGGCAGAAAGAGATATCATCGTGGCATGCGTTGATTACAGGTAATTTGTTTTCGTTAAAGCAGTACAAATTGTAATGCATGATTTCATTAACTTGCATATGGTGATCTATATGAAGTGTTTGAAAAAGAAAATCTTGGGCAATGAATCAATGATAGACTTGTAAACAACATGTTCACTGTGCCTGATTATTAGATCGATACATTAGCACACTATTCTTTTCCGTTCAACCAAGCTGATCAAGCTTGGCTAATTGGTTAATTTATGCCTTATTTTCTGTTTCCCATTAAAGAACCAGTCGCTGAAACTTGAGCATATTCCATTCTAAAAGTAAAAATGAACCTTTGGTTTTTTATTGTTTATTGTGTACGCATTAAGACTTGTGTGATGTTACTCAAACGAACAGTTTACACATACGTTATGTCCTCTACCCTGTAAGTGTTGATATGCAATATATGATTCTTGCAGAAACTTTCCCCAGGGTACCATCAGTGATATGGTGAAAGATGCTTCTCTGGGGATCTCATATGTCTTCAACAATATAGCAGATTATGGTGGTGACCCTAACAGGTGACAGTCTAATATTTGTTCTTTCCTTCCCTATACATCTCAAAACTGGTTGAGTATATCTATTTATTTATATGTTTTGGTCCTTTTGTGGTTGCTCTGAGTAGAATCTATCTAATGGGACAATCTGCCGGTGCACATATTTCTGCGTGTGCTCTCTTGGATCAAGCAATCAAAGAATCTAAGGGGGAGAGCATTTCTTGGAGTGTCTCCCGGATAAAGGCTTATTTTGGTTTATCCGGCGGGTAAGGTTTATTTGTTGCATTATCATGAATCAAGTGAAACTTTAATGAATTTAGTTCGAATAAACTCAAATTCTAGAAACATGGAAATTGGTAAGCATGGGATATGATAGTAGAAAGAAATCTTCCCATCAGATCATGTACTTTTCTGTATAAACACTACAATCTGCACTACACGCACAGCTCGTTGTAGCATTGAGCTGCAAAGACTGATGACCAGTCGTTACTTTAGTACCATGTTGATAGATCTGTTGATTGACGGCAATGGATGGGTACACTAATTTTCTTATATGCTCCTCACAGGTACAATTTGTTCAATTTAGTTGACCATTTCGATAGCCGTGGACTATATCGTTCCATCTTTTTGAGGTACTTACCAAATGACATTTTGCTAGCCACTCTCTGGTCTACTCCTATTAATTATATTGCACTTTTTCCTGTTTGTTACTTCATGATGCTATTGTGGTGATGTTTCATGCAGCATTATGGAAGGTGAAGAATCCTTGCATCAATTTTCTCCTGAAGTTAAAGTAGAGGACCCAAGCAATAGGAGTGCCGTTTCTCTCTTGCCTCCTATCACTCTTTTCCATGGAACTGATGATTATTCGATACCATCAGACGCTAGGTTAGAATCCCTTAATGTACATTAATATGGGATTTTGATCTGTATAATACTAGTTTAGGCCTCGAAGTACAGACATCTGAATACGACTTCAACTTCTCCACAGAATATATTATGGTGTGATTTTTTCAGAAACTGATGCGTCTTTATATGCAGTAAAGTTTTCATAGACGTGCTTCAAAAGGCAGGAGCCCAAGCTGACTTAATACTATATGATGGAAAGACTCATACAGATTTGTTTCTTCAAGTAAGTGATATTTCTGATGCGAGCCTTTTACAATTGACTGTTAATAACTTACGGCCTCCATTTACTACTCGTATTTTAGTGCACCTATGCTTGTTGAAAGTTCAAATTCTTATAAAGAGATCCGAAGTAGGATATCACAAAATTCATTTATGGGCATCTGACTCTTGGAAGCACTCTGCAGGATCCTCTAAGAGGCGGTAAAGACGAATTGTTTGACCATCTAGTTTCCGTGATACATGCTGGTGATAAAGACGCTCTTGAGCAAGATGCTATGGCACCCCCGAGAAGGCGGCTTGTTCCAGAGCTCTTGTTGAAGTTGGCACGCAGCATTAGCCCCTTTTAGGCCTTGTACACTTGTCAGTATTGATCACCAGTTACGTCCATGCAAAGGAGAGGCTTCAATCAGCTCGCGGAGATCTATTTTTCAAAACACATTACGGCATATTCACTTCGATGAGGTTGCTCCATCATAATCTAAGAGTTGAATGTATCACGAACAAAGACCGGTAGCCTCAGATATATAGAGATGTCTCTCCTTGGAATCCAATTGTTTTAAATGATGGGAAGAATATGCTTTTGTTGTCCATTAATGTAGACTTCAACGCCAAAACACGCAGATTAGCGGTCTTTACTTGGTTTTTGTATTGAACATATTCCTTTTGTTGTTCACAAAATACTTGTTGCCATTCGTGGTTGTTTTAGGCAGAATTGTAAGCTTGTCTCTCGTTTTAACATCTTGTTTGCCTTTCATCACCTATTCCAGCTGAAACGGCTCCAAGAAAGACGGAGAACACGATTCAAATTGAAAGTGAAGGTTCTTCGATATGAAAGAAAAACACGTCTAAAAACTGTGAGCTAGGCTGCAACAAACCATCGTCAATTTCACTGCATCATTCGAAGCTCGCTTTACATTGTTCTGCACATTTCTATTTCGACGTTGTTACAATCATCTACGACACGTTTAAATTCAGTTCTCATCCGTAGAAAGCCCCAATCAATCTGTGTTCATAACCGAAACAAACTTTTCTTACTAATCTCTCTTGAAGGGCACGTACGCGATCCTGAGTCTTGCGAATCTTTCTCCATCGGTAGGCACTGCAGAAACGGCAGAGCCACGATATATAACAATGTAGAAAGCCCACACATAAGGTAAGTCTCTGCATGCTGTTTGATTTTCCGGTACTTTGCTTCCACCGCAGCTCTCAAACCAGCAGCAGATTGGGGACTTGTGGGTTGCTGCAATAGTGCAATAGTTCTCCCTTTTCCTCAGTTGCCATTCCTCAATGTCCACACACAATCGAAGCCACTGCAACAATATGCGTAGAACAGATAGCCATCTACAATACAACACCATGATACACGATTATCTTTGAGAAATGCGCACAAATACAACCGGTTACAAACTCTCAATCAAAAGTAGAAACACCAAACCAATAATAAGTCGTATATAAACCACGATTTAGTGCCACTTGATTGACTTCTCAGTGACACTCAAGTTCTATTTTTCATTGAACTTAGGGTTCCATTCGTGCGTATTTCCCATTACATTTCTAAACAAGTCCAAAACCAAAGTAAAGATAACACTTTGGTACTCAGAAAATTACCAAATCAAATACTTGAGCATAAAACAACCCACCAATTATGTCACAGCCCAATCTGCATAGTAAGATATTGTCCGCTTTGGGCCACGCCCTCACGGATTTGTTTTTTGGCTTCCACCTAAAACGCGTCTCGCTATAGAGAGGTGGGCATGTGCATACAAAGCAGATCACCTTCTCTCCCCCGGGCGATGTGGGATCTTACAATCCACCCCCCTTAAGGGCCCGACATCCTCGTCGGTACATCCGAACGGATGGTGAGTCTGGCTTTGATACCAAACTGTAGCATTCCAGTCCGCATTGTAAGATATTGTCCGCTTTGGGCCACTCCCTCATAGATTTATTTTTGGATTTCCACCCAAAACACGTCTTACTAGGAAGAGATGGACATATACATATAAGTCCATTGCTTGCCTATGATCTCCTCAACGTAGGAGAGTCAATGTCATAATTTGTTGCCGTGGGGGGCTTGTGTTTGCGCAGCCTCTGCCTTTCCCACATCGCCTGGGAGATAGGAGGTGATGTGCCTTATATGTACATGCCTATCTCCCTATAGTGAGACGCGTTTTGTGTGGAAGCCCAAAAACAAATCAGTGAGGGCGTGGCCCAAAGCTGACAATATCTTACTATGCGGACTGGAATGTGACAATTTGGTATCAAAGCCAAACTCACTGTCTGTTCGGATGTGTCGACGAGGACGTCGATCTCCCTAAAAGGGTGGATTGTAGTATCCCACATCGACGGGGTGAGAGTTGGTCATTAGCCTTATATGTACAAGCCCATCTCTTCCTAGTGAGACGCGTTTTGGGTAGTGAGGTTCTCTTACCCAAGAACAAATCCGTGAAGGCGTGGCCCAAAGCGAACAATATCTTTCTACAGCGGAGGCAGGATGTGACAAATTAGCTTCCAAGAATAAAAAAATTGAAGTTTGCAGATAGATAACCAGATGAAATCCAATGAAATGACTGATTCATCTAACATGCACATATGACTTGCAAACTGGGACGACCCATTTTTATGTAAATGACTGATTCATGTTGAGAAATGATAAGGGGAGTCTTTTAAAAGTATGACTCTCTATGTATTCTCTGGCACTTCATTATTTTGGTACAATATTTATTATGCTGGTAAGAAAATTGACATTAAAAATGTGAGCTGACATATCTCATTCATATTTAGTCTTTTAAAAGTATGACTCTCTATGTATTCTCTGTCAATTCACGAAGAGTCTCACTTTGAGAGAGTCCCCTTAGCATATCTCATTCATATTTAGGCAAAATTGTGCTAGATTAATCATTAATTTTAGGTAAAATCATATTTTGTAACACATGTGATAGAATAATTATGAAACGAAGTGAACTCAATGACACGTGATAGAATAACTCTGTCTCACATAATTTTTTTTACCCCTACGCCATTAACCATCTTTGTGACATCCCACATCGCCCAGGGAGTGATCCTTAAATGTATATTCCCATCCCTACCTAGCACGAGGCTTTTTGGGAGCTCACTGGCTTCGGGTTCCGTAGGAACTCCGAAGTTAAGCGAGAAAGGGGCTAGAGCAATCCCAGGATGGGTGACCTCCTGGGGAGCTGCTCGTGAGTTCCCAAAAACAAAACCGTGAGGGCGTGGTCGGGGCCCAAAGCGGACAATATCGTGCTACGGTGGTGGAGCGGGCTCGTGAAGTGGTCCGCCCCGGGCCGGGATGTGACAATTGGTATCAGAGCCTATCCCTGGCCGGAAGTGTGCCGACGAGGACGTCGGGCCCCTAAGGGGGGTGGATTGTGACATCCCACATCGCCCAGGGAGTGATCCTTAAATGTATATTCCCATCCCTACCTTAAATGTATATTCTCATTCCTACCTAGCACGAGGCTTTTTGGGAGCTCACTGGCTTCGGGTTCCGTAGGAACTCCGAAGTTAAGCGAGAAGGGGGCTAGAGCAATCCCAGGATGGGTGACCTCCTGGGAAGTTGCTCGTGAGTTCCCAGAAACAAAACCGTGAGGGCGTGGTCGGGGCCCAAAGCGGACAATATCGTGCTACGGTGGTGGAGCGGGCTCGGGAAGTGGTCCGCCCCGGGCCGGGATGTGACAATCTTGAATTTTTACCTTATAATTTTAGTTAGAAGTGAGGGATTGGGTTACAAATTGAAATTTTGGATTTAATAACAAAATATCTCATGTGAAAGCAAGAGTCTTGCGAGTAGTACTCTATTATCTAAACAAGGTAAGAAAATAAAATAAAAAAGGAAAATGAAAAGTCAATGATTTCTCCACACTAGAAATATAGCCACAAATAGCTGCGGCGGCGAGTCCGCGTTGTTCCGTACGCCGCAGCACACCCAATCATCGTTTCTCTCTCTCTCTCTCTCTCTCTCTCTCTCTCTCTCTCTCGGAATCCGAGGCGTCTCAGGACTTCGATTGAAGCTGCGGTGTTTCTATACAGAAACCGTAATCTCACTCAACTCAAGGTAATTGCACTCTTCAAATCCCTAATTTCAAGCCCTTTTCTATCAATTTTCTCTTTTCCGTTTGGTTGCCGAGAAACCCTGAAATTTAGGTAAGTAAGTAAATTAGCTTGAAATGGAGCTTGAATCCGTTCGCAATCTTGTGTCATTGCCTACTTGTTTCCATTTCAATTAAAAATTGTTCGCAATCTTCTGTCATTGCTTACTTGTTTCCTTTTCAATTAAAAATTTTCTTACTTTTTTGTGAAATTAGTGCTAATAGATTGTGAATTATGCTTCAAGATTGGATTTTTGAGTTGTGGGGGTCTGGATATCTGGTTAATTTGATTTTTTTTTTGTATAATTACTGTATGTTGGTGATGTTCCTGACTCTTGAAGCTCCAATTTTATTTCGTAATCTTGGACATTTCAACTTAAAGATCGAATTTTTGAAATATATTTATATACAATAAACATGAGTGTGTTTATGTGTTCAGTTTGATTTACTTTAGTAGCGGTATTTGAGTTCAGTATCGTACTTGGTTGGTTTTCTGATCTACCAATGATTTTATTATGTAGTGCAGAGTACTTTCTGGGTGGTCTCTTACAAAAGAAGTTGCTTCTTCGTAAATATGGAATCTGAGAATTTTATTGGTCTCCTTGCTTCTGGTGATTCTGTCATCGAGAATGTGGGGCACGAAAGTGATGTTCAATATGAAGTTAAAGAAAATGGGGAGGATCTGGGGATGGAAGGTGATGTTCACTGTGAAGTTCAACCTAACAATGAGAACCTGAGGCATGAAAGTGATGTTCAATATGAAGTTAGCCATTGCATGCTGGAATCAAACCTTGAAAAAGAATTGGTTGAAGGTGATTCAGATATGGAAATCGAGGACATAAACAACCTCCCTGCCTTGGACAGTTCTAGTTCGGCAAATGTAGAAATCAAATTAGGGGGTAACAAGGACGGGGATGCTCATTGTATACTGTCTGAAACTGTTACAGTTGCAGGGGAGTCAAATGTTTTGTTCCCAAAGGTGCATGAAAATGGTTGCCTTCCGGTCCAAGATTCAAGTACCTTTAAAGTCCCCAAAAAGGGCGGCACTTGTATCCTTCTTCCACATTTGTTTTTTCTTAAGGTTTTCTCCTTGTTTATTTTCAAGCACTTTCCAGCTGTGTAACTTTGTGGCATGTGCAAATAGGTTTACTTCTTCAACCATATAATGCAGTATGTTAAAATTAAGAATACTGAAATGCAGGTTCTCCTCATTAATACCATTATCTTTGAATTTTTGTTATCCGTAATTCAACATTGCCAGCTGTATCAGGTGTTAAGAGAGCTAGAATGACAGTTGATGAACATAAAGCTGCAGTGCGTGTGACATATGAGTCATTGACAAGGTGGGGTTGGAGTAACCATTGTTGCATAATGTTTTCATATGCACACTTAAGCAAAAAATACAAAGTATATAGAGTATTTCCAATTGCAGTTTTCCATTTCTCAATTTCTTAATGAATTGTCATAATTTTTCTAGAGCTAGTAAACAAAAGCTTGAAGAACTATTACAGCAGTGGTCAGAGTGGCATGCAAAGCATATTTCTTCATCTCATGTAAGACTTCTCGTTTAGTTGCTCATCATATTGAATACTTTATCTTGTGACGTCACTTTCCGTGGGATGGATCATCCAAAGTCTTAAGTTTTAAACAAAGTTTAAGTTCCATTTTCTGTTTGAACGAAGAGTTGCTCAAAAATCAAAATTCAGGGTGGGTTGAGTTTAACAATCCTCGGTTTTGGAAGTAATTTTGAACATTTGGCACTGAGAGGTGGCTTGTGAAATGCAGTAAACTTTGAAGAATGATTTTGTTGTTGTTATAATTCTGGTTATATGGCATGAAAGCAAGAGTATCTTAGAGAATGAGAGGTCTTCAATTGGTAGAGTCCAATCAATAAAATCGCTATTACCCTGTTTTGATTTGTTGACTAAAATTATGATGATGTGTTTTCTTGCCTTATTTTTGTTTTTCTTTTGACTGTTCGGTTTATGATTACTTGTATCATGTTATCTTTCAGGATTCTATTGAAGTAGTGGAATCAGGTGAAGAGACTTTCTTTCCAGCTCTTCATGTTGGCATAGAGAGGACGTCTGCTGTGGTATGGTCCTGCTATTGTGTCTACTTTTCTCTACATGCGATTTGTGTGCTTGAGTTTGGGTGCTTTTCTGATTACTTATAAAAAATTTCGTATTATACTTAGCAGCTAAAGTTATGCAGCCACTAGTTGTCATACTTGGCGACATCTCCTGATTTAGATTTCTTCAATTTGTTAATTTTTCTGTTTGTCACAAAAACTAGAAAAAGGAATGTTTTATAAAGTTTCATTGTTTAGTACCATTTGTTAGTTTTTCTGAAGTATTCTTTCATGTTCAGTCTTTTTGGATGGACAACCAAACACGGAAGGCAGATAACAACGAATCCAATATTTTGGATAACAATGATGTGCCCCTGTATGATCGGGGTTACGCCTTAGGTTTGACTTTGGCTGGTGGCTCAAGTAATGCAGAGGGGTAAATATTTTTATCAATTTTAAATGTGGTAGCATCATGTTATTGGTTTTATGCTTTATGATGATGGTATTACTATATTTGTTGAAGGTTTTGTAGTTGGTTCCTCATTTTTCATGTTTTGATTTAATCCTTCTGATAGACATGTTTATGTCCTTGATCTTCTTGAGGGAGAAACCACCAGATAATTAAAAATGAATAATGAGTATCAAGAGTGAAGGGTGATTGGGCTCTGAATATTGTTAGGTGTCTAAGTAGAGGTCTTCATTTAATCCTTAATCTCATTATGACATGACAATCAGGATTCTTTGTATGGTAATCTGGTGGTGAAATGTTTGAATCCATTTCATGGTTGTCTTCAGCCTGACTTCTACGTATAAGCAAAAAGTTGTTTTGCAGATGTTTGATATCTTTCTTTCTTTATTTTTGTTTATTGTTTCAGAGGCTTGGAGATTATAGATGATGCAAGCCGTTGTTTCAATTGTGGCTCTTATAGTCATTCGTTGAAAAATTGTCCAAAGCCTCGTAACCATGCTGCTGTCAACAGTGCCCGTAAACAGCTCAAGTCCAAACGTAATCAGAATGCTAGTTCTCGCAATCCAACACGATACTATCAGAATTCTCCAGCTGGAAAGTATGATGGTTTAAGGCCTGGTGCCCTCGATGCTGAGACACGGAAGCTTTTGGGTCTTGGGGTAAGTGATCACTCATTGTGTTTAATACAGAACACTTGTTATTGTCTACTGGTGTTCCTTAGAATTATGAGGCAAATACAGTTAGTTGAACGTTAAGCTCCTATTCCAGATTGTATTATTATAGAAGCTTAATGATGTGCTTGCGGTCACATGAATCTAGAATATTAAGCACAGATTTATTTATTAATTAATTTATTTATTTGCTCGTGTGCAGGAGCTTGATCCACCACCTTGGCTTAACAGAATGAGAGAAATTGGTTACCCACCAGGATATCTAGGTATTTGAATATATTTTACTGAATTGGCAGTCACTTAAAGCAACTGATTATAAATAATTGTTTAGTTCCATCACAGAAGTACCCAAAAAAAAACTTGGTGAAGTGTTTTCAAATTTACATTCCATTTTGCCAAGGACAAACCAAAAGGGGAAAGAAAGTAGTTAGGTTTTTAGCAGGGAATTGATCTGCCCCTTGTGTCCTCCAGCTTCATTTACTTTGCCAAATTTTTACTAGGCAGAAAAAAAGCTTGTGGTTCTGATTTGATGCATAATCAATGGAAAGTTGCTGAAGCTCTGATTAGACGGTTCATATGGTTGAAATGTTATATACGGGATTAGGCTGTGCATTCGAAACATATTCGAATAGTACATGTTGAAAAGTTCAGAATTATTATTGCAATTTAATACTTGATTCTGGTACTGCATTGTTTGTGGCTGTGCAATGTGCATTTTGAAGAGATTACCCGGCATTTGCAAATGTATGAGGTTTCTTGCTTTGTCATGTATGGGATTTTCATATGCTCGGTTTATGGAGAGTACAACAACAACAACAACTAAGCCTTTTCCCACTAAGCTCAGTTTATGGATAGTGATGTGCTAAAATCCTGGATAGCACCCTTGACCGTCCTGTTTTCTAGAAATATCAAACCTAGGTTTCAAAAAGCTATTTGTTAGTCGTACTTTTAATTTATTGTACTTCCCTTTTCCTTTTAGATTTAAATTCTGTTTTCAACTCATAACACTTTGTGTTGGCATTTTTAGATGTAGATGATGAAGATCAGCCATCGGGGATAATAATATATGCAGATGGTGAAATTAAGGAAGAACAGGAGGATGGGGAAATTATTGAGACAGACTTTGCTGATCCAGTGAGGAAGAAGACGGTCAAATTTCCAGGAGTAAATGCACCAATCCCAGAAAATGCTGATGAGAGACTTTGGGCTCCTGGACATTCATTTGAAGATCTCTCTAGGAACCGTTCACACAGCAGAGTGAGCCATCATTCAGAACCTGTCAGCAGAGGTCATCACCGCGAGCAAAGGTGGTCCAGGGATTATAGAGACGATGGGCCTCCTGGCGTTGATCCAGGTTTTTCGCCATCTAGTTACCCCCCAAGATATGGTAGTTATGATTACGGGTACAACTCTCACAGTTCAAGTAGTGCTTCAGCACCAAGAAGTCCTACCTTCGGGAGGTCCCAGTCAGACAGAGGTAGAAGAATCCCGTCATTCAATGAAGGTTCTTTTCCATACTCCAATTCTCGTCATTCACCAAAGAATTATGACTTGGGCAGTACTGAAAGTTGGAACGATGGAAGCAGGAATGACTACGACCTTGATCTTTCAACTTATAGTAGGGATAGGCTAGATAGGCATCGCCATCACCGTAGGAGGTAATGGCAATGACATGTAGCTAGTAGAGATGCTTACTGTGATGGATGTAGGGATAGTTTAATCCAAGGAGGGAGTT
The DNA here is from genome assembly GCA_963580275.1 of Crataegus laevigata. Lineage (NCBI taxonomy): Eukaryota > Viridiplantae > Streptophyta > Magnoliopsida > Rosales > Rosaceae > Crataegus > Crataegus laevigata. Next base: position 6,672,650 of record OY756945.1, read on the forward strand.
GTACAAAGAACTAGATGTGAGGAGTTTAGATGGCTCTGTGATCATCAGCTGCTGTTGTTGTATGTTATTCTCTAATTTAATGTACTCGAAGATTCGAAGTTTGTAAACGTTGTCGCTTTCTCATCAACATTTAAATAAAAATAAGAATTTATGGTAAGAGTGAAGTTGAAGTGCAGGGAGTTAGGATTTTGTCAAGAACTACTGCTTGTTTATTAAAAAAAAAAAAACTTTTATTTGTCATTAAACTCGTAGAAACTAAGGGTTTCCCTTTCAATTATATCTCCATATTTCTATTGTAAAAAACCATTACATAGGAGATAAACACTTCAAATCCGGTACTTTAGAAACTAAGATTTTATTTTTTGTCATCAATCCCTATAAAGATATTTCAAACCAAAAAGAGAAATATTGGGCTTTGGTTTTGCCAAAAAAAAGAAATACTTGGGCTTTGAGCTTGGGTTTACTTTTCTACTTTATTAGGGATTTCCTACCAAACGATGGTAAAAAAAAAAAAAAAGTTTACCTTACTATTTAAAATTTGATATTTGAAGTTAGTCAGTAGTACAGTTTGGTGATATTCTTTTTTATTTAAAAATGAAAGATTTTGGGTTTGAATCTTGTGGATAGCCAATTCAATGCCAAGTTAAGCTGCCCAAAGTGTGGCTTAGCTGAACTCTTCTCTTAGGTACTTGAAAAAAAAAATTCGATACTTGAGGGTCAAGCTTATAAAATTGTGTTTTTACTTATTGATAAAGGGAACACCAATGCAAATTCATGTTTGGGTAAGGAGAGAGACTTAAGCACAACCAGAATCGGATATTTATTTGTTTACATTTTTAGACAAACAGAGGTAAAAATGAGAATTTGAGAATACACACATCACCAATCTTCTGCCGTAAAAGGTTTTTTTGGTAAGTCGCTAAAACTAGATATTTATCCGCCTATTATGCATCTCTTCACTTGTGTGGCATATCAAAACGAAACTAGATGTTATTCGCTTATTACACACCTCTTTACCTTCGTAGCGCATCGAAACAAAAAGAGGTGAAAAGTGTCGTAAGGGTAATTTGGTAATATAAAACACCCTTCTCCTCGTGTGGGGAGTAAAACCTAGGTTTTTTCTTGGATATTATATAAGTATTTCGACTGACTGCTCCTGCTTTGTACATGTCTCTCTCAAACATTCACTTAAACTATTCAATAAAAAGCTTCAGTGGGCCACCACCGATGGTTACGTCGAGGACGCGAACTTCAGCTTCAAGCCAATAAAGAAAAAGAGGAAATTACAGGTCTTTTTCCTTAAACCCTGATCCCTCTTTATTTTTTCCAATTAGGGTTTTTCTCGATTTCCCTCCGTTTTGCTTCATGCCGATTTTTTTGTGGGTTTCTGACTTCGTTGCTGATTGCAATTCGGCTGTGGCCGGCGGCGTTAAGTCCCAATTCTTGTTTCCGACTCGCCGTTGATCGCAATTTTGTTGAGTAATTTGATGACTTTTTAATTTAAAAAAAATTTTAATTGAATGGTTTTTTTGGTGGGATAATTTGAGCAGCGAATTGCTGAATTTTGGATTTGGGGATTAGGGATTTTAGCTCTCGGCGAGGTAAAGATTTGTAATTTATTGAAAAAATTGGGGGATTGATAATTGTGTTTGCAAATTGGGGATTTGAGCGGATTGATGAATTTGATTATTTTAATAGGATTTTGAAATTTAATTTAGAATAATTTGATGGTTTCGCGTGGAATGTCATGATTTAAACGTGGTAATTGGTAAATGTTATCAAACAGCAGCTGCATTGTTATCGAGATTATTAATTTGTGGATGAAACTTTAATAATTTCCTGCAGTGTTGATGCACACTCAAACATTCTGTTTGTAATCTTTCATACTAAATGTTCGGTAATTTATAGTTTCAGCATGGATGTACAAATATACAATTCAGAACAAACTCTTGGCCATATGCCTAACCACCCGGGGCTGAATTTGAGTCCTTTTTTGCCGGGAGGGGATAGTTTACGTTGTCAAGCGTTGAAATGCCCAGTAGGTTACTTGGGGGATTGGCGCAAAGGTCCTAAAGTTATCCGCTTTCGTAATTTCGTGAGGAAACTACTGTAAGTCTCTTAAGCTCGCATTTCAACATAAGCAGATACATTAAACTACGCTTGCGTAGTCTTAAGCATTTGTTTTATTTGTTCTGACTTTTGAAATTCTTCCACAGTAATGAATACTTCTTAATACGTACCAATTACGGGTGTGGAGAGATGGCATCTGATTATGCGGCTGTCGTGGAGAACCAGCTATTTATGGAGGCTACTTCTGAGGTCTGCATTCACAATAAATTGAATTTAGCTTGATAAGTTTGTTATTTTATCTATGTTTTTGCTACTAAATGGGAAAAACTTCATAGCCAATCGTGGCCATGCCATTGGAAATACCTTTTGTATTCTGATGCTTAATAATTAGTCCTTGTAACATGTTTTTGAGTAACTCGGTGACATCATCAACTAGCTTCAAATTCTTTAAAGAAAAAAAACTTTTTACTTGAATCGTGTAGGATATATTTTTGCTATCTTGTCTGCCTGAAACTTTATGAATATGTGTTAGTTATCCTGAATTTTTCAAATTTTGATATATTTTAGGAGGAGTATGTGAATGTGGAAACATTATCTCATCGGCTGCAAAAATTACTCAACCTATATGATGCAAACTCCAGTCAACCAGCAGTTTCTGCAGAAACACCTTTCAACTGCTTGGGTGGTGCTAGTAGATCTGACTCCGTTTGTAATAATGCATTCATAGCTAACAATGCTGACGATGTTAACCTCATAAAAGGTGGGCCATTTGAACAGTCCATCTTAAACATAATTAACAATTGGTTAGTTTTGGACATATTTATCTAATAGCATAATTAATTTCTCTTGCAGGATTCCCTTTTAATGGTGATAAGCAGGGAGCTACTAAAAGATTCATTACTTCCGATGAACTGGACATGCCTTTCCTGACAGGCCTAAGACAGGCTTCTTCTGAGACTGTTGTTCCTCTTGAGGATGCTTCAACATCATTCGCTGCATACTCCAATGCCAATCAAGGATATCTGAATTACATTTCTGACATATCATCTGATTGTCAGGTTCAACAGCAACATCTTGGCCATGGTATGGGTTTGTTTTAGGTCCCCAAATCATATAATCTAAATTACATTCCTGGAGATATAGTTCTTGATTCCATAATTAGCTACAGGCTACAACTTAGTATCTAAATGACATACTCCTTTGAGATTTTTGGTGACTTTATTGGGATGTCTTGGTTTTGCTCTGAATTACTGTAGAAGTAGCATTATTGTGTTCTTATTATGAAACAACATAGTTGAATCCAAGGCCATATTGCTCATGCTCCCCAAGTTCTCCCATTTTACATTTGATAAACTTGCTTGCTATATTGTATGTTCACTGATCCAATATGTTCTCAAGGAGACTATTTGCATCTGTTTATCAACAGGCGTGCACTTATTTAGAGTTGTAAATTATGTTATTAGAGAATTTATATTTCTAGAAGTAAAAATATTATATAGGAAAAGTGTAAAACATACTTGAGTTTAACTAGTCTATCCGCTCAAACATCTTCACTAAACCCTTTATGCTGTTTGCCTGTTTCTAACAAGGTTCTTTTATTTTTATTTTTATTATTTTTATTTTTATATGTAAAGTTGTATCCTCTAAATTCGAAGGTCGTTTGGGGAGTAACCAGAATGCTCAATCGGTTGTTTTTCCATCCACAGAGGGAGAGTTTTCAGTGTTTTCCTCTTCTAACTTGCTGATCCCTCAACATGTTCCAACGAATGTTCCTGTAGTCTCCAGAGAGATCTCAACTCTTGAGGATATATTGCAATCTTGCTCCCAGATGATAAAGTCTCAACATAACCGGAAACGATCCCTTCATCCTTTAATGTGGTCTCAGGTTCCTCCAGTACAGTCACATGGTGCTCAACAGTATGCTTCAGATGGACCCAGTGCAGGAAACATTGAAGATCTGCTGCCTTTGTCAAAAAGGTTGAAGATGGGTAACAAAAATGGAAGTAATCATCTATTGGCTCCTTCAGTTGTTCAACATTGTGTTCCTGGAGGACTTTCATATCTGCAGCAACAGTCTGAATCTCCTACATCCATTAATTCTGAAAACATAGTGCAATCTTGTTCTCAGATGATAAAGTGTCACCATAACCAAAAACAATCCTCTCATCCATTGAAGTTGCCTCAGGCTCCTCCAGAACAGTCACATGGTGCTCAACAGTATGCTTCAGATGGACCCAGTTCAGGAAGCATCAAAGATTTGCTGCCTTTGTCAAACATGTTCAAGATGGATAATAAAAATAAAAGTTCTCATGTATTGGCTCCTACAGTTGTTCAAATTTGTGTTCCTGGAGGACTTTCAGATCTGCATCAACAGTCTGAATCTCCTGTCTCTATGTGTTCTGAGGATATAGTGCAATCTTGCTCCCAGATGATAAAGGCTCAGCATAACCGAAAACGACCCTTTCATCCATATTTGCAGCCTCAGTTTCCTCCTGAACAGTCACTTGGTGATCAACAGTATGCTTTAAATGGACCCAGTTCAGGAGATATTGAAGATATGTTGCCATCGTCAAAAAAGTTGAAGATGGAGAACAAAAATGAAAATTACCATATATTGGCTCCTTCAGTCGTTCAACCTTGTGCTCCTGAAGGACTGTCATATCTGCAGCAACAATCTGAATCTCCTGTATCTATTAACTCTGAAGTAACGCATGTGGAGATGGAACCTGTAAATAATTTCATACAAGAATCAATGAGGATCAATGACGTTACAAAATGTGATTCTGACAATATCCTTAAACTGAACTCTGAAAGTGTGCCCATTCCTTCTGGGGAAGGATCTGCTTGTCATCAGAGGGAACAGGTAGACCTTACTAGCAGTAGTGAGATTATAGACAATGTGAAAGCATTTTCTGGAAAAATGGGGTCGAAGAGTTTCCATTTTTCCTCAGAAGAGCTTAAAGAGGGAACTATGAGGACTGAGTTCATCCAGACAGAGCCAGAACCAGACTCTGATTTTGAGGAAGTAATAAAGCCACAGAATACAGAAACAAATAGTGTCCTATTGACAGAACTATTTAAAGAAGAGAAGATCAAGGAACATTTATCGAATCTTGGGCAGAGCATTGATCAGGTAATAATTTATATTCATCATTACTACTGCTCCAAGAGTTTCAACTGTTTTTAATTGCCTAGGTTTTCATTCTTTTAGCATGAAGGGTAACATTCTTATGCATGTTGTTTAAAACAGAGTATCTTGATGGAAGACAGAGAAAACAGTGAGAAAGTGTGTCAGTTGTGCGCATTAGGAAAGCTGTTTTTTGCACCTGCCCAAATATATTGCTCATGCTGTGGTCTCCGTATCAAGCGCAGTGTAAACTATTACTGCACACTAGACAAGCATAGTTCACGATATTGTTTTTGTAACTTGTGCTATAAGGGGTCTCGAAGAGGAAATATCTCATTTCATGGGATCCGTATCTCAAAGGCAACACTTGGTAGAAAGAAGAACGATGAGGAAACTGAAGAACCGGTAAGTAAAGTCATACTGTCTTCTTATCTGCTGAGATCGTGAAAGTAATTACTGAATTCCTGAGACTTTTTATGTGCTTGCAGTGGGTTCAATGTGATAAATGCAAGGGCTGGCAACATCAGATATGTGCTGTCTTGAATGATAAAAGTGCTTTGGTAGGCCTAGCTGAGAACACATGTCTCAAGTGCTTGTTAAAAGAAACAGAATGTGGGGAGCTCAAGAACTTACCAAAGAGTTCTGTTTTCAGTGCAAAAGATCTGCCAACTACCATGCTTAGTGACCATATAGAACAAAGACTCTTTAGGCGCCTCAAGCAAGAGAGAGAAGAGAGAGCAAAAGTCGAAGGAAAAGAGTTTTTTGAGGTAAGAAGAAATCTTCGATTTGGAATTTTGTACTTTCAGCTTATCTGATTTATTTTTCATTCTACTGAGAATTTTATTTGTTTTGAGATTTGCGCAATTTTGATCACTGGATAGGTTTCGTGAGATGAATGCCTAGCGATTAGGGATAATCAATTTAATCATGGGCTGCTTGATCTTTGTTTTGGATAATTGTGTGTGTATCGTCATACAGAAATGTTCATAATCTAAAGTCCTTTGAAGCTTCTTGTTTGTTTTTTTTTTCTTAATGGGTTGTTAGGTCCCGGGAACAGAGGGTTCTGTTGTCTAAATGGCTTGTTCTGTGTATTTTTAATTTTTTTTAAATTTTTTTGTTTTTTTGTTTTTAGAAGATAAATGGTTTGTTCTGTTGAAAGTGTAAAAAGAATACATCCAATTTAATGAGAATAAATACTCTGCCTTTAAGTCACATGCTAATCAACTCAATCACGCTGGTTCAATGTAAATTAAATTTTGATTTGCAAGTCCTGTTTTGATATTCACACAGAATGTATTTACGGTATACAATCCTTTCTGTCTACTTATTGTTTATGCTTGCTTTGATGGGTTGATAGGTTCCAGGAGCGGAAGATCTTGTTGTGAGAGTAGTGTTATCTGTTCAAAAAACACTAAAAGTTAAGCAGAAGTTTTTGGATCTCTTTCATGATGAGAATTACCCTGCTGAATTCCCATACAAATCAAAGGTGAGACAGCTTTTACAATCCATAGACTTCTTTTTCCCATTGAATCTCCTCTCCTTCGGTATAAATTTATAATTGCTTGTTTATTACAACTTTAGGAAAACCTAATTGAACTTTTTTTTCCTTTTTGCATCCAGGTTATTCTTTTGTTTCAGAAGATTGAAGGGGTAGATGTATGCCTTTTTGGATTGTATGTGCAGGAGTTTGGCTCAGAATGTAGTCACCCGAATAAGCGTTGTGTTTATATCTCATATCTGGATTCTATTAAGTACTTCAGGCCAGAGATAAAAACCGTGACTGGAGAAGCTCTTCGTACATTTGTTTATCATGAAATACTGGTAGTTACCTCTTTTCCCTATCATTATTGAGTCCCATGTTATTGGTATGTAAATCGACACATGTTTACTTACATGTTCTGTTTTGCTATATTTTTCTACAGATAGCTTACCTTGAGTTTTGCAAGAAACGAGGTTTTGTTACCTCCTACATATGGGCGTGTGCCCCTTTAAAGGGTGAAGATTATATATTACACTGCCATCCAGAAATGCAGAATATGCCCAAGCCTGAGAAGCTGCGGCAATGGTCTCCCTCTCTCTCTCTGTCTCTCTCTCATGTGTGTTTGTTTGTCTTTTTGTATGCATTTCTACATATTTTCCTTCTCTGATTTTAACTAGTTCACTTGTGCAGGTATCAGTCAATGATAAAAAAAGCAGCTGATGAAAAAATTGTGGTCAGTCACACTAATTTATATGATCGGTTTTTTATCCCCACTGGGGAATGTAACTCCAAGGTAACAGCAACTCGTTTGCCATATTTTGATGGTGACTATTGGTCTGGTGCTACTGAGGATGCGATCAGGGCGATTGAACAAGGGATGGCAGACACGCAGAAGAAATCAAAGAAAACAATAACAAAGAGAACTTTGAAAGCCATGGGGCATACAAATCCTTCTGATGGCTCCACCAAAGATATTCTTCTGATGCAGAGAGTAATTATTCTAAACCTTTTCCTTTCTAATTCTTCCTACTAAATTGGTGGCTTAAAAGCTACCTTCTAATTATCTAACTCTTCACTTTGCATACTCTAGATGAAGCAACCTTGGTGGCTTAAAATATACCCTATCTATTCAAGTGAGACAAGTGTGCGAACTCTGATACATATGGGTACAAACAGAGCACAAACTAATGCTTGATTAATACGATTGCCTTCATATTGATCGGCTACTTCCCTAGGGTGTAAGGAGGGCAATATATTATCCAGATTCTGTGGTTTCCTGGGAAATATCTCAATTCCTTGATCACAATATCAATATTTGAGTGTGTGAGTGTTAGCCTTAAATTTCAACAATGATAACAGTCAATAGGTCTTCGGAAAGAATAAAACATTTACAGGAGCATAGTCAATTGTTTTAATGCTATTAATAGATTTACCCTCTTTTTCTACCTGTTATTATCTCTCGATCTTATTTTGTTGCGTCTTCCTTTTTAGATGGGTCAAACCATTTTACAGAGTAAGGAGGACTTTATAATTGTCGACATGCAGTATGTTTGCACGCACTGTCATGAAGCAATATTATCTGGAAGACGCTGGTCTTGTGGTCAGTGCAAAAGTTTTCACCTCTGTGAAAGGTAATGAATTAATCTGAAGTCTTTCCTTCTCTTCCAAACATTATTGTCTCCCTTAATAAGAATGTTCTCAATGAAATGTACTATTGTTCATCCTTCTTAGTTACCTGATATCTTATTTCCCAACAAGGAATGAGTGGGATGAGCACTACTACATAATTGACGTGTAACGTTTATCTCTATTTACTCTTTGAATGTATATGTTGCAGATGCCATGACGCTGAGCGCAAAAATTGTGGACAGGACATTCACATCTCCATCAACATGGAACGACATGTGCTTTCTCAGGTGAACTTTAAACCTTATGAGCTCTATGGTATTCTTGTCCTTGAAGCACTGCATATCTGCAGACAGGATTAGCCTGCCCACAAGATAACTAAGCGAATGGCAAAGGAAATATAAAAAATTATACCAGTCAATTAGTGTTAACATCTACCAAGCTTAAAATAATATGAACCGGCCTAGGTATTACCAAATACATTGTAGATTTAAATATATGCTCCCCTTAATAGTTAGAGTGACATATTTGTACTTATAACAATTAAATCTGATTAATTCGTATGACTTTTGCTCTTTTTCAGGTTGTGGTGGAGGATATGCTTTCTGACACTAAGGACGAAGATGTTATTTCGAACAACAATTTACTTGAGAATAGGCATAGTTTCTTGAGCTTGTGTGAGAAAAAACATTATCAGTTTGGCACACTTCGCCGGGCCAAGTATTCCTCAAAAATGATTCTGCATCATCTCCATAATGCTACTGCCCTAACTTCTGGGTACACATGCAGTCTTTGCCATAAGGATGCTGTGATTGATCAGAGATGGGTGTGTGAAATGTGCCCAGAGTTTGATGCTTGTGCAACATGCTATCAAGAGAAAGGAAGCTCTTGTCATATTCATAAGTTGACTCAAAGTTCTCCCTCAGGTAGCCGTAGCCATACGACAGAGAGTCAACAGGCACCAAAAAAAGGATTTCTGGTATAAAAGTTATAATTTTTAATATTTCAACATTTCTTCGGATTTGCATGTAGTAGTTTTCATCTTTTCTCGTGATAATGATATTATTAAAAATAATGATAAAGATAATATTCATTATTCCTTCTTCTTTGCAAATAGTAATTTTAGTTAGCCAAAGGAATAGTTGCACTGTGCGTGTGTGTGTACGTGTTTTTGGCGATGTTCAGTTTCTTTGTCAGGTCATTATGCTTTGATTAGACTTATAGCGTGAACATGTGGTGCAGATAAAACTGCTGGATGTTTTACAGCATGCAACAACATGTTTCCCAACCAAGATTCAGCCTTGCTTTTACCCAAACTGCCTCCAAATGAAGAAGCTAATCTACCATGCAGTCAAGTGCACGGTTCGGGCTTCAGGAGGTTGTCAGTTCTGTAAGAAGGCATGGTCCGGATTGATTTTGCATTCGATAAACTGTAGAAAACCAAATTGTACCACACCGCGTTGCATGTGAGTATTCTTTGCATTTAGCGACCATACCCTCCACACAAAAAGGGGTCTTGCTTTTTTCGTTTTCATTATCTGCATGACCATAATTGCTCTATTTTTTTTGATCATTTATCGGATTATTTGGTATTGAAGGGATCTGAAGAAGCAGGCAGAAGAGCTTCGGCTGAAGAATTAGTCAGGTAGTGAGCAGTGAAGGTTGCTAAGAGTTGATAGTCTAAAGTGTACAGAATAGGGCAGGATTGTCAACAGCGGCAGCCTAATGTATAGAAAGTTGAGAAGCAGGATAACTTCCAGCGTTTAAGTATTGCAGCGCTCAACGATGTTGTCAAATAAAAAGACAGTAAAATCTGAGTCTAGTACCAACCCCATGTATACAAACTTTGTGGCACACCTTAAGACGGGTTGTGATTCGAGGGGTTGGTACGGTTCCAAAACAAAATAGGCTTAGAAAAGGTATGCTTTTGATAACTGGTTAAGGCTCTTTCTGCAGTCCTTACCCCTTCCCTGAACAGACTAGTTTTCTCGGACGTCGGTAGACGAGCACATGTTTAGAATTGGTAAATCAGAGACTCTAGTTTGAGGCAATCGCAGTTTTTATGTGTTCTTGTCGTTCTTTAGGTTTCTGATGTAATCTTCCGGCGACTTGATCATTTATGTACTTGTACATGTAAATTCAATGTCGTTTATTAGTATTTACCAGAAAGAGCTTTCTTGTGTTGTGTCTTCTCTGTGCTCTAGTTTTTTGAAGGAGGATTTGAGCTTGGAATGGAATCTCTTGTTTGTCAATCAGCTAATACTTCTGCGAGAATGAGTCGAAAACAAGATAAGATAATGATCAAATCGAGAATATTTTATATTATTATTATTATTTTTAACAGAAATATCAGAAAATGATTGATGTAGACAAACTCAACGATCACTTCTATCGATTTCAAATTTTATGGACAAAAGTGAAAAATTATGCCAAATTTTCAACTAAAATGCCATAACAAAATGAATACACAAAGCAGGAGAGCAGTATCGTCAGCAACGTGCCAAAAAACCAAATGAAGAAGAATGGTCCTACGCGGACTAAAGCTGACGTGTCATATCTCAGTTGAAAGAAAGCCTGAAAATCATTCGACCGCCACCACCTTGGTCGTCCGCGCAGGGAACAGATCCAAAAATCGAAATCCCCAAAATAATAAATCCCCCTTCTTTTCCTGTCAAAACCCTAAATTCTCCATCCCTGAAACATTTCAGAGCTAAAGGAAAAAGAAGGAGAAATGGCGGCGGTTCCGGTTGTCCGGTTCCCGATCTTCAGTGCAGTGAGGGTTATAGGAGTGATAGTGGCGGCTCTGGTGCTCACGTGGAACGTTCATTTCCGCGGTGGATTGGCTCTCAGCTCCGATGACAAAAGTCTTATTTTCAATGTACGTATCTGCCCAAATCCTCATTTTCTCACTTTCTTCTCCTTGAAGTTCTAATCTTGATTTTTCATAACTTTTTTATATTAATCTGTTGGGAAATTAATTTCGAATTTTGTTTAATGGTTGATGGGTTTGCTTAGTTGACTTGTCCTGGGTACTGGGTTTATCATGTAATTTGTTTTAAAGCTTAATTGTTGTCCATTTATGCAATACTATGTTTCTCTTCTTTGCTTATATCTTAAGCTAGTTCCGAGTTAGATTATGATATCGTCCCGATCAAAGAAAGCTCATTCTATTAAATTTTTATAGTTCACTATCATCTTGAGCTGGAAATTGATGCTTCTTTGGCCAATTTCCTGGTTGTTTGATCTAGGAGAAATTTTGTGTTTCTTGTAGGTTCATCCAGTATTAATGGTGATTGGGTTGATACTGCTCAATGGAGAAGGTAAAGTTTCTGTTCTTACGGCACTTGGCCCGGTATCTAATTACGGATTTCTCAATGATGCGTCTCTCTCTCTCTCTCTCTCTCTCTCTCTCTCTCTCTCTCTCTCTCTCTCCGTAATCTTGCCTTAAAGTTATTTTGATTACCTTGGGTGATTGTGTCCCTATACAATGAGTTCCTAGAGCATGCCAGGGATGATAATGATGAGTTTGATGTGTTTGTGGAAATATAATCGTATCGTATGTTAAAAATGTTCTTGATGGATTTTAGATGTACTCGGATACTTTTCTTTTTCCTTCTTTCGCGAATAGTTGTGAGAGAGCAATCAGTATATTTTTTGTTCATCTTGTGTTTCAATTACAGGTGGTTTTATTTCCTTTGCTTTAAAATGTGAAATAATTCTATAGGGGGTTCTTTGGAATCTGTGAAGTTATCGACTACCTGTATGTTTACTAAAAATTGCTATGAATTTGAACCATCCCATGTGTCTACGATGATGCAGCCATGCTAGCATACAAGACGGTTCCAGGAACAAAAAACTTGAAAAAATTAGTTCATCTTACACTACAATTCCTTGCCTTTTGCTTAAGCATCATCGGCGTATGGGCTGCTTTGAAGTTCCACAACGATAAGGGCATTGACAACTTCTACAGTCTGCATTCCTGGTTGGGTGTAGCTTGCCTATTCCTCTTCACCCTCCAGGTACCTTTATAGTTACTGTTTTTCTTTGCCTGAGAAGATAGCTTGTACTACTTTTTTTTAGCCAGTTTTCACCGAGGTTTTCTTTTTCCCAGTGGGCCGCTGGATTTGTAACGTATTGGTTCCCAGGAGGCTCAAAACACAGCAGAGCTAACTTGCTGCCATGGCATGTATTTTTCGGTGTTTTTACTTACGCCCTTGCTGTTGTTACAGTAACTACTGGTATTTTAGAAAAAGTCACCTTCCTCCAAACCCACCAAGTAATCTCACGCTATTCGACTGAGGCTTTGCTCGTGAACTCTCTGGGAATATTGGTCGTTGTTCTGGGAGGTTTTGTTATCCTTGCCGTTATTACTCCGATGAATAATAATAGAGGTGATGTTCTCAGAGGACCAATAGAGTAAAGCACAAGCTGCTCAACTGTACTGACTTTAGTTCCCAAAGAAGGCATAATTTTACCGTAATATATGGATTACAAGATTTTGTAACTGTCAAAAGATGAGTGTATTAAAGTAACAATTCCTTTGTTTCTTCCTTTCTCATCTGTTATTTATTTATTTATTATTAACAAAATGGTTGTCATTGTTGGTTCTTTGCAAAGCAAGGGTAAGCCTGTGTGCGAGAGAAGTTCCTGCCCTCACTCTCGTAAAGTGGGAAGCCTTGTTGGCTTCGGTCTCCTTTTGGTTATCATTATTCATGTCTTAGTTTATTGATGGCATGATATGGTATCTGGAGGTTCCATTTAGGATAATAGGGTGGCAATTTCAGACACAACTCAAAATCTTCGTTGGTTTGGGACATTGCACTTTTGTTCTTCAATAATGATCTGGATTTGTAGAAGAAGAAAATTGTGTCATCCAGTTGAGTTCTTAAGATGTAAATTGTAATCAACAAGAGACTTGTAACAGAAGTGTTACAAGAGCATTCATATTTACACCTGAGGTCCTGTGCTTGATTCTCTGAGAGTTCAAAATTAATACAATAACTTAGAAGATGACTAAGTTTTGAACACGTGACGCATTGGTGAATCTCAACACTCTATTGGCCAGTATATTGGACCACATGCAGAGCACGGTCATTAAAACATACCAATACCACAACTTCCAAGTAGTGCATGCAAAACTTGTGTAACATAAATTTAAAACATCTGACTTGTGTCTCAATCTATGGCCGCGCAAAAGCCGAAACTTGTGTCCCAATGACACAATCCACAGACGGACACAGACAAGAGTGAGTGAGATCAAAAGCTAAAAAAAAAGATGAGCTTCTGGCTCTGGTCTTCTTGTTTGCTAAAGGCTGCTGACTCCAAATCCACTGATTTCAGCATGCACATATAGTTTTGAAGAAAACTCGAGAACCATAAGACCATTTTCGAGAGGGGAATTTACAATGATCACATCCACAAGTGTTCTCTTCTGTATTCGCGCACAATGACGGGCACGCTTGTGGGCGGAACCTAACAGAAGCACAAAAACATACGCGTCATCAGTCTTTTTCCTAATGAGAATGAACAGAAGCAATCTCATGAGCCATGAGTCGTCGTGATGACTTGCAAGTTCAGAATTTATTACAAGAAAAAAAGGACTTACCATGCCATAATCCGTGATTATCATTGAAATGTAATCTGATGGCAGTGCGTCATAACTGCCAATGACAAATTAAAACAGGAGTGTACGGTTACTACAGGGAGATTAAAGCTGATAATCGTGTTTAGTGCACAACACAACAGAATAATAAACACTTTACGTACATCAGATTCAGAGGTTGAAGATTTTCACAATTCGCGTGACCATCCAAACGATTGACTTCCTCCCTCCCAGGAACCTTTAGAATGACATCTGGATCACCTGCAAGAAGAACCATTACCTGAGTAACGAAGAAAGCACTTGTTATAAAAACTTTTCAGGGGACCAAAATTCTATGCTATGAGTGCATACCGAGCTCGTTAGAGCATATCGAATCAAGCTGTACCCTTTCATGAAACTTATATGCCTCACAACATACCAATACGGGTACACGGAATGCATGAGCTACCATAGCAACACAAGCAGTCCCAACCCTTGAGTAAACTGTTCCATTAGACAGCACTGAAGAAGCGCCAAGAAAAACTCGAGTAACTTCATGCATGATATAGGAAGCAGCATTTATATGGGTGTACGTGCAGCTGAGGCCCTTTCCCACCAACCTACGAAGTAAACGCTGTCCTTCAAGCTTTGGACGAGAGTCTACCACCACAACGCGAAACTGTTTGCCAAGCTCATGGGCATGCAATAGCAACATCTCAACTGCACAGGATGACCCGTATGTTAGAAGAACATCACCATCCCTGATTTTGCTAACTGCATGCTTGACTATCACGTTATCAGCAAGTATTATCTTCTCGGCTATGAACCGATCAATATCTGACTGGAGAGATGCTTTTGCTTCTGACTCGGACATAGTCAAAGGTAACTTGGCCATTCGGCTCTTCAGAAACCGAATTGCATTCCCCATGGTGATTGAAAGCGGCCTGCACTCACTGAAAAATGAAACGTAACTACTTATTTTTGCTGTCAAATCCCTACTCAGGTTTTTCTCTGGTGGTGTCGAATAGTCTTTAATGGCCTCCTGAAGTGCTAGAAGCATGGCAATACAACGAGCATTACCACCCGATATATCTCCTGATAAATACTGTAACCCAACCTGACATTCGTACAAAATGCTACAATTAGATAGAACCATAATCTCTTTTATAATCACATTAACCTCTCGACATCATCAAGCGAAAGGCTCAAACCATAACAGGTTGATGTAATCCTCTAAATACCTTATAAACAGCAGGATGCACAGGGTCAAGTTGGAAAAACTTGGACTCGAGATCAGGAAGCTGAGTTCCACGCTCGTATTGAGGCAAATGCCTGAACAACTCAACCCTGTTCCTGGCCTCAGTTTGCTTGACCACTGACCGCCTTTTTGCCTTCTCCACACGACTCTTATCATCATATTGCATTCGCGGATGAGGAACTTCTTTCTTCCTCTCCTTCTCTGGCGGACGTTCACTGCCACCACCTCCGCCACCGCCCTTCTTCTCAGATACCGCCACAGATGATTGTGACACAAGTTTCGTGGCCTTAGGCAGCTTCACATTTGCTGCTGCCGAAGCAGAAGCAGCAACAGAAGGTGTTTTACCTCCATCAACTAATAACACAATGCAAGGAACAAATTCATAATCAACATACGAAATTCGAATTCTTTGAATACAATTACATTTCTATTAAAAACCACCTGTGAATCAGTAAAAGCTGGAAAAACATACCTTTCGCAGCGGCCTTAGCTGCTCGCTGAGATTCCTGAAGGGCCCGCCTTTCGGCTTTCGTTGTTTTCTCTTTCAATGGCTTCGAATTCCCAGCTCGCTCGCTTTGCACTTCCGTTGATGCATCAACATCTTTCTCTGCAAGAGTTTCAATCTTTGTTTCTTCAAGCTTTGCAATGACAAAATGCCTGAGCTAAATTAAAATCCCAAATCAAATCAAAATAATCGAACAGCAATCAGCAATTACCAGAAATCCCAGAAGGCATCTTGACCACGGAGACAGTCATCAACCCACTCGCGGGGACGCTACTCGCCTTCACGGCAGCCGTCAGATCGAACCCTCCACTAGGAAACGAAGAAGACGTAGTCAAAACCCCAGCTGCTCTTACTCTTCTGAATGTTCGACCCGGCGACATGACGACGTCGTTCAGGAACTCACCATTCCCCATCACAATTCCATACGACGACGACGCAGTAGGAGGCGAGGCGGGGAAGAGCTCAGAGGAGTTGTTGTAACTGTCGACGAGTACAGACTCTCGGCGGGCCGGTGAGGCGGGAACCGCAGGAAAAAGAACCGGACGGCTGGTATCGGAGGAGTGACGTGGCGGGGGGATCATTACCGGAGAGAGGGAGTTACCGGAGGGGGAGTTGGAGACGGGAGACGAGGATGAGGCGACGGGGTCGGGCGAGGCGAAGAACCCGACTTGTCGGACCTTGGGGTCGCTGACTGTGCGGGGAGGCCGGCGAGGGTCCATTTGGGAATTTGTGGGTGTGGAGTGAGGGTTTTGGGGTGCGGAGAGAAAAGTTTGGGGGGGGTTTGGATCGTTGGATTTGATCGGCGAGGGGAGGGAGAAGACGGGAAGCAGCAGGGAAATGCAGAGCGCGTGAAAAAGAAGTGGCAAATTTTCCTTTCGCAACTGTCTTTTGATGTTTTTTTTTTACATTATCGTTTGAATGTTGGAACAAAAATGGTGACTTCTTCTGCCATTGAGCATTATGCACAGGGCCATTGACGATGACATAACAAGATGCTCAAAAGATTCTTCAACTTTTACAAATTTTGTTACTTGTGTACCTAACAAAATAATCTGCATCCAAAAGAGAATCACTACTGTGATATAAAAAAGCAGAGTTTACATGATTTTTACACTATATTTGGATGAAAGAAATAATCGGAATTGATAAATTGACATGCAACAATTTCTTTGCTTGAATTTATAAACTTAGAAATTTAGAATTTTCGCGTGAAAAAAAACTTGGAATTTGGGACCTCAAATTCCCAAGTTTAAATTCCATGAAAATAAGTATCATTTTCCAATTTCTATGATTTAGAGTTTAAAATTAACAAATTTCAGTCTCAATTCTATTGTTCTTTTAGATTAACCAAACAATAAAATTTACAAATTCTAAAAAATAAAATCCTGTCATTTTAAAGTTATTTAATAATCTTAAATTTCTTTATAAAAAAAAAGTAGTGTAATAGTTCGAATAGCTTGCACGAACAATATTGATATGAAATGCTCGACTGGCCGTTCACATATGACATTCACATGAAAGGCTCGTTTAGGACTAGCTTGCGTGAATAGGACCGGTTTTTGTTAAAAAGTGTTTTTACTATACCCTCGTTGAATTTTCCATTCAAAATTCAAAGTGCTTTTTGTAAAAACACTTGGAAGCTCCTTCTAAAGAAGCATTTGATACCTGCTTCTCCACGAAATGCTTTTTACGAGCCAAAAAGTGTACACATGCAATCTAGCGTTCATATTGAAGTGCTTTTTATAAGGATTCTGATAGAAACACACATGGCCAGAGTCGAGATCAAAGAGGGGAGCTAAATTTTCAAAAATAAATTGAAGTGCCAAGTAGAGGAACTGTTATTGGATAGAAGATACCCAATACTACTACAGAGTACATGTAAACCCATGCATGACAACCGCAAGGTTACAATCCTCTTCTTTCGGGAAGGAAGTCTACGAGGATCACATAAAGCTTGGGGCGACTGGACCCTTTGCAAGTCCAAGGCGAACTTCCATTGCATGATGTGTGTCCACAGGCCGGAAGGTCTCAGATTCCCGGGGGTCTGCAAATAGCACAAGAAACATATAAGAAACCAAAACACAAACAAAATAAAAAAATAAACGTCGGTATGCGTTTCACTAGCTAAAACGGCTCCATAATACAGCTAACCAACCAGGCAGACCAAACTTTTCTGGGGAATGACTCAAGAAAAGGTGATTGATCAAGGAAAATTGGACAATCTGGACTTCCTAGGTTTTACTAAGATCGACTGGCCTTCTTAGAAGCTTCGGCTTCTATAAGCATGCAAGTTCCAAAATACAAGCATACTACCTGCATTTCAGGGATCAGCATGCAATTAAAACAATATAAGCCATCTAGGGGATAAAACTTCACTAGTTTAGAGCAAAAAATGATATTTCCACTCAAGAAGAAGTTTCAACTCATTACTTACTGATCCCTAATTGTTATATTTAGCATCTTGAAGATCAATAGAAATTAAAAGAAAAATCAAATTAGAAAACGCAAACTCCTAATGACATCAACACTACTTAAAAACGAATTGATCAGAACAAAAAAGGCTGCATGTTTCTAACTCATGGCGCTTACTACGTATGTTTGAACGAGGCAATTACAAGAGGACCCTGGTTGGTGACCTATTTACAAAGAGGAATGTAATAAGGCTCAATTGATCATAAACATTGAAGGAGTTCAAACAAATAGTTCAAAGAGAAAACCAGGAACAGTTAAAGCTTCAGATAGCAAGATTATTTAGAAGAGAATTTTCTTACCATTCAGGTAATCCTCAAAGCCAAAATCATCCAATCTTCCGGTCATAGCCTCCAAGCCCAACATTGAAGAAGGAATTGGTCCAGCAGGCCTCTGGAATCTGCAGTTGTTTCAAAGAATAGAGTACAAATTGTGACTTGGAATTAACTCCAATTTTACACATTTATGCACTACCTAAACTAGCATGCATTAGTGTATACAAACTAAAGCAAATAAACATTTGGTGTTTTAAGCTCCATCACATACAATTACATCCACCAATAATATACTGACTTTAGAGGGAGCTGGATATTTGATAAAAACAAAGGCACCACAAATTCATAGGGAGCTGGTGTTATAATCAACTCAATATAGAGGATACGAAAGAACATAAGAACACAAATTTCCATCATCTTATTCCTAATTGAATCAGTTTTTCATCAATGAGTGAGAGATAACGACCCAAACCGGGCACAACCTAAGAGCGCAAACTGTACAAAGAGATTAACACCTACACAGACAGAACCACCAACAAAGCTCTAATGCAAAAGTTTCATATTGAAAAACCCTTACAATACATAACCAACAATCCCACAACGATTCCAAACAAAAAACGTAACAGGGTTTCGCGTAAAAAGGCGGCGTAATAGACAAATACAACAAAAGAATAAACCCTAACTTTTTAACATAGCAACACATGTTTACTTCCACTCAATCATAAAAAATAAGAGAAACCCATTACAACAATTCACAAACACAAGTCAGAATTCGACAAAAAACAAAAGAATCGCATACCGAGAAAGGATTTGCCTTTCGAGATCCATCTTCAGTGGAAACGCACTTCCATAAGTGTACCCCAAGATTTTCCTATTTATCTGCTCCTGAGTTACCTTCGCCTAAAACCCAACAAGTAAATAAGCCCAAATCAACAAAATTCAATCACATATCTTCAATTCCAAACAAACAGCAACACAAATCAAGAAAGAGAAGAGAGCAAGAGAGAGAGGGGAAAATACCGATTCCAAAGCAGATTCGAGAGGGTGCGCGCCGACGAGGTCGCTCTTGACGCCGTGAAGTCCGAACCGAAGGGCGTCGTTCTGGATTCCTCCGATTTGGTGCTCGATTGTCTTCGGTGCCTCCATTTTGCTTTCTCTAGTTCTTCCTTTTCTTCTTCTTCTTTTTCAGCAAGCAATGTACTTTGTATAGCCTTCGCTGCAAGATATTGGGGAGTGTTTACTTACGAATTTTACTTCAATTTTTGGGTTGGGTCAATTGGGTTTTTAGCTACGAGCCCATGTAGGCTTGATTCAGGCCCATCATTTTAACTGTGTTGGGCCAAACGGTGGTATTTGTGTTTGCTTATGTGGGCTTGTTATTTTATTTTAAAGAACTTTAACGAAAAGCTCCCAGTACTGTTAATTTTAACGAAAAACTACATTTTTAGACTAAAAAATCAATCCTGATACTATTCACTTTACCCTTTATTTTGTCTTTATCTTTAAAACTCAAAGTTTTCAAGTCATTTTCATTAGTTTTCCTTTTATTTTATTTGTGCAATTCTTCTTTTTTTTAGTATTTTATTTTACACACAGTTGTGTAATTTGGGTAATCATTATCTTGACGAGCATTCTTGCAGGTGCTTACTTTTTTTATTTCAATGACGTAGAGAATCGAATTTTATTTCATTCTTCGCATTTGTATTTGTGAATAGACTAGATGAATGACAACCTAATTGTCAACTTAAAAGATAGTTCAAGCTCTTCTCTACATCACTCTAATCACGGTGTAAAGTGAATTTTTTTGCACTCGAGATACGAACAAAGGAATCATGCAGACACCAATTTGATATAAAAATCACTAAATCTAAATAACTAATGTTGACAATGTACCATACAAATTAGTAAGCAAGTCAAGAAACTGCCATTGAGAATAAAACGATTCCACTTTTGTCTTCCAACATTCTAAAAACCTATTAAATAGAAGATAAACTAGAAAAAAATGCCAACGCGTTGCTGTGGGAACCAGCTGTTTCAGGCATAATCGAATGAATAAAACACATTTAAGTTGAATAAATTCAACACAATTATGAACAAACATAGGGATACATGAGTAAATGAGGTCGATAAAATAAGTAGTTTTGCTTTTATATACATTCAAGTGAGATGACATACAAACACATTGTACAATGAAACATTCACACTGGAATAGGGGATCCTTCAATGTTATGAAACACATTGGAATAGAGGATCCTTCAATGTTATGAAACATCCACACTGATCTTAAAACTACAAATGTAAGCACCGAACTCTGTAAAAGAATCATCTCTGATACAGAATTTGCATATCTGTCTTCTCTCATCTCCTTCTCATATACACTAAACCATTTTTGTGCACTACAAATTTGAGAAAGAATCAAGTCGGCCTCTGCCATGCAAATGGTTTGTGCCACTTCTTTTCTCCAGTTCCCAAAACTATAGATACGACCATAATAAAACATATATGGCCCTCACACAGTGCAGCCCCCTAGCAATCTAACAAAGAAAGATTTATGTCAAAAGAGAAAAAGAAAAAGAGCTTTAAATGAGAGTTGTTTGGTTTCGTTTTTTCTTCTTCTTTTACGGACTAAGCATACACATATCCATCCATCTCCCCTTTATGTATAAATCTATATACACACATATATTTAAACATACACACGGACAACATTGAGTTCAATCCAAATCTATAGTCCTAACAGTGTACTTAACACATCAAAAACATAAATCCAATGTATCTCCAACAGAGATTTGAACCATCTTTCGTGAGTCAGCATCGCTTTCCTTTGCCCTTTACCACTTTCTAATCTCTACAGATCCTAACTTTTATCTGGAAACATATAAAAACTACAAAATCACTAATCACTTATACTGGATCAACATTTTGCTCTAAAATCTATATTTTTGCCTTAGTATCGAGAAACAAAAAGTCTTATATGCAAAAGATAACTCATTCATTACAAAGCAACAATACATTTGCAATAATTGTTTAAGTCAGAACATATTGATCATCATGAATTGCAGCATTAGCATTCTAATTAGAAACTTGTAGCCATTAATTTAACATTTCACTACCACGTTTGATCACATTAAACAATCCAATTATCGATAATTACCTTAGTAGAAGCTTGAATTTCTCTGACAGTCACATCCAAAGCAAGTGCATAACCTTAAACCCTCCGATTTCTAATTGTATACCTAAAAATAGCAAGGAACCGGCTTCTTCCTCCCACAACCAAAGTTCCTGAAATTTTCAAAGAAAGTAAAGCCGTTAGCAATTCAGAGAAATTGGAGGACAAATCGTATTAAATTTGAGTTAAATGAGCAAAGGTACACCAATTAAATGATACTAAACACATTTTGAATCTATGAAATAGAAGAACAATCATGTTAAGACTCCTAAGATGGTGTGATGAGCACAAATTATAGACTAATAAAGGTAAATCCCAATCCAAAGCTCCAACTTTTTAACCCAAAATGAAAACAAAAAGCATGGAACATATATTTCAGTTTTATTATTAGATTTCAAAATCCTCAATTTGAAAGCGTTGTAAAGATAATACCACCAACTAAGGTGGCAATCTGACCATGGTTGTGTATGTCATGTCAACTCTATGCAACTGAATATATAAAATTTAAGCAGCCCCAAACAGTTTCCTAAGCATCTACAAACTATTAACATTATTTGCCCAATTTTATTTCCCAATTTTATCAAATGCTGCAGAAACGATCACAATTTACTCCCAATTTCCACATAACTCCAAACAAACAATATTGATAAATCTTTATCATCACCTTTAACAAAACAGGTTACATCGCAAAGAAAAAAATAGGTTCATATGCAAACAAATTTAAGCAATTTCAAATAGTCTCCTAAGCACAAAATTATAGTTGAATAAAGAAAAATTCAGATCCAAAGCTCCAACTTTTTAACCCAAAATGAAAATGAAAAGCATGGAACATATAATTTAGTTTTGTTATTAGATTCTCTAAATCCCCAATTTAAATCCATTGTAAAGATAATACCACCGATTAAGGGTGGCAATCACAGAAATGAAATCCAGGTAAAACAGAATTACATTTAGAATCCTCAATAGTTAAACTGCAAGCTAAACTGATTAAGTGCTCCGAAGATCAATGCACAAATTTACAAACAAAGCAAAGAAATTGAAATTGTCATGAAAACTAATTAAAGTTCATATAATGTGATTGTATCATTAGCTAAAAGGCAACATAGAATGTCGGTATAGCATGGCACAAAAGCAGTGTAAAATCTACATGTTTAGGCAATATCATCACACTGGAGAATTCGAAATGAATAAACACTGCACACACTCACACACACCGGAATTCATATTATGATCCATAAGCTTTCAAACTATGCATCAAAAGCAAAAGCAGAATGAAAGCTAACACATGTCTTGGCCAACATATTTATAAGATATGGATACCAATGCATTGGACTCCAAACACCAAATAGTTACGAATTTAGCTAAAGAATGTTAGCCACAAAAATCCTATTAATAAATCTCAAAATTTTCCCTAACCGTTAAAATAGTAATGAAGCTCAGAATATTCCCTAAACACCGAAACCCACAGTACATGCCTTTTACCCAACAAAGATATATTAAAAACAACAATTGCAGTATCAATAAGGACTTTGTGAACTGCAACGATTAGAAGGGCTGGAAAAACACTAATCTAGATAAACAAAAGAAAGTGCCAATTAAAGAGCACCAAAAAGCCAAACACTTTCAAGGCTGTCAAACAAATTTCAGTTCAAGGGTTTGAACCCATTGATCTAAGTGAAAACCTACAAAGGATAGAAGAAAAAATGTAGAACGAAAAACTTTTAGAAATACAAACTTAAAATAGTACCCATCATGCTAGCCGCTTCTTCTAACACAATTACTTTCACCTTTCTAATATCATAGTATTTTATTTTTTTTCATTTCTGCAATCAATATCGTCCAATCTTCGAATTTTTCATTAAATTGGCTGGTAGAGTGCAGAGCCTAAAAAATGTTAGGCATGCTGCTACAAAGATAGTAAAGCCCAACAGCTCCATCTAACTCGCCAATTGCTAAATGTTAAATTTCTTGAACTACACAACCTATGACAAATACCCGAGAGAACACTGGACGTTCATTGTACTCAATCGGCATATATCCCAAGACCAAGAAAGTTATGAAGAAACAGAAATGAAACTGTACAGCAGGGAACAAACACTATGAAACTGGCACTCAAGTACTGTAAGGAAAATTAGATTAGCATTCATCTAATCAGAGCTTCTAGCTGCTAACAATTAGTTGTTAAAACCCTAACACTAATCAAGCGATCCTACACATATATCTAGCTTTCTTCGCGCCAGTAATAAAATGCATTCAAGCGCGTTGTAGTAGCTTGCACAAATAAAGCTGTATAAGTATGATAAATAGAAAAAGGAAATGGAAACATGAGTTTAGTAAAAATGGGAATAAATCAAATAAAGCCGAAAAAGAAAGACCGTTACAATAGCTACATAAATTAAATAGCTTTCTACAACATACAAAAGAGATTGAGAAATCTAATTTAGCAATTCCTTTTCCTAATTAGGTCTGGTATTAATTTAGCCAAAACCTCAGTAAATCCTTTAAAAAATAAAACTCAAAGCCCCTGTTTGGTTGCAGAGAAAACGAAATATGGAAAGAAAAAAAAAACAATATATTTCCATTAAACTACTCAGTTAAATCAAATAACAGGTCATTTTCATGAAATGTAAAACAAATCATTCATAATTAAAACCTTAAACCTCTACTGAAGACACATTTAGCATGGAAAAAATTCAACATAATCATGAACGAACAAAAGTAGTGATCAAAAGCTCCCTAAAAAGAAACTCATCTATCCCTGTGGATTACAACGAACAAAAAAATTCACCCAAAAGTAGTTTCTTGTTAGTTGAGTTAAATTCACCCTTTAAAATACCACAATTTATCTAATAAAAAGAGAAATTGAAAGGAAAAAAAACCTAGAATGGAAAGTAGTGATCGAAAGCTCCATCTACTGTCATTATTTGCCTAGACTCCGTGAATTAATTGGAAACAAAACAAAACTAAGAACTTGATTAATTGAGTGATTAAGAAAACATGGACTTGGTTAACTTGATATATGAAAGCTGAATTTATTGAAAAATGCTTCACATACATCATGCATTCAAATATTAGTTATTCTTTCCAAGCCATAACATCCACTGTTTTTTTCCAAAAAAAAAGGATACACTATCTGGATAACAGCACCCGGTAATGAATTGGTACTCAAAAAATCCCACAAAACCATTCACAAATACATATTTCACTATAAAGCATAAAAAGAGAAGGATTAGGGCTCAAAGGTACCTTTTGGGTGAAGTACAACGAATTTGAATGATGGCACTAGGTAAGAGGACCTTGTTTTAGAAAGGAAGGATGCCAAGGCTAGTGGGAAGCTCCACCGATTCCGCCATATTTGCAATTTGTGGTGAGAGGAGAGAAGAAGAAACAGAAATGAGAGTCAGAAGAGGAGGTAGAGAATAGAGACATTACCATATAAGTGCCTAACCCAAAAAAAAAAAAACTTAACACAGCCCTTTTATTGTCTAATCTTCATAAACAACCTCATCATGAATGAAACAAATTTAAATATCTAAGGAGAATTATATTTCTTCAAAGTAGAAAGGGGAAAATAATTGTTTACTTAAAAGTTGGAGTAACGATAATTGCATCAATTACAAATGTAATATTGAGGGAATACCTGCCAAATAAAGTGTACTACATTCTTAGCCTTTTCAAGTGCTACATGCAACGAACGTAAAGCTTGGATACTAGACTTGCTTCCAAAGAAGGGAAAATTGACATCATTTTGTAAAAAATTGCAAAAAGTGCCTTGCACAGCTCTCCATGTTGCAGACAAAAACAAAGATAGTCAACCAACAATGTACAATGATAAAACCATAAGACAAAATCGAAAGGTGACAGTGATCCAAAAAACATATGCACGATAACTAAATTGAGTTTTGGCGAGAGAGAGGTGAAATCACCTTGTAATCAGAGACCAAATACATTTTTTTCTGATTACCTGGCAATTTGACTTGAGAAATCCTATAATCAAACACCCCAAATAAAGTTCAATCAAATTTCGGCACAAAATACTAATTAGAAAAACCTAAAGTGGGCAAAACTCCAATGTAGCCGCCTATTAGGCTTAATTCTATTCTTTATGTGCCAAAACAGTCTCAAAACTTATTATATGTGCATAAGATCTGTTTGGATAATAATTGTTGGTTGATTTTCGATGCGTTTTCATTTTGGATTTAGGACAAAGTCACAGGGAGGACACTGTACAAAGGGAGGTGTAACAATAGATTGTACCCTATCATCTCACCAAGTTCTCATGCAGCTATCAATAAAAAGGGAGAACTGTAGCTTTTCTTGGAAAACAAGTTATAGTTAGTATTTGGCATAAGAAACTAGGTCATCCCTCTAATCCAATAGTTTCTCAAGTTTTAAAATCTTCCCATGTCCCTTGTGTTGCTAATAAAACACCTTCACTGTGTCACACTTGTTTAGAGGGTAAATTTAGTAAGCTGCCCTTTTCTTCTTCAGTAGTCAAGTCTATAAAACCTTTTGATATTGTACATAGTGATGTGTGGGGTCCTGCTCCTTGTGTGTCCCTAGAAGGATTCAAATACTATGTAACCTTCATTGATCATTGTACCAAATATAGTTGGATTTTTCCAATCTGCAATAAAAGTGATGTTTCTAGTATATTTGTTTCCTTTTACAATTTCATTCTAAACCAATTTCAAGTATCCATTAAAACTCTCCAAAGTGATGGTGGTGGTGAATATATAGGTAAAGCATTTCAAAAATTTATCTCTGATAAAGGCATAAAGCATCAACTATCATGCCCTCACACACCATAACAGAATGGGATAGTTGAGAGAAAACATAGACACATTATTGAAACATCCATCGCTTTGTTACAATTTGCGTCCTTGCCATCTTTGTTTTGGTTTTTTGCTTGCCAAACCTTAGTGTACTTAATCACTAGAATGCCATCTTCTTCATTGGAAAATAAGTCTCCATTTCAATTGCTGCATCATTCTATACCTGAGATATAACATTTGAAAGTATTTGGCTGTTCTTATTATCCTTGGTTAAGACTATATAAAGTATCAAATTAGATCACAGAACAAGAAAATGTGTCTTTTTGGGGTATTCATCCAAGTATAAAGGCTATCTCTGCCATGATGTATCTAGAAACAAAATGTATATCTTTAGAACTATATTATTTGATGAGACAGTTTCCTTACCATTCTTTGGTGTCCAAACCTCATTATATCTCTTATTCACCACATCCATCATGCATACAAACACCAACTCTAGTTCCAGATCACAATAATGTTCTTGTGTTACCAAATTCACACAATCACTCCACCATGAGTTCATCACCAGGTCCCACACCATTAGATTCAGATCCTGTTGGAAATGTGCCCTAAAACCAATCATATGATGATACTTTGCGGACATTTCACATGTTAAACTAATCTAGTTTAATATAAAGGGCAAAGGTTATTGTTTTAAGCTGTCTCATATAAATGTTATATGCTTAAACGATAAGTCCAAGGAATATGTGATTAGGAGAATGTAATCTAAAGAAGTTAGATTCATGAGACCATTCTCTTTCGTATACATATCCTAAACGTTCCTGATCATAGGATTGCCAATTGGGCATTGACAGTCCGTTAAGATCAGTATGTGCTATGTCTTCTCTTAGGGAGAATGATTAGTCTCGAGTCATTGGTGTGACTGGCACCAAGACAAGCATGTAGGTGCTCAGTAGAGAATGAGTCCACTGAACACGATCAACGAGGAGTTCTCATACTCATGTCACATGAGAACTCATGGTTGGGATAATGCAAAGTAGTCCTTTGACCTGAGGCATCATAGTTGTCTTGTGGTTAGGTCCTTGATCTTTGACTATGTCAATGTCACTCTATCAGAGGGTGTCCACGGCGTAGTTGGGGTTAAGTCACTTAGCCATGGAGGCAAGTGAATGCGCAACAAGGGATCTCTAACCTTCAAACTGTTTGAGGGAGAATACTCTATGATATGATTTAGAATCTCTGGCCAGAGTATGAATGAGATTTGGAAAGTCGTTCCGAATCACATTCAAAGTAATCATATAAGCAAATGAATCACATTGGATAGTAGACATGAATAAACTATCAAACCAAACAATGTGGTCAAGAGTGTTGTATTAGAGAAAGACCGTATTGCATTGTAATCCTAAACTGAATAGGTTCTCCACTTCTTCTGATTAGCTTGGGTAGCCATGACATACTGCTAGGTGTCACTCATGGTTTGTGGAAGCTCTAATAGTGAGTAATCACTAAAGGGAGAATTGAAAGTAAGTTTCAATTCACAATCGAGTTGAAAGAGTTCTAATTGCCCACTGCCTCGCTAAAAGGAACCTAATGGATCGTACACCGAGTAAGGTAGAGATTGAAGAAACAACGGAGATGAGTAAGGATAATTAAATGGTTTAATTATTTATGGCTAGGATTAATCAATATGTTAATTAATCAAACGAATAAGTTCGTTATAGAACTCGGGTTAGTTTTGGGCCTCAAGGCCCAATGGGCTTCGAACGTCAAGCCCATTGACTTAAGTTGTATGACAACTTAATGACTAATAAAACATAAGGGCACAAACAGCCCAATAAACCCTTGAGGCCGGCCATGATGAATTGGAGTGGGTTTTTGGACTTATTACAAGTTTGCCACTCCAATGAAGGTAGGTATAAATATGACTTTATAGCCTTTTCTTCATAAGGGTTTCTTTTGGAGAAAAGATGAGAACATTTCTCTCCCTTTTCTCTCTAAGTGGCCGGCCCCCTTGGAGGGGATTAACTAGCATCTAATCCTCCTCCAAGGTTACTCATCTCTTCTAAATGCTCTCCTTGATGTGGAGACTTGGAGGTTCCCTTTCTTGGGAACTTGGAGAATCCATTCTACCATCCTCCTCCAAGAAATCCAAGGAGCCAAGAAGTAAGGAATGAAGGCCCTCTCCTTGGGTGATTAGCCTTTGCTTATGCAAAGAGGAATCAACAAAGGTATAAGATTTCTCAACTCACTTTATTTTGAGTTAAGTCTTGGTTCACCTATCTACTAGGCTTTGAATTTCATGGGTTAAGTTTTGTTTTTGAGTGCATATAAACATGATTCCGCCTTTAATTGTTAATTGCATGTTGTTGATGTTGCTCAAATGAACTTGTTTTTCACAAATTTACCTTCAGATCCTACACCTAATGTCATGCCAAATACTGTCATTCATCAATCTTCAGAAGACTCCACTACAGTGACAATTGCAGTGCAGAAGATTCAACTGGTAATCAATCCATTGATTCATCAACAACACAACCCTTGTCTTCTATACTCCCTGTGATACCTGAATTCTAACCTAAACAACTGCAAGTGTTTCTCTCTATTCCTCTAGTTAATTTACATCCTATGCAGACAAGGTCAAAGAGTGGCATTATTAAGAAAATTGCTCTATTTGCTGCTGTTTATGAAAAATGAGGAGTTGATTCGTCTCAAGTTGAACTTGCAACATACAAATCTGCATTAAAATCCCCAGTATGGCATGATGCTATGAAAGATGGGATCTCAGCTTTACACAATCAAGGTACATGGTCCTTGGTTCCATTGCCAAACCACAAGAACTTAGTAAGGTGCAAATGAGTGTTTATGATAAAAAAAAATGCTGATCATTCCATTGGGAAATATAAGGTATGATTGGTGGCTAAATGATTTAATCAAGAAGAGGGCATTGACTATAGAGAGACCTTTAGTCCAGTTGTCAAACCTACCACAGTGAGACTAGTTTTGGCATTATCAACACACTTTGGCTGGACATTGAGACAATTGGATGTGGAAAATGCCTTCCTTCATGGCATATTGCAAGAAAACGTTTACATGGCTCAACCACCTGGGTTTGTTGATTACAAACATGAAGACTATGTTTGCAGATTACATAAGTCACTATATGGATTGAAACAGGCAACAAGGACCTGGAATGAGAGGTTCACCAAGTTTTTACCATCTTTAGGGTTCAAGTCCACTTATACAAATTCATCATTGTTTATGAAAAATGTTGACATAAATGTGGTGATCTTGCTTTTATATGTTGATGACATTATTATAACAGTGAGTGCTACACAAGCCATTACTGAGGTTATTCAATCTCTCACTAAGGAGTTTAATGTCAAAGACTTGGGACCACCACACTATTTTCTGGGGATTCAAATTATGCAAAAGAAGGATGGCTTATTTCTCTCCCAAGACAAATATGTTACAGATATGTTAACTAAGTCTGAAATGTTGTTGTCCAAACCTTGTGCTACTCCATGTTTGCCCTACAACAGACTACTCAAAGATGATGAAAAGCCTTACAATAATCCTTCACTTTATAAAAGCTTGGTTGGTGCCTTACAATACTTGACATTCACTAGACCTGACATTGCATTTGCAGTGCATCAAGCTTGTCAATTTATGCAAAGTCTTATGGAGTCACATTTTATGGCTGTAAAAAGATTCTCAGGTACTTAAAGGCTACTCAAGGCTTTGGTATGCATTATGTCAAAGGCTCACTTGATATTACTGCATATAGTGATGCAGACTGGGCTGAGGACCTTAATGATAGAAAGTCAATTGCTGGAATGGTGGTGTTCTTGGGTTCTAATCCCATTTCATTGATGTCAAAGAAACAAAACATTGTGTCTAGATCATCAATTGAAGCTGAATATCGGGCTTTATCAACTGCAACTGTTGAACTCGATTAGATCAAACAACTGTTGAATTTCCTGCATGTTCCAGTTACTGAAAAATCACTCTTTTTGTGACAACTTATCTGTTATAGCACTGACCTGTAATCCAATTCAACATTAACGAACGAAGCACATTGAGGTTGATGTACATTTTGTTCAAGAAAGGGTAGCAAAACAGCAATTGCATGTGCACTTTGTGTCTTCAAATGAGTAGTTTGCTGATATTCTTACCAAATGACTCTCTAGACCACTTTTTCAAACTCACTGTGCCAATCTCAGGATCAATTTCTCTGCCCTTGAGCTTGAAGGGGGGATGTTAGGAGTATTAAGATCCTATGGCTATGAAATGGACATGTGTCAAGAGATTATAGAGTTAGTTAAGTTTGTTATAGTGTAATTTAGAGAGCAAGCTACCAAAGCAACTATATACATCTTGTAACAAACATTTGTAACTAACAAGAAAGATAATACAATTTCAAAGATTACTTTTCTCTCAAAACTCTCTCAATCTTCGACTTCTCGTTATTTCTCTCTTCCTGCATAATCTTCTTTATCAACATTCTTCAAGGTTTACAGTAACTAATTCTTCACGACTCAAAAGTTACCTTAACTACAAGATTTGGGTCTTCAAATCATTTAACACCAAAACCAATCACTCATTCGTCACTATGGTAGATAAAAGAATCAAAAGAGTTAATCTGAAGGAAAGGCTGTTATATGTAAACCCTAAATAACATTATACTCCAAAAAAGAAAACTAAACATTTACTTTTGTAGTGGGAAACGAGCACTAAAGAAATTTCATAATTAAGATCATAAAAAGTGAATAGATGAGTTTTTGTCCAATTGAGCTCTTGTATGTAATTGTCAGGGTATTTTGTTCTTCTTCTGATTTTCTAGGAAAGGAGTAAATTAGTTAGGGGTGGTTTGGGACGGGATCCCGAACTGAAAAGCACAAACCGAATCCCAAACCAAACTCTTTTGGGACAAGATTATGAATACGGAAACCGAACCAAAAATTTCGCTTTCTCGATTTTTGGGATTCCCGAAAAAATTTCAATACGTTTCGGGATCCCAAATCAAAGGAAAACAAAGACAAATTCCCAATTTGTAAATCCCTAATTCGAACCCTAATTCAAAAATAAGATACCAAAGCTTCCTCCAAATCCCCAGTTTGCAGTAGTTGCACCACAAATTCCAACTCTTTAAGGGAATAAAATATGACTTACTTTTTAAATTGATAGAACAATTTGGAAGGCATGATAGAACCTGGACAGAGCAATACCATATGGCTGAAAGGCGAGTTGAGAGTGAGAGAGAGAGAGGCGAGTGAAATGAGAGGAGAGAGAGGTAGTGAGTCGAGTGATGGTGGCGGAACCACCGAGAGAAAGAGAGAGTTTGAGAGAGAAGATGCAGCTTTGAAAATTGAAATCGAGAGGAGAGAGAAGACATTGCAAAAATGGAAAATGGAAGGCGGCTAGGGTTAATGAAAATGTGAAGTTTGGGCAACTAATAGTTATTAAGCGTATAAATATTTTTTCTGTATTATAATATCAGCAATCAAGAGTTGGCTCAGCGGTGAAGTTCCTTGATTCTCCAAAGGAAGATTAGGGATTCAAATCCTGACGGCCTCATTTTTGAGGTAATTATCCAAACCGAACTGGGTGGTTCAGGATAATAACCGAACCAAAAATGTTCAAAAATCAAAAATTTTGGTTTAATTTCAGTTCGGGTTCGGTCGGGATCGGGATTTTCAGGAATTTTTTCTAGCCCTAAAATTAGTTGCTTCAGTTCAATGATTTCAATCAAATCAAACTTTCGGTGGGATTCCAATGTGAACTTTTCACAAGCAAACCCAAACCCTAAAACCAGGATGGAAGACATAAAAGCTTTCCATGAAGATATAATTTAAATAGTGACCATGATGAAAATGAAAGCGAACTAGTAGCTTTTCTTTTGGTCACATAACTAGTAGCTATAGTATATGTTGCTCAGATCTCTTACCCACCTAGCTACTATATGTTAGCTGTAGCTTGGGGGTGCACCATTCTTCCATATTTCAAAATTTGAATATTGCTGTTAGGGTTTTTTAATTTAGTTTTATATGGTTTGTTTAAAAGAAGCAGATTCTGCTGGGTATTATATTGGATACGGGGTACTGTACTATGTACACTCGGTGAAAAGTTAGCAATTATAATATTAGATTTTTGATATAAATCAGTCGCTTTTCATTTGATATATGCAGAGAAATCGGTAAGGTCTTAGCTCTCTGGTACCATAACCCTCTGTCTCCAGTCCCAGTAGGTAGGGTTTTTTTTTTATGTTGAACTACCAGTACTGCCAGTGTGTATTTACGTACGTACGGCCATGCCTCGAGCCTTGAGGCTTCAATCCGTGACCCTTTTTAATCACTGTTTGTCAAACACAGAGAAAATATGTGAACAAATATAGAAGATATATAGAGAGAGAGAAAGAAACTAAAAGGGGGAAGAAGTACTTCAGTTTATCGCCGGCCGTCACTTCCGCTATTCTATGTACCTCACTCTCTAACTCTAATGACTGTTCATGCAGGAATCATATGAATGCTCTCTCAGTTTCAGGTATCTTGCCACATATATATATTTTTTTTTTTTGTGAATTTGTTCTGTTTTTCTTTACAACCAAGATTTGAACTGAACTCGGTTCTATCTTTTTCTGTTATCTCTACCCAATTACCTCAATATAACATTTCTTGATTTAACGAGGCGAGCTATATCATACTTGTGTTTTTTATTTGAAATTTTGATGATTTCAAATCATGGCCACATACTATCTGTCTGGTCTCAGTTGACAAGATTTGATTTCCAGTGCTTCCACTGAGAGATGTGGTGGGAGAGAAATATAGAAATAAAAATAAAATTTTGAAAGTAAAAAAAAATTTAAGTGGTTTTTGGTTTTTTATTTTGTGCTTTTTCTTCTACATCTCTCACACCATACTTCCTCCATTTTTTAACCTCTCATTTCTTGCATAGACATCTAATCTAACACAAAAATAAAACCAATTACAAAATTAAAATGTTTATTAACTGAAACAAACACTCAGTTTTTTGTTTTTAATTTTCACTGAAAACTTGTTTGGTAATTATTCTCATAAAAATTGAAAAACCAAAATCAAGCCAAATTGTGAGCTTTTAGATTTTTGAAAGCTGACAAAAGTAGTTTTAGTTTTTAGAAAACTATAAACAATTCCCGAACAAGTTTTCGGTTAAAATTAAAAATTAAAAAAATTAAAAAATTATCAAACAACCCCTTAAATATATACTAGTGGCGAAACTGAAAGACACTCGAACATAGACATAACTAGAGAGTAGATTAGGTTCTCTTTCGAAAGTAGCAACCATGGTCGATAATAATTTTAAATACATATATAATAAATGAGTAATTCCACGGAAACCACATATTTATACTACACTGGTATGACAAGTGATGCATACAACAAACATCCAATGAGATAAACTCATTAATTGACATGTACATTATTTGCCACATAAAATAGTAAACAAATGTGATACAAAAATATGGCCTCCATAATATTTTCCAAAATGAATAATATCTTTTCTTTTCTTTTAAACAAAGATATTGAGAGTGGAGATTTGGCCGAAGTCATACAATGAGTTAACAATAATTAGATTTTGAACTAGTCATTTATGAGTCGAACCTAAAACATTTCATTCGCTAGTGAACCAAAAGACCACTAAACTGTAAAATTTGTGACAAATACTCTTTTACTTCTTAGAAGTGCTATCTAGTGACTCACTGTAGACAGTTAGATTGAAAATGAATAATTAGATGACATACTTCCTAAATATCTAGGGCTAGCTTGAGAAAGGGGCCGGGGGAAGGTAGGGTTGATGGGAAGATAGATACATGCATGCTTAAACGAATTTCATGATCCTCTGTCTACACTTCTTTTCAGTTTCTCTAGGAATATAACTTCTAACTAAGCTAATACGTGCTAAGATTAGGTTGTGTTCCCATATCAAGATACAGATCAAACTTCAAAATATCTTGGAAAATATCTTACTGCATGTGATATTGCTAGTGTATATATCAACATGTATGCATGTCCGTGTGTGTGTATGTGTATGAGAAAGAAGCGAAAATTGTAGCAATGATTCCTCAACTAAAAATTCATGACCATTGGTTCCTTAACTCATCAAGATGTGCAGTTATATTTTCCTTTTCGTCAATTTTGTTAAAACTTTTGTCGAAATGAGTCACATGGTCAGAATTAAGGGGAAAATATTGAAAACTAAATGAAAAAAAATTGTAGAATTAATGGTCCATAAACTTTAACCCAAATTGTAGTAATGGTCTATCAATTTTAACCCAATTGGAGTAATGGTTTAATCCAATTATAGCAATGATTCTTCCAACATGACTAGGGAACATTGGTTATGAATTTTTAGTTGACATACCGTTGCTCCAATTGAGTTAAATTGAGAGATCATTGCTACAATTTCCTCGAGAGAGAAATACATAATTACAGCTTTAGCAATTTTCTTACGGAGTGATTAAATAGAGGGCCATGAATTTATTGAATTTGACCCATTGAAATATTATATTTACATTATAACTTGAAAACCTAAATATTGTACTTATATGTGTATTTTGATGCATTTTGCAAATGAAAATATAGGCAAGATAACCATCTTCAGGAAGAGAAAACAAGAAATATTGTCAATCTTCAAAATAAATGCATTATTAGGAAGAACAATATCTAATTTCTCCACAAAGGATCGATTTAAATTTAAGTCGCTATAATTTTTTTTTCTTATGTGCAAATTAAAGAAGTGAAAAAATTAGGGGTTACCTTGTGTAGAGGGGTACATACTCGCTACAAGTAAAGCTATAGGTTATAAAAGCTCGTTTGAACGTTCTTTTAAACTGACCGAAAAATCTTTTAGTAAAAATGTTTTTTGAACCAATCCTTAGTAAAAACGCAAATGAATCCTAAAAAAACATACTTGATGTTTTATGGAAGAAGCACCAGTTATGTGCTTATTCCAAGAAGCACTTTAAATACTTTTGGAATCCAAAATATTTTCTCTAAATGCTTTCAATCATTTAAAAAATACTTCCAAACGTGCCCTAAATAAAAATTGTGTGTTTGAACTATTACAACATCAAAGATTTTCCAGCCAAAGAAAAAGAAAACTATTGCCAGAGCCACCGGTTTTGCCAAATTTGGTCATTACTAAAATTTGAACTATTACTACACATGCGATCAGTATATCTTGAATAAATAAAATCTTTTCATACCATTCGTAATGAACATAATTCGGTGAGTGCAACATTATCCTTGATCATATTGTTTACTAAGATTTGTTTGATTATTCTTCCAAAAACTTCTTAATCAAAGCATAAACATGTTCATATATCACACATCTAATGCAATAAGTAGTTCATCTGGTTAGCTGTTGAATACAATACATCCGATATCAATTCGACAAGAAAGCCTTATATTCCTGTGAAATTCAAGATATTGAAATTAGCCAAGAAAGTGCATGCAAATCTGCACAGCTAACCTAGCAGCAAGCATTAACTATTTCTATGGCAATCTAGCTTACTTTTATGAGATTGCTATTATATGTAGGTATAACAACCTTAAATCCTTCAATCGGTATATTTTTTTTAACAATAGTATTAACAAAGTCGTGTAAATATTTCCAAGGAGCCTTTAGCATAACAAGAAATTAAATAAGCAACATTTCCAATCATTAAGAAATTGAAACAAGGGGGAATAGAAATTTCACATCCTTATCTAGCATCCTCAACGTCTTTGAAGTTGATCAGTATTCCCTAAACTTATCAATCAGGTGATTAATTTTATCAAACAAGGAACAACTATTTGTCATGTATAGTCTCACTACTGCAAGCATAAACTGTTCATCGAGTATCTTCTGGCACTGATCCTTTTCTTTGATGATATCACTAAGTTAAGTCAGATACTAATTGTCAGAGCAGGAATATACACCTATGTGGTGTGTTTTGATTGTTTAATTATAGCATATTTATACCTGCTTAAATGGTACCTTATATTAAATTCAAATAGAAATGTTTACAACATAAGCTAAACTATTAGACAAAAAAAGGCATTACAACTAACAAATACCTCATCAATGTAATTTGATGTTTTCATAAGGGATGTGGTTTCAACATAAAGAAATGCATACTTGTAGGGGTCTATATAACATTCTGATCAAGTACTGGTTATGCGTTGCTAAGGAAAACCATCTCCAATTGGATCATATTTTGTAACTCTTGGGGAGCTGTAAAACAGTGGAACAGGTGACTCAATAGATTTATATAATGAGCATTCAAAGAAATACATGAACAAAAATATAGCTTACTTCTTTGATCGAAGTTAATAAATTGGAAGATAATCGATGTATTTGCTGGTTAATTCCGCAATTAACCCTCCCAAGATTTCAGTTCCTGCAGATGGACATCTTAATCAATAAATGTGGAATTGAAAATTAAACAAATAAAGAGAAGGGCATGCCTACCAGTGGAAATTAAAATTTATGGTGGCAACGGCACAATTAATGCTAGGGCATGGGGAACGCGCCATTGACGTCCCAATATTGAGATGAATTGGTAAATTGGAGGTAGCTGTTGCTGGAACTCTGATCAGTAGTATTATAATTTGAAACTACCGATGAAAATAACTTCATTTTGTTTCTTTTGATCAAAGCAGATTGATCCTCCTCCTGACAATGATGATGATGAGCTTGATTATCCAAGAGGGATCCCAGTTCTTGATTCACATGATGATCTCCAAAATTAACCTTCGATGAGGATGAGATGTTTGTTTCATGATCATTAAGCTGCTCATTGAATAAGTTCATTTGGTTCAAGATCTGACGAGGCCTCCTACTAGTAATGCACGCCTTTTTTGCTCTTGTCCTTTCCCTTGCCCTTGCTCTTGCCCTTGCCCTTGACTCCTTCGCAACATAAGCCCCGGCAGATTCAGATTCTTTCAACTTCATCATCACCATCTCTTTTTCTTTGCTGACTACATGATTATCCACCTCGTTTATGTCCGAAACAACATCCTTGCACTTGGAAGTGGAAGACAAACTCTTGGACCGCTCAGAACTGCAGCTCAAGTTATTCTTCCGTGTTCCGAGATCCCTGATGGCCTTTCTGGACTTGTTTAGTAGCCACTCTAGGGTTTTACTTGCCGTGTTAAACCCTAGCCGGTCTTGGAGGTCAAAGAACTGACGGGAAACGTCGATGGACAGCCTTACCCGCCGGTCCCTCAAGCCCTGAGCAGTGAAGATCTTGCTGTGCCGGTCTTTCTTCGCCGGTGCTACTACTACATCTTGCCTAGAGGAATGAAGAAAATAAGGAGTAATATTATCACTACTAATGCTACCATAGTTACTGTACTGATGATGATGATGATGATCTCCACAAGATGATGATACGGGGGCATTTATACTAGGAGGAACAGTGTTTGATGAAACTCCCAAATGGGTTAGGGTTTGATGAGCAGAGGTCGCCATTAAAGAAATATTTTGGTGTGAAAATTGACCAGAGAGGGAATCATGAATGTGGTGAAACAAAATGTCTCCAGTGCAGGTTACTAGGTTAACAAGAGGAGGAGGAGGAGGAGGATGGTAATTTGTAGAAGAAAAGGGAAAGTTAGGTTGAAAAGGACTTACAGTATTGCTATTACAACAAGAAGATGAAAACATGATATCTTTTTCCTCAGGCAGTTCTTATACAATATAATACCCTTGCTAAGAGAGCC
Source organism: Crataegus laevigata (assembly GCA_963580275.1). NCBI lineage: Eukaryota > Viridiplantae > Streptophyta > Magnoliopsida > Rosales > Rosaceae > Crataegus > Crataegus laevigata. The sequence goes on from OY756945.1 coordinate 6,710,723, forward strand.
TCCTCTTCTTTTTGAACACTGGAAAGAGATTATCCTAATTTCAAACAGCTCAAATTAAGAGAGCTTCTTCATACTCATTAAAGTTCTCATGACTTCGCTTTTCAGACTCACTTTCTCAGTGCAACTTCAGATCCATCTGTGTTCTAAAAAAGAAGATCAAGGGGAGTGAGCTTTACAGTGACAGATGGTATCATCTGATATAGACACAAAAGCACTAATGAGTGGGGGATTGTTTGTGTTGGAGACAGCTGAAAGATGGGTTTTTGGCTGTCTCTGTTTTTCTTCTTTTCTCTCGTTTTTGGGTTTTCCGGTGAAGTCTTTCATGGGTGGTATAATTATCCTCAGGGCAAAATCTTGAAGGTAAAGTGGTGTGCAAAAAAATATTAATTGAGTTTGAGGGTGATGTGTGTTACTGGACATGGAAGGCGCAAAATGTGGGTTTGTGCCATTTACTGTGGAAACACCATAACCTAACCAAAGACTGATTGGAAATTTTAACAACCCAACTTTTAGACCCGTTAAAATTTCCAGAAAAGAGAGACCATACTGAATTAATTCACTAGGGTTAGGTTAGGCAACACCTTAGCAAAGACAATAATTTTCACGCACATCTTTTCACTTTCAAAAATGTTGTAATATCCACACTCTTTTTTTTAACTTCTCACACATTCTTCTAATTTTTAGCTTTTGGATCTGATGAATTGAAGAAGATCAAATGACAGAAATTAACAAGGGTGTGAGAGAAGTAAAAAGAGGTGTGGATAGCACACCCACTTTCAATAATGCTATTCTTACTATCTAGTTGTACCACTATTTGTATCATCTCTCTAATAGAGATGAGACACACATGTATTGGCTGGCCTTACCTCTATTAGACAATCTCCAACCCTTGGGTAAAAACCTAATTTTTAACCTAGAAAATTTAGGTTTTAACTCAAAAACAAGTTTTCTGCTCCAACTTTTATGGGTTAAATTTTTAGGGTAGGATTATTAAAGAATGAATTTAGAATAATTTTTTTCTTAAAGTAACTTTAAAAAAAATTATGCAGACTATATCCTAATTTAATTTTATGAAATTTTAACCTAAAATATTTAGATTTTGACAAAATATTGAAAAATCACTAAACTAACACCATAAAACCTGTGGAACACTATGAACGAATATGAAAGACCTAAAAGTTTTTTTTTAATTACTTTGGTTGTTGGATTTAAATTTTGACTGCTAGATCTATTTATTTTACTGTTGGATTTGATCTTATCTATCTTACCTCTTAGATTCAATGAAATTATAAATATGGGGGAATTCTGGCCTAAATTTTCCCCAGAAATAAGTTTTAGGTTAAAACTCATATTTACTCAAGGGTTGGAGCAAGTTCGGGTGAATTTAGAACTTAAAATTTAAGTTTTACTCTAAAAAATAGAGTAGGTTTTAAAAAAATTTAAGTTTTCTCGATCGATCCTACCCACAATCACTCTTCCAACCGTCGACTCCACACTGCAGTGAATGCCACCGACTTCTGCAGCGGTGAGGATGACGAGTTGGGGCTTCTCGGTCGGTGGTGAACAAGGACACGACGCCGGCTTTGCAACTGAGGTCAAGATCGTCGCGGGGTGTGAGGTTGGTGAATCCTGGAATATGGAGCTGGCAGATAATGGCAGAACCGATGAGGCCGCAGTCAAGGACAGAGGCAGCTAAGGCCCACTGGGGTAGCTGCTCGACTGATATTTTGTGCAAACGAAAAATTACAGGATGCTTTAAGAACTTGAATTTATTATACTTAAGTACTTTAATTAATTAGTTGAAACTGTCAAATAATATGTATAACAAGTTATCATTTGTGAAAAAATATCTACAAGTCGGGCTCAATGAAAATTTAAAAGAAAAAAAAAGCAATTAATGAAATTATATAAGAAAATTCTACTATTTGTTAGGGCGGAAGGAAGACGAAGGGGAGAAGAAGATTTAAGTTTGATAATAGTTTTAAGGGTGAGATTGTGTTTGGTTACAAAGATGGAAAAGGGTAGGGAGATGACAAATGTTATATTTCTATTGAGTCATATAGATTGGTTTGTAAAATGGGTACTGATAATTTTTGTCTTGATTTTTCCTTGATTATTCAATTTAAAAGCCAATAAAAGAATATAGGGTAAATTACAAAAAACTACCTCAACTATTGGTGTCACGACACTTTCATACCTCATCTTTAAAACGTGACAATGTCATACCGCATCTTACGAATTTGTGACAATGTCATACCTCCGTCAATTTTTCTGTTAGTTTTTCTGTTAAGTGCTGACGTGGTAAGATATGGGGACCACTCACTAATACAGCTGGATTAAAAAATAATTACATATATTTTTAATAATTAAAAATTAAAAAATTTTATTTTTATATTAAATCTCTCTCTCTTAAAAAATTTTAATTTTTTAATTTTTAATTATTAAAAATATATTTAATTATTTTTTAATCCAGCTGTATTAGTGAGTGGTCCCCATATCTTGTCACGTCAGCACTTAACAGAAAAACTAATAGAAAAATTGACGGAGGTATGACATTGTCACAAATTCGTAAGATGCGGTATGACATTGTCACGTTTTAAAGATGAGGTATGAAAGTGTCGTGACACCAATAGTTGAGGTAGTTTTTTGTCATTTACCCAAGAATATATAACGGAAAAAAACATGAGGGTATAAAAATCATTTCCCAGATAATGTCTCTCATAGGATTGGAAAATTGAAATGTAAGCAACTGTATTGGCGTAAGCTGTTTATTATAAGTGGATTACACTTCTTTTTTTCTCTTTTATTTTTCAATTAAGCAATATCGTGTGACATGATGAAATGGTATTATAAATAATATATGTTAATTTCCATATAACACGTTAAACATTACAAGTGTAAACGTTGTCATTCATTATGTCATAACGTAGACGAATCGTGTATATATAAAAGTTTTTCTCCTGTTATCTTTTGCCCTAAAAAAATATATACTTTTGGGTACGTACTTCTTAAAAGAGAGCCTAATTCATTATGACCGTTACAAACACATTCTGTATTTGTCATACAAATATGAAGCATGCAAAAGATCAAACCTTTCTATGTGCTTGGAAAAGGAAAAATTAATGAACCTTGAGGTTTTCCAAAGGCCGTGAGTTGTAGATGGTGGCTTTGTATGTGGATTTGCTAGGCTTGCACATCCTTTTGTCTTCTACCAGTGATAGGAACATATTTATATGACTTTATTAGTTTGTTTCCTTGCATTTACTTAATTAGTTTCATCTTATTAGAATGTTTTAAGCTATTTTCGTGTGTTTGTAGGTTCTAAATAACAAAGTTAGCAAAGAAGTGCATTTTGGTGCAATTTGGAGCTATTTTGGGGTGAAATGGATTGCATGCATGGGGAGCATAAAAATGGATGGTTGTGATTCATTCTCACCAACAAAATGGATGGTAGTGATTCATTCTCACCAACAAAAATGGATGGTGGTGATTCATTCTCACCAAGAAAATAGATGGTAGTGATTCATTCTCAAAGCTTATAAATAGGCTTCTCCATCTAGGCCAAAGACACCAATTCACATCTACAACACATTCCATAAACAACACAATTTATGCCGCAAGTTTCCTTCTTCCTCCATCCATTTCCATCCACCTCTTTTCCTATCCATCCCCTACCACCCTTCTATACTCTCTCAACCTATCCAATCTCTGCCACATCCCCTAGACCATCCAAACACCACACCCACCTTGGTGCCGCATGTTTGCAAGAAAGGAGGAAGACTTGGAGCTGTGCTAACCATTCAAGACGTTGGATTGTTGGAGCGTTCTAGGTGTCTTCTACTTTTGTTTATCATGTTTAAATTCAATTATAGTTGTTTAATTACAAATATGTGGAAATAAATTTGTTTTGGTTAGAGGTTGATTCAAAGCCATGAACATATTTGTAATATGAATTGATTACCTTCAGTTGTGATTTCATGAGTTGTGAATTCAATTTGCTTAACTGCTTGATTTATAACTTATTCTTGTATGTCGATTAAGGATGCATACTTAGTTTGCATGCATGAATTTGATGCTAGAATATAAGGGAGTTTCACCTAATCGTTATGAACTTATATTCACAAGTAGTGGAGGTTGCTAGTCACAATCGCGTTAAGTGAATTCTTGACAAGAGTATCATGCTGTTCATAGTTACGAATGACTCGTCAATGCTTATAGTTTTCACAAAGCTTAATGATCTTTGATTGTATCTCTATTGTGTTATTCACGTAGGGGACTTTTGAAGAATGTTTTGAATTGTTGTATGCGCTTTTCCGTCCAATTCAATAACTTAAGGAAAACTTGAAGGTTAAAAAAGTGCTGTTCACGGTTAATCTGGGGTGTTGAGATTCATGGTTTATTGAAAGAACAACTGAAAATTGGTTTGTATGCAAGTGTGTCATGTGTGGAGAAGAACCCTCTAGCTAGTCCATCACCCATCCATTCACCTTAATTTTATGTCTTTGTTTAATTCTACAACTTTGTTTAGTTTTAGTTTCAATTTTCGTGCAAACCAAACCCCCCATCATTAAGTAGTGTCAATTTAGTTAGAATCTGTCCTAATTTGTGTTTAGTTAGTTCCTTGAAACTATATTCGTTTAAATCCATCCTTAGTATCTGTTTTTATTCAATTTGCTAGTTTTGTGTTGTTTGACTATTCTAGTGTGTTTTAAGTTATTATAGTTTAGCTTTCTGTTTTAGAGTTTTGTTTTGTGTTTTTTAGTCTTGTTTAATATTTTTAAGTCAGTTAGGTGCATTAGCAATCCCTCTTAATCCCCGGTCTAGAACGATACCCTACTTACATCTTTACTACAATTGTAAAAAAGAGGGTTTAATTTGGCATGGCATTTTAGTTTATAAAACGATTAAAACGCACTTTCTGGGAAAAATATCAAGCATATACGTATATACTGAAAACAAAAGCCCACTCACTGATATGTGGAAGGATCATAGCCCCCGAGTCTCGCTTGACTGCGCTCATCCTCAGGATAGGTCTCACTTATATGCGAAACAACTGCAAAACCATCAAATTATAAGCACATAACCAACACTAAATAATAACTTCACATACATTGCTCAATTAGGGTGTTTGAATACACCAACATGATATACTCAATCCCACAAACACCTCCATATTTTAAGAAAAAAATTCAAATGTCCCACGCGCCCCCAGCGTCGGCCAAGGTAGGGCCACACGCGCCGCCCATGCGCAGGCACGTGCCTGGCACACTGACGGATTCCCTAACGGTGTTAGGGAATATTCTGTCAAATAAATAGAATTCTGTTAAATATACCTGACGCCGTTAGTTGCTGTTAGGAATATTCCGTCAAAGTTGACGGAATATTCTTCTTCTCCTTCCTTAGTTCATGGGAGTCCGGGGTCGGTCGCTGTTGCTATAGCCGAAAATTGGAAAAAAATTAAACTTAAATTTCTCGTCCAATACTTAACCAAAATTCACGATTTTTGCACCAAAATGAAACTTAAGATGAGGAGAGCATAATCTTACCACTTTAAGACTTAAAAATCAACAGAATCTCGTTGGAGAATTTTCATGAAAATCGGCCAACTTTGAAACTCGAAGAACTCAACCTCCTGACGTCCAAAACTAACCAAAATCACTCATCGAGCTTCGTGAAGGAGTTTTAAAACTTCTTATGACTTTAAAATCCGCTGAAACGTCCACGATCATGAGCACATGAACAGTGCTATCATCGGAGCTTCATGGTTCCTAGGGTTTTCGAAGGCTTCACGTTCAACCAAGTATATGGTTGGGCTCCAGAGCTTGCAAGGAGAATGATGAGGATATTTATAGCCTCGATCCATGTCCAAAAATGTGAGATGTGAGGTCGTTCGTACAATTGTATGGAAAATGGGAGAAAGCTCGAGAAGGAGAAAGAGACAAAAATAGAAAAGGAAATGGATGTTGCACATGTGTATGTGTGGGAGTGTGTGTGTTTTCAGTTCTCACCTAATCACAACCAAACAAAATCAACTACAAGGCCCAGTTCTAATTGGGCCCAAATAAATAGGACCAAACCTAATTGATCAAACACTTAGCCCAATCACACACACATAGTCACTAAACGCTTAAGGGACAAAAATGTCATTTCCACGCTATCGATAAAAAGATTTTGGGACGAGCTGTCACACCTCCCCTAAACCTATCACATTTCCTAAAACCTACACACAATATTACAACATAAACAACACATCCGCCCGACAATTCAAACAATTTATACTAACAATTTAAACTCAACAATTACATTACACCAAACTACAAAGGTAACTCAAAGAAATAAAGTTAAAAGAGGTAATACAAACTGCGGAAACGACCTATACCGTAAAATTCACCGAAAATAATTCGTTTAACCAAAAAGTATGAAAATTTCTAGATTCAAAGTAGACACCTAAAAAAAAGTTGTGTTAAGTTTCAAGGATTTTTGAGTTCGGGAAGTATAGGAAAATTTAAATCTAAAACAGGTATGCTGTTGTTTAAAAAAAAACAAAATTCAGCAGCATCAAGTCACTTTAGAAATAAAGTTGATTAATGATAAGGGAATTCCATGCAATTTAATAATTTCCCTTATGTAGAGATCACTCAAGGTTGATAAAGAATATGTTTAATAATTTATACTAGCCACTCATCAAATGAGCCAAAAACAAGGACTCTTAACTAATAATTTTATTTCTCTATCATGCCAAGCTAAAGACCTCACTCAAAATGAAGAAAAGAAAGGCATATGAAAAAAAATTTAAGCGACGTAATGCTTGTCTAAACAATAACTATTTAACTTTCATCCATCAAAATCTATAATTCAGGTAGCTAATTAAGTCAGAGTGGTCACAGTTTTGCAAAAGTGTTGCCTATAATATGGAGTTAAACAACCACAAACAACTATACCCTAAATTTATGCTTTTTCTAGATAAAGAGGACACCAGATATGAATGAGAATAGTAATCCAAGGAAGATCTTGAAATCTTTTGGGCTATCGGTGCAGATTATGAAATTTCACAATGGGAGGAACACCCCAAAAGCAGTCCTTAATTAAGTGGGGTAGTTTCAACCTACATTCATTCTCTAAAATGTACATGATAATATGCTCTTTACATATAAATTTTTATATGGGTAAGGGGGCTGCGAAAGAAGAGGCAATTTGAATAAACATATTCTACAATAAATGAGAGATTGTGCCTAATGTTTCAGTGAGCAGAATTATACTTACAACAGCTAATATATGTTTACTTTTATATCACATTTGGATTTTTAGGGAGGTGTACTTAGCTCTTATGAATCATACAAGTTTCTTCAAAAATCAAGAATAGTATTTAATTATGATGCTCTTTGAAAACAAGATCAAAACGATTATTGTGCTTGAAGTACTTCAACTGGTGTATACAGTCAAGGATATAGAATCATTTTAAATGAGCATCTCCATAATTATAAGTTCCTTTTTTTGGGTTAAATGTGTTTGCATATAAGCTATCTACACTAATATACACCAGAAAATGAGGAGAAAGCGGGAGATATGGAGGGAGCAAGCTTACCTGTTTGGGACCCCTCTCCATGGACAGAGGAAGCGTCACCAGATGCCTAAGCCTTCTCAGAATTCCAGGGTCGTCGATGAGTCCGTCGGGCGCTAAAGACATGATGCGTCACCGAAGAAGTCGATGACGCAGTAGCGGTAGACACTGTTGGTCCCAAAGGCACTATCGGAGGGACACCTGTCATGGCCATATCAGGTGTGGAGGTGGCAGCAACATTACCACCTGGAGAAGGTGTTTGACTGCCCCTACTAGCTGCCAGCTGATTTGATATTAAGTTTGAAATCTACAAAAACAATCATGAATCTGTTTATATATCATCTTATTATATGCATTTCATTTCACATATATAAGGTGGATGAAAACAATACAAGAAAACCTAAAAAACTATAAACCATGATTTATTCAACTCTTGAAGCCACTAATTATAAGTTATTCGATCTTTCAAGCACACAAACATCACACTAGATGCTTTATGTATCCAAAGAGTGATAGAAGCTTAATTTTATTTTCTGACTTGTACAAATACCAAAACATTTCACATAATAGGTTCCAATATGAAGGCTTACTTTGTAATGTATGTTAATTACAGCCATCCATTCGTAAAGATAATATGAAATCCCCAAAAAAATTGTATAACACATGGAATATCTAGAATATGTCATTGTAATTTTTAAAAACTTCATCTCAAGAGGGTGGAGAATGTCACATATCATAAAAAATATTATATATATAAAGCTTACAACCAAGTTACATTGGGTCAAAGATTCCTATGAATGATAAAGAGTATTATTCATTCAACAAAAACTGCACACATACAATATATTCCTTTGTGTACTTGTACCCATACATGCATGTGGGGGAATAATGAGATAAACATGCCAGTTTAAGGGAGAAGTAAGAACTGGATATAATAATATGCAAGCAATTAGCTCTATAAATAGATATAGAGTTTAGGTTTTTTTGAATCTAAAATTCATAAAAATGATGAGAAAATCATATAAAACAAACATAAACATGACTAATATTTGAAATTGAGTACTCTGCCCTAACAGGAAAAATCCCTAGAACCTTATTTGGGAACAAATAGTATACCTCAGTCATTTGACAAGTACAAACTGCACTTGGGATGGCCTATTTTCTTTTCAATCAAAGGTCAAAACTAAACACAAGCAATGAAAATCGCGTGCAATTGTTCGTACCCAAAACCCTATGAACTCTTCTCCCTTTCCCCCAACAGAAGGAACCAAAAACAAAACAAAGTCTCAACCCTCTGCACAGTAACTCATTGAGATTGTAAAGCAACAAAAACCCCATAAAACATGCTCTTGGTTTTGACTTGCTCACACAAATACACACACCACTTATGTTTTATACTTTCATATACCCCTACTACTGTAAATTCACCACATTCAAATCAAATATAGGGTTTCAGAAACCCTAACAAAACATTTTAAGAACAAATACTAAGACCAAATTTAGCTACTTATACACAAAATCTCCACTAATCACATATAAAATTATTCCTAAAAAAATTATATAACTCATGCATGAAAGTAAAAAAAACACAAAAATTGGTACCTTCGGCTCACTGCTTTGTTCCCCAATTCTGGGTTTTATTCGACCACCAAAACCCTAAAACAAAAACCAAAGAAATCAATGAAATTCATGCACAACATAAAATTCAAGACACCCCTCAGTGAAGATTTTAGTAACTGACAATGATATTGACAAACAACAAACATCTGCTAAGATTTTATCAACTGACAATGATATTGACAAACAAGAAGCCACAACATACAATTCAATCACATAAACCCGAAACAACATTGTTCAAATCCAAACTCTACGAATCCCAAAATAAAATTGACAAATTAATTGCAAGAAATCAACATTTCAATCAACACTTGAATTATAATTTTATAAGCTGGTTTACAACCTGGGATTTAACCTAGGATTCCCAATTCTAACCCTAAATCCCTAACCCAGGATTCCCAATTCCCTAAATCCCAACCCAATTTTAACACTAAAATATTAATTCCCTTAATTCTAACCCAATTTTAACCCTAAATCCCTAAATGTTATAATTACTGGGTGCTTACCTAGTAATATTGCGGTGGCAGGGAGACTGTGTGGCGTCGAAGTACAGCGGATAGGGAGATTGTCAAAGAGACAAAGAAATAGAGAGAGGGAAAGAGAAGCTTCAGGTCGTGAGTCTGCGATAGAGAGAGTGCAAAGAAGCTTGAGAGAATCGAGCGAGAGAGGGAAATAGGAGCTTCAAAGAATCGGACAAAATTGAGAGATAGATTGAGTGAGTCTAAGAGGGAGATAAAGAATTAAGGGGTGGAATTAAAACCGCGCCCAACTTTGGAAGAAAAAAAAAATTAAATTTTTACATTTTTGCGCGACGAAGATGTTTAAACTTTTGTCGTGCAACCAATTTTTTTTTAATGAATTTTTTAATATTTGTGCTACAAATATTTATACAATGTCGTTTGTAAATTTAATTTATTTTTTAGTTTAAATAAATAAATATTTTTTTTAATTTAATTTTGTTACAAATTTTAAAAGAAACTTTTATTTGCATAAAACATTTTTAAATATCATTCAATACATTTAATTAATATACATTACAATTTTTCATTAATCCTCGTCTAAACTAGAATAAAGATCATCATTATTGTCAAATTCAGACTCTCATTCCTCATCTTATGTAGGCACATCAACATCGTCGTTCACGCACTTAGGTGCATTCTATCATGGCAGATCCCCGACGTCAATTGTAATGGAATCGATCGGTATTTCGATTTCAGGACCTCCAGATACATGATATTGTTCTTGTATAATAGTCATATCCCATAGTGTATCTGTACCAAGTGCCCTTGAAGTCTCCAATTGTTGGTCAGCAACGTTACCATAATCGTCATCAGCAATAGGATCTCGATCCGTAATATCATACACCCCTCTGTGCTCAATCTTCTGAACTATTTTCCATTCCCTCTCGGTCTTAGGGTCATTTATATAGAAAATTTGTTTAGCCATCGTTTCCAAAATGCAAGGGTCATCGTTATACCAACACCTGTTAGTATTGATTGATAGCAAACCATCGTCTCGCTTAACACCTCTAACCCGACATGGGTTTGTCTCAGACCAACGACACTTAAAGAGGATAACTTGACATCGGTCTTTGTAAATCAATTGCACAACACTTTTCAGTTTTCCATAGAAATCAATGTATGCAATGTCGCCTGCACCCGGTACATGTACCCTATTATTTTGCGTACAAAGCTTGTCATCGCAATCAGCAGCCAAAAACTTGATGCCATTTACATGACAACCGGATTACAATTCTGCGCTTAGGGGCCCAATCACCAAGCTGTACAATTCTTCACTGTAAGCGGGCAAATTAATTTCCTTCAATTTCTTCACCTAAATAAAAGAGAAAAAAATGTCGTGTTAGTTTAACATTTACAATTATGCAAAAAAAAAAAAAAAAAAAAAAAAAAAACCAAAACACAAACAACATACATTTTCACGAAACCATCGAGAAAATAATTCACGATGCTTTTTGGCATATAAATGTGAAGGATGTTCCTACTTCACCAACTCTTCATGCTCATCTAGGTACGTAATTGCCTTGTCACAATTGTTAAGTACAAGCCAATGTGCTACTTCCATGTCCTTTTTGTCAAATGCCTCCCCTTTGATTAGTTTGCCAAATGGTCGTGCAATTTGGAAAAAAAACAAAAAAATTTTCACTTCTCACACCACCGCCATTATTGTGTTGTTGTCGGTTAAAAGTAGTCTCAACGTCTTATAGGTACATTGCACAAAATGTAAAGGACTCAAAGCCGACCTATGCCTCCACGATTGATTCTTCGAGCTTTGCCCTGTTCCGTACATTCTTTTTAATTCACTCAGTAGTCTGCATCAATAAACAAATTATCGTATAAAATTAGTGTACTTACATGTACATCACGAACTAAAGTATTTTTGGCGATTATATACCTTTCAATCAGATACATCTATTGATAGTTGATAGGAGTGAATCATTATGTGGATCATGTTTGTGAAGAAAGGTGGAGGAAATATTTGTTCAAACTTGCATAGAACTTCAATAATATCGTCGCAAAATTGTTTAACATTGGACTTTGGCAAAGTTTTTGCAGTTAATTGAGAAAAATATATCGCCAACAACATAATCGGCATCACCACATTTTCGAGCAAGAGGTATTGAATTCCCACTGGGAGAAGGCGTTAAAGTATGACATGACAATCATAACTCTTGAGGCCAGAAAATTTGCCTCCATCCACATTTACGCAACGGCCGATGTATGAAGCATACCCATCTGGAAAGTTTACAGAAGATAGAAACTGCAAAAATTCTTTCCTCTTATCCGGTTTCATTGAAAACAATGCGAGCTTCTTTTTGACTATGTCTCTATCCCTCGTCATCCATAAACCTGGCCTAATGCCTATTTTTTCCAGATCAATTCGAGCTTTTATTGTGTCCTTTGTTTTTCCCTCGATGTTCAGTATAGTTTCGACTAGTATATCAAACACATATTTCTCAATATGCATTACATCGATATTGTGTCTCAATTTTAATTTGGACCAGTACTGAAGCTCGAACAACCTCGTCTTGTGTATCCAGTTTAGATGTGTGTCTGGTCTTGTCCTATTTACAGACTTGCCTAACAAAGAAAAATCCAACCGATTCAGCTGAGACAAAATTTCATCGCTGGACCATTCATTGGGTCTTGGCCGAAGCTTTGTGCCATTAAAGAAGGCTGTCTCGTTTTGACACCACTCGTGGTCCCACTTTAACCACTTACGATGCCCTAGGTAACAAACTTTTCCTGCGTGCCAACTAGACATCGTGTTCTCTTTGCAAATTGGGCATGCGTAATAGCCCTAGTGCTCTACCCAGACATCATAGTATGTAGAAAAATCGTTTATAGTCCACATCACGACTGCTCTCAAAGTGAACATCTTCCTGGTAGATTTATCATAAATGGGAACACCATTTTCTCATAATTCCTTTTGTTCATCGACCAACGATTGTAAATACACAACAATACACGTGCTTGGATCTTCGGTTATTAACAACTTCATTATCATAAATTCTTTTGTCATGCACTTCCAAGGCAGTAAATTATATGGAATTACAAAGATTAGCCAAGTGCTGTCGTTTTAGTTTAGAACCCCAAACGGATTAAACCAGTCCATCGCAAGTTCCAATCTAACTTCCCGAGGCTCACATGCAAATTCTGAGTACAGCCGATCAAACTCTTTCCAGGCTTCTCCATCTGCAAGATATCTCGTAACATCGTCATCCACTTGTCTATCCTTATGCCACCTCATGTCGCTTGTACTGTGCGTCGTGCGTCGACATATACAATCACTGCAACTTGGGCTTTAATGAGAGATAAAGCATAACTTTTTGTGGAATCTTCGTTCTTTTATTCTGAGATGCTATTTTAAACCGCGACTCATTATATACAAGGCATTTATCCAACGCTTTATTCTCTTTGTAGAACAAAATGTAATTATTTTTACACGCGTGAATTTTTTCATATCCCAATCCTAGACCACTCAGCATTTTCTTTGCACTTTCATGATCTTTAGGAAGGCAATTGTCATTTAGAAGCATCCTCTTGAAAACCCCTAAAGATTAATCAAAACATTGGTTCGACATACGAAACTTTGTTTTTCCATACATCAACTCAACAATGGTCGTGAGCATCGAAAATCCTTTGCAACCGGGTTATAATTCTTGCTTGGCACTTTTTAATAGTTTTTCGTATTTTTCGAATGCTTCACTGTCCATGATGGGATGGACTCCATCTTCTACTTCCACATTCGTATTCGAACTAGCGGTTGGAAAAACATCATTGATAATGTCCATAATTTGATCATTGGATCCACAACAGAGTCAACTGTATCCACTACACGGGGTAGTGTCGGAGGATGAAGCATATTGTATTTGTTCTTCATGATGATTCCACGTAGTACAGGTTTCTATCATCCCATCTATTAGTAAATGGTATCAAACAGTTTCAAAATATTCAATCATTAAGTTGTTACACTTTCTACAATGACACCGAATTTGAGTTGAATCACGGTTGTGTACAATTGCAAAATTGATGAGCTGATTTATTTCATTTAAATATTCATCAGCACATTTGTTAGGATTATGTATCCATTATTTGTCCATTTCACCTGCAAACAAAAAAAAATTACAAGGGTTACAACAACTTCAATTATGACATGCCACATTATGCCTTTGGTATGGGTCTTATCTCATTCGAGAATGCACAGTTACGTGCTGTAATTTACAGTTCCAACACATTAGAGTTCGAGTATGGGAAAAATTCGGCGGCATCTCCCTGCAGTTCTTCAAGTGCACGACGTAGATACAAAAAACTACAAAGCACCCGAAGAATGCAAAGAGATGCTACCACATTTCCCACGTTCAAACTCTAATGCGTGAACCACAAACTACAACATGTAAATGTGCAATCTCAAACTGTCCAAAATTTTGGGACAATTCAAGAATTAATTGGACCGCAATCATGCTTTCGCATCCATTCACCAAATCCAACTAATTTTCAAATGAGAAACTAAGCTTATATGAACATTGCAAACCAATGTTTGTACATCCATCCAAAAATGATTGCATACAAATACACAAACTCACAACACCTATAAACTACATACAACACAATTTAAATGAATGGAAATTAGATAACTTAGTTAAGAAAAATTATACCTCAAACTGTTGGAAGTTACACCAGGGGAAGGCAACTGTTGCAATTGTTTTGCAGCTTCTGCCTTCCTGCAATCTGGTTAAGTGCAGTAAAGTGAAGAACTTTTGCGCGACACAGCCATCGTCATGCAAAATCTTGGGCTTCAACATTTTTGGCACCATTCGACTACAATTTCTTAGGATTTTTTAAACCCAAATCGTCGTTTTTTTGGACATTAACGTGGCCTTCAACTTTTTGCGCGGCTTTGACTTCTAGGGTTTTTTTAACCCATTGTGCAACGAATTACGGTTCGTCGCACGTGTTTTTATTTTTTATTTTTTTTTGGATATTGAAAACATTTATTCATTAACTCTTCAAATTTTTTCAAACCACATACATATTTAATAAATAATACCATTTGTGCATATTTAATTAATATACTTACTTATTAAAATGTATTAATTTCATTCATAATAAACATCAAGTACATATTTAATAAAAAAAATTCATACTAAAAAAACTTCAAATTCAAATATAATTATTAAATAAGCAATAATATTAAAATAAGAAATCATATTCTACTCATCCGCTGATACTTATGGTTCTTGCTGTAGTGCTATAGCGCATTCATTATCAAACTTCCACTCTCAAAATCTCAACTTGAACACATTGTCGATAACCTTCATCAGATTTGGGCCACTTTTGTCAATGTCTCAATTGACCTGTCATGCAAAAATTAATAAATTAAAATCTCTCAATTATATTATATTTAACAAACATAATTATTATTTAACCAATGAAATTAGCACATACAACTAACTAATCAATCATGTGCATCTTCAGCTCCTCGGGGATGGTTCTCCAAGACTCCCAATCCGCAGCATATTTGGTACGCACCATTGCTCCGACGTCGGACGAAAAGCTGGCGCACTTCTCTGACTTCACAACCCCTATTATTTCGTCCACAGTGATTGGGTAACGGCTCCCCCATATATGTGTCGGACCCATACCGCAGCTCTTTTCTTCTTGTCTATCAACAAAAAATAATTTCATAATACTAAAGCTAAATAAAAACTTTATACAAAATGCAAAAATTTCAATGCAAACCTTTTCCAGAACCTTCTCCATATGTTGCCTTTGATGAATGTGCATCTTTGTCGGCCATCGTACCAACACTCAAAGAATGAAATGATTATAATTGTCAGAATTGCAAAGCGTTATCGAAACGAATTGTGAAGAATAAGGATAACAGAAGCGCATATATATAGGAAGGTTAGGGACTTTGTGCGACGAAAAGTTTATCGCGCAAACACATGCAGTAAATAAGATATTTATTTCTCTGATTTAGATGCACCAAATATGTTGACCTATAACTAAACGCCTTTACGCGACGAAACTTTTATCCCGCAAGAGTTTGCACAACAACAGCTTTGTCGCACAAAGGTTTTAGCGACGAACTTATTGTAACTATAAAGTTTACGTAAACATAGTTATCTATGTTTACGTAAACTTTATAATTACCAAAAAAATTTCAGTTATAATATGTATTCTAAAAATAATTACTACCTTAAATAAACCTTAAATAAATTGGTATTATATTCCATTCACTTAATACACTAAATCATTAATACCTTAAATATATTATATTATATTCCATTCAATTAATACCTTAAATAAATTGGTATTATATTCCATTCACTTAATACACTAAATCATTAATACCTTAAATATATTATATTATATTCCATTCAATTAATACTTAAATAAATTGGTATTATATTCCATTCAATTAATACCTTAAATAAATTGATATTATACTCCATGCAATTATTTAAATAACCAAACATGAATTAAAACATAATTAAGTCCAAATACATAACTTATAAAAAGTACCTTAAATTTAAATATTGTCATACAAAACATAAATTTAAATCTACTATTTCAATGGTCCTCCATTCCGTTGGGCTTCATAACGCCACCTATTATAGCCTCCCTCCAACGTATCCTTTATCAACTTCATCAATTGTTCGTTCATATCATCATCAAGAGTATACTTACATTGTTACACATATAGGTAAATAATTAATTCTAAAATATAACAAAAAACTTCACAAAATTAATTATTGATCCATCAACAATATACTTACTAATAATTCATTCATCGCTGCCTTAAAGCATTGAAATTTTCCAGGTGATTTTAACAGCGGCGGCGACCGGCGAGGTTCACCGGGGAAAATAACGGAATATTCCGTCAAAGTTGAAGGAAAAAAACAAATGGCGTCTAGTAACGCCGTTAAGTTCTGTTAATGATTTAACAGAATATTCCTAACGGCCGTTAGGCCTCCGTCAACTATGCTTGTGCTTGGCCGGCGCGTCTGGCGTCCAAAAATTATTCTAAAAATTTGTGTAGGCATGTGGCGTCAAGTAGATCAATTGTGTGTATTCAAACCATATGTTTGAGCAATCTACGGAGGTTTTATTTAAGTTTCCATATATGTGTTATTAAAATAATTAAATTAGTAATTTCAAGTATAGGGGAAACGTATCTCGAGGACATATGGGATCAAGCAACGCTAGGAGGCTTCGTTTCTACTGCGTATCTGTGAGTGGGCAGTTTGTTTTATACCTATATATAATTATAGTTTCCATGAATGCGTATTTACTTAATTTATGCTTATATTGCCGAGTATCGTTATTGTGATATAAATGTGATAAATGCTGCTATATGGTTGGGATATTATGTCATGACATTCATACATTATTGTACATGCTCATCTTGCTGCACCTTGGTGTTAGTACTCCGCCCCAGAGCTAGGGCCAATTCTTCATGTGTATGTTCACATCCGCACCATTCCCTCGCCTTGGATCCAAGTTAGGTGTCAATTCTGTCGTGCAAATTGCATTAAGCAATCCCGACTCGTATGTGACCGTGCTTCTGCACCGGTCTTCACGTGATTGTAGTACTAAAGCGTATTACTTACACCTAGTAATGTTCATGTCAGAGTTTATTTTTACGAACTAGTGTGCTAGCGTAGATGGATGAGCACTTCGTTATACTTGATTATCACATGATTATATTACTGAGGCATTTGATATATCATGACTTGGCATATTTTTTGTTATATTACCGTTGTACTATTGTTTACATATTTACGTAGTATGTTTTAAGGAAACTATACTTGTTTTACGACGAGAGGTTACTATCTTCGAAAGTAAAGGTTTTCACAAAACATTGTTTTGCTGACCCACTTAACTTTGTTTTTTGCCGCTCCAAGATTAGTAGCTATGCCTACGTGTGAAAGAGGATTCTGGCAAATCTCAGGAGATGGTTATCTTCAGTGGCATAACCTTCATCCTATTGTTATGCTATCTTATGCTTTGACATCACGTGTGAAATGGGTTCAATCCCGCTCACCCGCATACTCTCTTAATTAGGCACCTTTAGGTTTAAATTTATTCACATTATTTTTCTACTACATTACACTTTATGGCTTCGTCACCCTCCAGGTGTCGGCCAGCACAACTCGATTTGAAGCTCAAGCGGACATTCTGAGTCAGGGTGTGTCGATTCTGTTGATTCACATGCACTAAATGCTCTGACTGAAAACTGGCTGTAAGTGTTCCTCGGTTTCTCAAGTGTTGAATGTTCTGCCTTAGTAAATGAACAAGCTTTGCGCGACGAAGTGTTTGTTGCGCAAGTGTTCCTCGGTTTCCCAAGTGTTGAATGTTCTGCCTTAGTAAATGAACAAGCTTTGCACGACGAAGCCTTTGTTGCACAAAGATACAACAAGCTTTGTGCGATGAAGCCTTTGTTGCGCAAAGATACGACAAGCTTTGCGCGACAAAGCCTTTGTCATGCAAAGATATAGCTGAAAAATCTTCGTCGTGTGTTAGTTTTCCTGCAAAAAAAAAAACCATGTTTTTCTCGTTGGCTTTGCGCGATGAACATGTTTTTTGTCGTCGTGCAAAAGGTTTTGCGCAACTAAGTGCTCTGTCAAACAAAGTTCACTACCCTTACGCGATAAAGGTATGTTCATCGTTGTGCAAGGTCTCATTGCGCGACGGAATTTGCTTTGTCACGCAAGTAATTTTTTGTACTAGTGCTAGTAATTCATAATTAACAAAATTTAGTACTGCGTGTCACATTTAAGCCCTTAATATATGAATTCCAAAAAATATGTTGCTAAATTGCAACAACCGAGTCATAACTTAGCATAATAATCCTATTTAATTAAACAAAATCAGGTTTTTAGAAACATTCTATTATTTTTTTAATTAAAAATAACAACCTATTATTTTTAACAAATCCATACCAATCATCTTTTGGGCATTACAATGTCATATATCAACTTACGAATTCGTCGTAATGTTATACATCTGTTAGTCAATCTGTTAATTTGACCGTTAAATGATAATGTATCAACTGTAATCCTACATTTTTACTAATGTGATGTCAAACAATTTGTGCCAAACAACTAATTTGAATTATATGAAATTATGAAAATCGTATGGCAGGGCAGCAACAAGTTTCGTGATTTGGTCCGGCAAAGCAGCGGGTCTGGCGTTAGATTGGACTTCTTTTGTTTCATAAATATGGAATCCGGGGCAGCTTCGGTGGCTTTCAGGCGGGCGACAGATGGTGATGGTCTAGTGACAGGTGGTGGGGTCAAATAGTGGTAGTGGCGGGGTAGGAGCAAACGGATTAGGGTCAAGCATATTACAGGTCAGGATCTCGTGAGTCTAGCAGCGAGTCAGTGGTGCAGGGTGCAGACGTGCAACGGAAGAACGATGATGCAGGGTGCATGATTTGGTGGTACGAGCAGGGTGGTGCGGTTGCAAGCTGATGCTCAAAATAGTTTTTTCTTTAACAAAACATTAAAAAATTTGATACCAATCAAATGAATTTGGCCCCAAATGATATGATTTAATCTGCTTGGGTGAAAGGAGAGAAAGGAAAGTTGGAGATAGAGAGAAGGGGAAGGGTTACCGTCGCCGGGGTTAGGGTCTGCTAATGTTAGGTTTTTTTAATTTAATTTAAAGTTTGTATTTTATTTCATAATTTTAATTGGTTGTTTGTCTACATGGGATAAATTTGACATCACAACAGTAAAATGTGGGACTCACAGTTGACGCATCATCATTTAACGGCCAAATTAATGAAATTACTAACAGAGGTTTAACATTATAACGAATTCGTAAGTTGATGACATTACAATGTTTAAAAAATGAGGTATGAATTTGTTATGTAACTCAAAGTTTATGATACAAAATGTAATTTACTCTTACCTTTTAGGGTAGGATAATTTTTGTAGTGGACAAGTGTGAGAATGGAAGTATCATTCTATTCTGAAAACATCTAGGTGTCTACAAAGAAGGGTTTATGCTTTTTTATTTAAGTCAACTCATGTAATTTAATTTATAAATTTTACTCATACTATATATTAATATAAAGTTAGGAGAAAAACGTAATGGATTTCAGTTTGTGTTTAGATCAATTTGTGTTCTTTCATCTAAACGTTTTGTTAATCCCTCCATCGTATATTTCACCGCACCGGGAGAGATTTCTCAGTGTGACCGTCACACGAGATGGTACATTATGTATCATTATATAAATAGTGGGATTTGTGTGTTAAAAAGTTAATAACTTAAAAAATAAAAAATTTCACCACTTACCTAATGTACCGCCCGTATTCCAGTTACAATGAAAAATTTCTCCTGCATCGAAAACTCCCTTTAGCCCTATTAATTAATTTGATCAGATTGATATATCATAATTCTCAATTCATGTTTTTTTGTTTAATCTATTCTTAGGATCTTCAGAATCCGAATCCTCTTTGTGAGGATCTTAAGTATCTGTAAATTGTATCCGTTCATCGTACATCGTGTGGTTAGAAATCATTTTAAATATTCTTATTTAAAATTAAACATAAACAGTACCTGATAAAAACTGATAATACGATGTAAAATGAATAAACACAATTCACGGATTCCTAAAATCCTCACCAAAAGATCAAGGAGAGAATCCTGTTGGGGATCTTAGTTCAGTAGGTTGAACGCATGACGTAGATAAGAATTCCAAGTATATTACCACTTTCTTCAAATTAAGGTAGACATTGAGGATCATAAACTTAAATCACATTAGATCACTGTTGCAAACTTCTACGAGGATTTACCTATACGAGCAGTATAAAATTATCAATCATTGTTATTTATAATCACAATCTAATTGTTTAAATATAAGTGTTTATTATTTAAGTATTGATCAACCTGTTTATTTTTTTTATTAGTAACACATTATTTAATTTATAAATTTAATTTATTTCTCATTATCTATATATATATATATATACATACTGTGTACACCCCGTCCCAGGCACCCACAAACGAGTCATAGGTTTCTATCAAAAAAAGAAGAAAGAAAGAGATAGCGGCATGAAATTGACGACTATATACATAAGATGGCCAAAAGACAAGAAAGCTTGATTTAAGCCGTCAAGGGGTTAAGTCTTTTTCTATTGTTGTTTCTAGGACAAGCGATTAGATATCTTCGTACGAATGGAAGATAATGATCTGCTCTCACAATTGGTGCATGAAATTGGCGCCGACGGTGAAAGATAGCGTCTCATGTGTACAGAATCAATTAATGAAAAAGGCTCACTTCTTTTGCTTTGTCCTGCAGAGAGATAGACAGAGGCCGACCTTGTTCACGTCAAATAATAGTGTGGATCATTTCCTCTTCAATTCCGCTACGAATGTTCATATATGGATAATGGTACATGCATCGTCAGTGTTCAGTCATGCTTATTGCATGATGTCCTTTTCTATTACAATTATAACACTAGGGTTTCTGTGATTATATGTAAGGGATCAAGAGAAATGCTGGAGAAATCAAAATTTTAAATTAAATTTTGTAAACTAAATGATATGGTTGTTGATGATTGAATTATTATTAAGTGTTAATTAACGTGCTAATTTTTTTATTAGTGACTCATCATTTAGTTTGTGAATTTAGTTTAAAATTTTAATCTACCTAGCATTACCTTTTTTATAAACCCTGGCTAGCTTGGTTTGGACAAAGTTAAAAGGTAGCTATATCTGCCATGACCAACCATATATATATTTTATGTTTTCCCGTGATTAGGTCATTTTTTCTTAATTAAATTGATATAGTTGCATGTTCCAATATCATTTTAGATAGAGTGTTGGGTTTACACCATGCGTCTTGAATTCGAAACTTCTTTTCTCCAAAATTATTGTAAATGTTTCGGACTTCCTCCTCCACCTAATACTAGTAAAATTTAAAAAAAAAAAAAATTGATATACACTGTTGATTTTTTTTTTTGGCTAAAATAAATCTAATACATAGTAGAGTTTTTTTTTTTTTTTGGTCAAGCGATATATTTGTTAGATTATAGGGAGTTGACAGAGTTTAAACACACAGTGGTGTAAGAGCAACATTCCTTTCTACTATTATGGTAGAGGGTCACTTGCATTAAAATCAGAAATATCATTGCTCATATTCTAAATTGAAATTCAAATCCTGGAAGAGTAATTGAAAATGAGAATGGGTCATCATAAATTAGCATTTATACTAAAATTACCTTCCCTCTTTCTTGATGGTATTATATGAAAATTAATGTCCTCAAACATTCTAAGCCGAAAAGTCTACAAATTAATCTTTTTTTTAGTACATCGATATTTTTACACTAAAAGAAAGGGGATTTTGGCAAAACCACATAATGGGCAACCAAATTTGGTATCGAATTCTCCATTCACGAGATTTGAACCTAAAACCTCTCACTTTCAAGTAAAGAGGAATACCACCAAATCGTTGTATTAAGTGACACAAATTAATTCAAATACTCTTTATCTTGCTAGTACGTAGGTATCCAACAATCGATCTTTTCTAAAGTACTTCATCGTTCAAACCTCAAATAATTGAAACCTCCGAAAACTACTTTATTTAGTTAGGTGTATAGTCTTTTCATATTAACTAGGGTTATGTGCCGTGTCAAGAATATTGTATATTGACATTGGTTAAGGTTAAATCAATTTACCATTGGCTATATATAGCTTAGCTAGTAGCTGTATAGTCAAAACTTAAAAAAAAATTGGTAAAAGTGTATGTAGCTAGATACGTCTTCTGGTATAATTATGAACCAACTGTTAAATGTGAGTTAATTGATTTTGAACAATGTTTCAAATCTCGTCCACTCAAATTTGAATTTTTTCTTTTGTTTCTTGTAATTCAGAATAAATCCTTATTAAAAATAATTGATAAAAAAAAGGCAAAATAGAGAAGATTTTCATTTTCTTTCACCCAAGTTGACATGAGGGCAACCTCAAAGGTGGATACACACACACACACACACGGTTTGTACACACATTTTAATATATGATTTTGTGGGACTCCACTTTGTTATGTATTTCAATTATCTAACCGACTATCTTTTATTTTTTACTTTCAAAATCATGTCTATAAAAATATATCCAAATCCAGAATCATATGATCATTGGATTGAATTTACTATTTCTTTGTAGAATTGTATTCATCTATTTTTTTTTCACTACAAATGAATGTCTTAATGAATTTGAATTTGTCTAACTTTGTGGGATGATTTATGAATACAATAACAACCAAGCCTTATCTCACTAAGTGAGGACGGCTGTATGAATCCTAAAACGAACTGTGCTCAGTTTTACACCACATATTTTGTCACAATTTCATTTAGGATATGAATCATAAGGATTCAACGTGAAGAAAGTGCTGGCTATTGACTACCTGATGCATTCCTCCTCCTCCTTTATCCGGGCTTGAGACCGGTAATGTAAGATGGACTTACACATGCGGAGTAAACCCTACAAAATGGATGTCAAAATGTGTATCAAAAGCGTGTGCTAAAATACTACTTTTACCACATATTTCATACCACAATTGTCTCATCTCTCTGATAAAGAAGGGACCCACATGTGTTTGTGGGCCCTACCTTTATTAGAGAGGTGGTACAAATGTGGTATAAAAAATGTAATAAGTCCTGGATCCTAATAACCCCACACACACACACACACACACACACCTACCTACATATCTATACAAACATTTTTACAAATATTTTTACGCTCCCTTCTAATCATTAGATTTCATAACATCTCAAAGGTCCTAATAAAAATTGATGTGAAGACTTTTAATCATTAAATGACATGAATGATGATTATATTATAGCTAATAGAAGCTATATAAAAATGTTGTGTCATGAGTAATGCTATACTTACCAACTTTTTTTATACCACATTTGTATCATCTCTCTAATGGAGGTAGTACAATGTGGTATGAAAAATATGATAAAAGTAACATTTTTGTTGTGTTATTGTTAGACAATTTTTTGAATAAACAAATAGAAGCTATCTAAAAGTTTTCATCATGGTTAAAGGTAAAGAACACCAGTTGACAAAAAAAGGTAAATAACGCCAAGCAATAAAACGGTAATGTTAACATTTTCATGCACAAAATTGGAATCTCTCATACCATCTCCAACCCTTGAGTTAAAACTTAAAACTTTTAACCCATAAAATTTAGGTTTTAATTCAGAAACATTTTTTCTCCTCTGACCCTTCTGGGTTAAATTTTTAGCCCGAGATTATAAAGAATAAATTAAGAATAATTTTTTTTTTCTTAAAGTAACTTTTTTAAAAGAAAAAAAAATTATGTAGACTAAATCCTAATAATTTTATAAACATTTTAACCTAAAAATATTTAGATTCCGACAAATATTGAAAAATCACTAACCGACGCTATGAAACTCGTGAAACACTATGAAAGAATATGAAACGCATAAAAGAATTTTTTTTTATTACTTTAGCTGTTGGATTTAAATTTGGACTGATAGATCTTAGCCATTGGATTGAATGAATTTGTAAATACAAAAAGAAAGAAGTACACATATATGATGGGTCAGTCCCACTAACTCGGAGAATCCTAGGCTAAATTTACATCAGAAATGAGTTTTGAGAAACTCATATTTACCTCAAGTGTTAAAACTCATATTTTCTCCAATGATTAAAACAAGTTGGAATAAGTTTAGAACTTAAAATTTGAGTTTTACTCTAAAAATTAGAGTATGCCTCAAACTCATAAGCCACTCAAAACCCAAACCCTCTTTTATCTTTCACACGCGCGCACCTACGCACGCAGACTTTTTTTGTATGCCAAAACGTAGCGTGCAACGTAAACATTTCTGATGAGCATGGAGCTTCGATCATCCACAAGTTTCACTACTGTCAAATCTGTCTGCAGATTTCCTATTCAGCGGGCAAATAACTTTCTGATGATCAGGTAATTCTAATGAAATATATAATTGTTGCGTTGTTCACTTTCAGATTTTCATTATTGTCAACCTAGATCAATATATAGTATATAAGTTTTGTTTCTGTTTGTTTGAATTAAAAGCAAATTTCCAGGAAAAAGGTTTCTGCGAAAAGAAATTAGCTTGATCATCATGAACTTAAATTATATAAGGGATCATGCATCTTTAATTAGAGCTCGTATGAATTAACAAAGATGTTCAAAGCCACTTTGTATAATCGATCGTATAAATTAACAAAGATGTTCAAGCCACTTTGTAAAATAAGCAAATTTGTATTATAAATGTTGACATGGCATGTTGTTCACTCAATTACCTCATAAACACAATTTGTCACTAATTAGACAAACCAAGTTGGCAAAATTATGTGATCCTTCGTTAGGGAATATGTAAATGGAATACTGCGGGCAGGACAAGGTTGTGCATCAATGTGTTTTCTTCTAACCTTTTTAACCAGAAATTAAGATCCTTGCAAAGTATTAATGACAGAGATTTAGGGTTTGGGGTTCAAATTCCACACATCAAGTATCTTAATTTCTGGTCCCTACCCAGCTATATTTGGTCAGCATATACGTTCTTCAGGCCTGAACCCCTAAAGCTCTAGACACATTCATGATAGATTATGCCATTGGGCCCTAGTCACAAGAGTAAACTGTAGCAATGGTTTCTCAACTTTAATCAAATTGGAGCAATGGTCCCCAATTAAAAATCCATTACGTACTATTGATCTCTCAACTCATCAAAATGTGTAGCTATGGTCATTTTCGTTAACTTCGTCATAATTTTGTCAAAATGAGTTATGTTGGAAGGACTATTGTTACAATTAGGGTCTCTCAACTCATCAAAACGTGTAACTATATTTCTTTTCGTCAACTTCATTAGAATTTTGTCAAAATGAGTTATGTTCGAAGAACCATTGCTACAATTAGGTTAAAGTTGATCGACCATTTCTCCAATTAGGTTAAAGTTGAGCGACCAATGGTAATAGACTTTTAGTCGAGAGACCATAGCTGTACATTTTGATGAGTTGATGTACCAATGATAATGAATTTTTAGTTAATGAATCATTACTCAAATTGAGTTAAAGTTAAGAAATTATTGCTACAATTTACTTTAGTCACAATATACCAATATGTACGTAGGGGCACTACTAGTAGAGGGGCTTCTATTATCAATTAGACAGAGTAAATTCTTTAAACACAAGGCTCATCAGATTTCCAGCATATTTTGGTTCATTTATGTATTTTTTCTTGTTTTTCAATTTTTTATATTTAAGAAAACTCTATTTATATCCTACTCTCATTTTTAACTCCACACACTCTTGTTAATATTTTACTATTAATCTTTTTAATACATTCGATTTGATAACCAAAAATTAAAAAAAAATCATATAAAAATTAAAAATAATTACTAGCACTGCTCTAAAACAAAACCAGAACTGAAAACTTAACGTAAGAACAAGTCATTTCCTCGGATTGAAAAAGATTCCAACAGAAGTTGTGGAGGATGCAGAGGTGGGGCTTGAGGATTAGGAGGTGCACGTGAGCACGATAAGGGTGAGCACGATAAGGCTGCCAGTTTGACCAATCAACACTTTGTCGTTTCCCGGATCGTGAGTGGCAGATTGCGAGGCCGGAAAAGAAATTTAAAGACGAGTGGTTACTGTGTAGTTCCTGACTTGTAGTTATGTTCTCACTTGCCCTCCCATGCTCATAATTTTACTTTTATTTTTCTCTCCATCCTTTGTTTTGGGACCAAACACAGACAGTATGAAATTACAGTACGATGCTGGCATATCTGGGTTTATAACACATACTGCACGTGCATGTGACTTATACAATCACAGGGGCCACAAATGACAGTTTGGTTTCACACGAGTACAACTTTCTCTGATACCATGATAAAATTGAGGTTTTACCATGAAACCAATTGATAATATGAGAAGTAGTCCAAGACCATATAAGCACATAGCAAACTTTGTCCCTCACCGATGTGAGACAACTCTCAACAGCCAATGTATTCATGTCATATAAGTTTTTATCGAAATCGAGAGATAAATTCTTTCTTCCCGTCTAATTAAACAGTTGTGTTTCCATTTTAGTTGGGATGGATATTTCATACATGATATATGCCAAACACGTCTCCTAATTAAGTTAATTTTCATACTTGCTTGAGGTTCTGGATTTTTTCATCATGTAGCCCATTTATGTCTATTCATTAGAAAATCAACTCATCTCACTTTTTTTCCCGTAACGTTTGGAGAACTAACATATCTTAAAGTTTGCGGATCAAGATGAATCGATATGTGAATTGAGATCTCGCATCTCCTTCTCAATTTTCGACTAGGGCACAACTTTGATATATAGTTCATAACTATACTTTTGGTGAACTACAAGTCATAATTTTTAAAACAATTTGATTTTTCAAGTTTTTAGTAGAATTTGGAAAAAAAAAAAGTTTTTAGTAGAATATTAATCTACTATATATAATGGACTTTTTCTTCTAATAATATGAACAACATTTGTTCTACTCTGACTCGACTCCACATCGACTAGTACAAACTAATTACATAAATTAATTGT
This sequence comes from Crataegus laevigata, assembly GCA_963580275.1. NCBI lineage: Eukaryota > Viridiplantae > Streptophyta > Magnoliopsida > Rosales > Rosaceae > Crataegus > Crataegus laevigata. Next base: position 6,737,997 of record OY756945.1, read on the forward strand.
GTCTTTCTCCCACATTACGAGTATATCTGAAAGCAACTAAGTTTTTCTCTCAATCTATGAGCTACACTTAGCTGAAGGGTGCTCATTTAACCTCTGTATTTATCTCGCTCCTTATTTTACCTAGGTGCACTGCGTTTTCAAAAACTTCTCGTCGAACCGGCTTCTATTTCAATCCGTGCTGGACCAATCGATATACCAATAGTCAAGTCTTCACTCAGAAAAGTCTTGAGCAGTACTCATTATATTGGCTTAGGTATATGCTGCCAACAGCCTTCATTAGGTGGTTAGGTAAGGTGGATATATGTGTGTACATTACGCGTACCTAATTTCATCTTGCTTTCACTTTCACTTGGTATGTGTCACGAGCTTAGCTAGGACGTATGCATGTTTGCAGGCCAGGCTAACCTTGAAATCAGAAGATATAATTTTCTTATTAATTAGCAAATCCCATGTTAATATTGTCCTACAGTGCTCCTAGTTCCATATATATATAAATACGTGAAGTGATATTTGCACTGTCCTTTTCTTCACTTGCATATTTTCTTTTTAGAAAACTTTATTTTAGTCCTTGGCAAAGATTACTTTTTGATTAAAACCATGAGTACTATCAAAATCTAATTTTAGTCCCTTGATACATTAATAACCTCATTTATTAATTATATTTTGATTTTTTAATTATTTATCTTTTTCTTTTCTAATTTTTAATGTATTAATTTTATTTCATTATAATTTTTATTTTCATTTCATTCATTGTAATATATTTTTGTTGTGAACATTTAGATAAACTAATTTTTGTTATACAATATATTTCGATGTACTGTAACTTCTTCATTTAGGTATATTAAATTCATTATAATACATTTCGGTGCATACATTTAGGTATACACATTTTGGTACTAACATTTCGGTGGATACATTTCAGTACACACATTTCAGTGCATACATTTAGGTACATACATTTCGGTACTAACATTTCGGTGCATACATTTTGGTACACACATTTAGATACATTAATTTAATATTAATACATTTCAGTGCATATATTTAGGTACATACATTTCGGTGCATATATTTAGATACATACATTTCGCTGCATATATTAGGTGCATATATTTAGGTATATACATTTCGGTGCATATATTTAGGTACACACATTTCGGTGCATACATTTTGGTATACACATTTAGGTACATTAATTTAATATTAATACATTTCGGTACTAACATTTAAATATATTAGTTCAATATAATATATTTCGGTACACACATTTCGGTACTAATATTTAGGTACATTAATTGAGTCTTTTAAGTTTGAAGAATGTTAAATAAAATTAATAAATTAAAAAACTCTTTTTTGGTCAAAAAATAAATTAAAATTTGTGTATTAATAAATTTAAATATTTAATGGGAGATATTAAATAAAATACACATTAATTATTTTGAATTAAGGACATATTAGGGACTAAAAATCAATATTCAATCTAACACCAGGTTTTTTTTAAATTTTAATCTTCTTGAAGGATTAAAGTTCAAAAACCCCTTTTCTTTTTCTTATAGCTTTTAGATTGAACAAAGTAAAAAAAAACGAAAGTAATAAACTGAAATAATGAAAAGAGTGCATGAACAGAACCCGTATAGTTTCTTTTTATTTTCTCATGGAAGTAGGGAATTTGATGGACTATGAACTAAAAACAAAGCCATTAAGGGTTTGTATTATAAAGTCATTTGAGTAGTTACTTATGTGAGGTGGTAGAAAGGAACAGTACTAGGTTTGCTTAAAATGAAGATGAATCCAAAGTAGAATTTAAATTGTCCAATCATAGGGTACAACTCGCATGTGATCACCCATACTTTTTCAATATGCATTTGAAAGCTGAGTTGACAACACCATAAAATCAAAAACACACCCTACAAGCTCGAGAAAATATAAGTTATCACCAGTAACATACAAACATGTATTATGACGAGAAAGATAAACATAATTGGAGACACTTAAAACTCTCTCAAACAAACAGAAATACACAACACTCATCAACAATGTGGTGGTAGGCAGCCATGATATTGCATCACACATTCACAGGGTGCTTTTTTTTTTCTTTTCTTCCGGGAATATAGCTGCCTCCTTGGCCCTGCTTTTTATCTTTCTGACTAGAGAATAAAAGATCACTTCTCTACTTAGAGAAAACATGTAACAAGAGGCTGAATATATATATATATCTATATATATATATATATATATATATCGCTTTCTATGATATTTGCCAAAAAAGAGAGAGCAATATTTGCCAAATTTATGGGTTACTTTAACTGTTTCTCACCCTTATTTTACCCAATGAATTACTTATTAATTGATTAAATTGATGACCCAAGAATTAATTAAACAACCAAAACCAGTAAAATATGCACGCACACGCAAAGGAGACAAAATACTCTAAAAGTGCTTGGGAATATCTAATTAATTAGTTTCAAGATTTTCTATTGTACAAATGCGCAAAAGAAATGCATTCTTCTGCAGGAAAGAAAAAACAATTTTCATCATCACCAACATTTCTTATTGCTATTTACACCACACCATCATAAAGGAGAAGGGTGGTACAGATCATCAGAGAGAGATCTAGAGACTGAGAGAGTTGATTAAATGTTTGCTGAAAACTTCACTGCAGCTGCTAGCAATGGTAGCTAATTTGCTTCAAGTTGGATTAATTGAGCACATATATCATCTCATAATTTCCCGACATGAGATTCACATTCTGAATAAACGACTAATGTTGAAGACTTGATGAATGGAAAATTAGTCATGCCAGCAGAGAAGCATGACTACACATCTCCTAATAATGTAGAGCCTTCCTTTCTGTTGTCGAAGATACCCTCCAAGCCTTCTGCATGAAACCCTATTTTTCTTGCTGGACTGATCAGCTTCCATGCCTGAACTGCTAAGCTTCATATCTCTCTTTATTTCTTCTGCTTAATTTGCCCGAATATATATAAAGATATATATATTGTTGGTACACAACAAAGAAAGAGATGGAGAAACACAGAGATTTCTAACTTCCTTGCTATGTTTTGAAAGGAAGCTTGGGAGGGGTTGATATAAATAGACAGAGTGGCGTGGTCCAAGGTTCCAAAAGAAAATGCACGTAGAAGTGGGCCCCCACCCAAAACCCTACCCATTTTTACCCGCAGGATTCCAAATTTCATGCACCTAAATTTCCATTTTTCAATTTTTCAAATCACCCCTTAGCCCCCTTGTATCTGTCTGACACGTCATCCTCTTCACCAACATTTATGTGGGCATCAACCACCAGGAAAATTGGTCGGCCATTCATAAAAAACAAAAACCAGAACAAAAACAAAAAAGGAGAAAATAAAATCATCTGAAAAATGAGTTACATTCATAGATATTTGAGCAACTTTGCATGCCAGTGTTCCCAGGCCCTGAATTATTATAATTTCTTGGTAAAATTCTGATGTTTCATTATTGACCAAACAAAAATACTTAAAGAAAGCTAAGTGTTAATAATGATTTCATAAATGAATATGGTCCTCTTTTAAAAAAAAATTAATAATAATGATTTCCTGATGAAAAAAATAAAACCAAAAATTTTCTGCTCCCATCATACGTGAAAAAGTTCCACTTGGCCTAGAAAAACCGATTTTTGTTATATGTTTTATTGAAAGTGGCTGAAATGGTGAAAGTACAAATTTCAATTGTTGAGGGTTAAATTGTAATTTTCTGTCAATATGTTGTTGATATTTAATTAATAATTTTATAGCCAATCTCCAACCCTTGGGCTAAAAGCCAAATTTTTTAGCCCGAAAAATTTAGCTTTTAGCCCAGAAACAGTTTTTCTGCTCCAACCCTTTCTAGCCTAAAATTTTAGCCCGAAATTATTAAAGAATAAACTTAGGCTATTTTTTTTCTTAAATTAATTTTTTTTTTAAAAATAAATATGTAGACTATCGTAAATTAATTTTATGAACATTTTAATAAAAAAAAATTTAAATTTCGATAAATATTTTCATTCAGTTTGGTGGAGCCCACACCGATTTCTGGGCTAAATTCTGGGGGGAATCTGGCATTGGTTTAGCATTTAGCATTTAGCCCGAATTTTCCCCTTGGGTTGGAGTGAGTTTGGGGGGAAATTTTGGGGGGAAATTTGGCTTTTAGCCCAGGGTTGGAGATGGTCTAAAATCTTCATTTCAGCTATTTTTTTATTAAATAAAAAAAATCATTTCATTGATAAGTCAAAATTTTCTTTCACAATCATATTGAATTCACATGCTTTGAGAATTTGAGTTATTTTCTGCTAGCTAGCTCCTTCCGGGTAGGTCAAATTGCTATATAAACTTTAAGTGGGTGACATTTTTAATACTCGTAAAGTAAAATATAACCATGGAACTGTCTCTGTGTATGTGTGTGTGTTTAAGTCTGATAGAGCAGGCGATGTCTAGTTCCACTTACATGGGATATATCCAATAGGATATTGGTGGAACTGATCCGAACGAACAGTGCGAGACAACATGGTGTGTGCAAATTACTATAATATTGAAGCTCGAAACTCAAAATTGCAAGAGAATCTGGGATGCCTTCTTCAAACCCTACCAAAGTTAAAATTAGCTACTTGATTATCTGATTGTTTTGGCCTTCAGATGAAACATAATCCCACATGTTTAGTCTCGTGCTCCTCCCATGTATGTCACTTGGAAAAGAAAAAAAATTAGGTCAACTTAACTTAGAGCATGAACCAAATCTTAATCCCTTTAGTTTTGGGGAATTTATGCTTAATAAGTGATTTGATTTTGATTAGGGCTGACCAAAGAGGCTGTTCTAGTACTTATTAGACACTTGGTGGTACTGACTTTCACCAAAAACTTAAAGGCCAATAATTGTTTGCATACCCTTTTTCTCTTTAGGCATACTTATATTTCTTTATATCCTTTGATTATTATTTATTTATTTTAATTTAATTGCAAAAATTAAAGAGATGTGCATGAGGAAAAAATAAGTGTGTGAAAATTATCTTCTAAATTTACTTGTATTTAGTGGGACAATCCTACATAATATAATCAATTCGTGTCTTATAATCCAGATGAACGATGAGTTTATACCTTATGGTATGAGCATTACTAACCAATTATGTTAAAATATGAGTGAATTAATAATACCAAGTAACATGTTTCAGACTTTCAATATCAAACAATAATTTCTCTATTATACCAAGAGAACGACCAACCCAACTTATTTTACTGTACCTTATAGTAAGTACGGAATGCAAAATTTCAAACCCATCTAGTAGGTTTACTTTAGTATTTCATATAAACAAATCTAATTTAATATGTGCTCGCCTAGACAAGGATTTACATGATACAAGTACAACATTGTTGTACGTCAATGCTATGTAAAAAAAAAATACACATATCAATATATCATTAGCACAAATCGCCATAGTTGGAGACTTAGAGTGCTCTCAAAGCATCGCTTGGAAATCTTTTTTAATATTACCCATAACACAGGACGACATACCATATATTATTATACAAGTGGAAGAAATTTTTTTTTTCAAGTGTTCCTCTATTTTTATAATAATATATAACATATGTGTTTGTATTACAAACATACTGAAAAATCTCTCATTTCAATCTTAATATGGACGATGCACAAGTACTACAAGTATATTTTTGGGGCAAACCAAAAGTTAAGTATATTTTGGTTAGCGAGTTAGGTTAGTACTTGGCATACTATATGCTTAATCTACTGTCATCCACCAAATGAATGGGAGACATTAATTCATAAAATAAAATAAATCCCATCAAAACAGCTTTTTGATTGAATTAGACTCCATATCTTTTTCCTTGCCGGAAAGAGCCAGATGAGTCCAATCTAAGCCTTATCTGATTCTGGGCCTGGCCCATCTTGAATAGGATGTTTCCAGGAAGCTACCAGAGCAAACAGTAGGACCCATTGCAGCTTTTACATTATAGATGAAGAAACTCACAGAGGATCCGGTTTCAGGAGACAAAGGCCATAAAAAAAATCCAAATCGCAATTGACGACCTCCATTGTCAAAATTGGTCCAGGTTCTTGTCTCAAAAGTATTGATTGGCTCGTCTTTTGTTTTAATATTGGCATGCTTACATGTAAAGTGTTGTTTATTACGACGAGAAATATTAAGGAAACTATCTGAAAATGCTTTGTTATCTCATGCTTTTAATACAATATTTTATAATATTGACATAAAAATTAATATTAAATTGTGAGGTGGCAGATAGTTCATAAAGAATTCTGCTTTTGACGTTAAATTGTGATTAATTACTTTTGTAATGTATTGAAATTGTGATCTTCGTTTAATGAGCCAAGTGGTGTTCTTCGATAAATTACAAAGAGTTAAGGTTTAGGATGTAAGTTAAGATCATTTGGTTAAGAAAGTTTTCAGGTCTCTTTCCACGCAAGCTCAAATTCTCCTTAGTTTCAAAAAGAGTATTTTATAGTAAACAATATTAGAATGACGTAACTAGCTAGCCACATTGTCACTTGGTATTCTATTTTTTCCTTTAGAGGAAGAGAACTTCAGTTACAGTCCATATATCCAATTTAACAATGTGATTGTGTTGTGCCCCATCGCAACGAGTTACTTTTATAGATGCAATCAAACAATATTTTTCGAAAAACTGTTGAGGAATACATAACTAGCTAGTCACATCGCACGGTTGTAAATCCGAAAGAAGACAACCCCAGCACGTGAGACCCTCGTGAGGGACATGGGTACTGCCTGAGATATACTAAGCAACATCGACTTTTGTACAGTTCATCATTCGGGGGGGGGGGGCCTTTCGGGCTCCTATCAATTGTGTCCATTCAATGTTTTCTAATTCGTTAGGGTTTATTTTAAATGTGGGCATAAAAACAAAAGTGAAGAACGGACAAAGTTTGTTCTTGGTTAAATAAAAGATTATGTTCCTCCGAATATCTCTAAACTAATTTGTTCAGTGTATTAAGTCGCCTAATTTCGTTTGGGATCAGACTGTGCAAATCTCAACTAGATTTTGGGGGATTTTGTTTAATTGTTCTTTGGGTTTTGAATTGTACAAAGTACTCTAGCTTGACTAATGACACACCCTAACCCGAAGACTAGGACGTGCTGGCCGTCACGTGAGTGTGACGTAACCATAAGTGCAAGCGGAAACGGTAATATACCAACAAAATACGAGCCAACTAAAACCAACAGAAAACACCCACTATTTCACATATTAACAACCAAACGTTCTAAGTGCATAAAAGGTACTAATCACACATAAACAGAGCATAAGCATCTAGGTGCAGTCAAGTAGGACTAAAACTATTTTACAACACCCTCGGGTGAACCCTACATTTATTTAGTCTTGTCAGAACGCCGAAGGAGTCCTCGTAGGCCACCCACGCTTCAACTATCAACTAGAACCTGGAGGGGCGCAAAACAGAAAACGTGAGTGGGCGAAAATCAAGCTTTTTCAAATCATTTCATAAATCCACATTTATAACCCCTCTTTGAAAAACCTGTATACTTTCCCAGAAAATAGTATATAAGCATATATATATCTCAACCATCTCGATCATCAATTTCATAACAGATTCAATAGAGAATGTACCATGCCAATTTCAACAGTTTAGTATGAATGCATTAACATAATACAAATCAGGTGAAAGAAAGTAATCAACCGTAGACCCTCTAATGGCCCTGTACGGTCGAATCTAGAGCTCAAAATCCCATCTTGCCGGAGTCACCACCTGTGACCTGTACGGCCTTCTGCACATAGGTCGGAACCACCTAATGTAGTCTGTACGACTTAATGATTAATATTACGCTCTAGTGCTTTTCTCATCAATCATTTATGCGCATAATCTAAGGTCACCCACCAGTCGGAACCTCTCTAAAGGTCTGTACGACTAGCCTGTCGGAACCACCTCCTATGGTCTGTACGACTAGCATCTACTTGGATCCAAGGTGAGCGTGCGATGCGGTGAATATTATAAGCACTAATATCATGGTGCAGGTTATGAGCTCAGCATATCTCAACATCATCATACCATAACAATACTCACCTGATACTTACCTGTACGTCCACCGCACCATTTTACATATATGCATCATACAACAATTCATAATATTCATGATATTCTATGCATGGCAATCAAAACACATTTCATATCTTATTTCACATACTTTTCATTTACGTTTGATTTCTGGGAAAAATCGAGTATATAGGTATATATATAAAAACAAATGCCCACTCACTGGTATGTTGCCGGGTCGTGACCCCCTTGACGCCCCTGGTTGTGCTCGTCCTCGTTATAAGTTCCACCTAAAGGCGAAATCACTAATACAACATCATTTAACGCACATTTAACGCACGTAAACCAAACTAGGCAATTACTTTCTCATACGATGCTCAAATTTGACAAATGAATACTCTAACATGATCTACACAACCTCAGGATCATCCCCATATTTTTAAAATAATTTTTGGACCCTTCACGCGCCCCCACGCGCCTGACATGGCACGGACCTACGCGCCCCCACGCGCGGCCCACGTGCCTTGCACAGTGTTGACGTCAGCCTTGCACAGTGATGACGTCAGTTGACGGCGTCAGGAATATTCCTGGAATATTCCGTCAACGTTAACGGCGTTAGGTTAACGGCGTCAGGTTAACGGCGTTGGAATATTCCGTCAGAGTTGACGGAATATTCCTTCTCCGTCGTCTTCTCCGGCGACTTCGCCGGCGCCGGCGACTGGTTTCGCCGGAAATATCGCCGGAAACTGGAAAAATTTCAAATTCACTATTCTCCTTCGTTTTTCATCCATTTTTCTCGTACTTTATATCAAATTGAAGCCCTAATCCTCTACTATCACGTTGGACTAGTTTTAAACACTAAAAACCACAAAATCATACCTTCCAAAATTTCACAAACTCGGCTCAATGTCGAACTAGGTGATTCTGACGTCCAAAACTTCCAAAAGTTATACTCCAAGCTTCCTTAGGACTCCCTAATGCTCACTGCGATCTTGGTTTAGCCTAGAACACAACCAATTCGAAGTTTAAGAATAGTACCATTTCACGGGACCTTTAGAACTAGGGTTTTTCGAAGTGAAACTCACCTGAAAATGGTACCTACGTGATCGTGGAGTCTTCAGGGTTGCAATGGTGACCTTAACTCTGGCGTTGGTTGATGTTTTGGTTGAGTTTGAGAGTGATGGATCACGGTCGAGAGGAAGAGAGAGAGAAGTGTTTGAGGAGAGAGAGAGAGACCAGAGTTAGGGAAAGAGAGAGGAAGACAACGTACGGGATTTGGGGAAGGATTTGAGGGGGTGGGATCCAATTGGGGTCCTACCCTAACTTAACTACAAAATTATTACTACAAACAACCAAATCTAAACCTAAATCTAAGTTAATAACCAAAAGAGTAGATACTTAAATAAAAATCAACATCACATTTACACACCTTAATCCCGATAAAGGGTATTTCTGTAATTTTACATCTTCGGAATTAATAATTCCGGAACGGGTTGTAACAATCTCCCCTCCTTATAGAATTTCGTCCCCGAAATTCCAGCAACTAACCAACCCATCAATACTCATAGAATAACCTCGGGTACATATCTCTCATCCGTTCTTCTGTCTCCCAAGTAGCTTCTTCCGCTGAATGGTTCCTCCACAATACTTTTACCAAGCTCACTACTTTATTCCTTAGAGTCTTGTCTTTCCTATCCAGTATAGTCACTGGTTCTTCGTCATACGTCAAATCCGGATTAATTTCCAATGGTTGAGGAGGAATCACATGTGAAGGATCTGAAACATAATGCCGAAGCATCGAGACATGAAACACATTATGCACCTTAGACAACTCTGGAGGCAGCTCCAACCTGTAAGCAACTTCACCAATCCTCTCAATGATCTCATAAGGTCCAATGTACCTGGGACTGAGCTTTCCTTTCTTCCCAAATCGAACCACACCTCTCCAAGGTGATAATTTCAAAAATACATAGTCCCCCACGTTATACATTCTATATGTGGTATGTCGATCTGCTAGGCTCTTTTGTCTATCCTGAGCCGCTTTCAGGTTAGACTTAATCACCTGAATATTATGAGTAGTCTCATCCACAATCTCTGGGCCCTCAAGTACTCTTTCACCGACCTCTGACCAACATAATGGCGTACGACAAGCTTTACCATAAAGCGCTTCAAATGGAGACATTCCAATACTCGAATGAAAACTATTGTTGTAGGCAAACTCCATCAAATCTAAGCGATCATGCCAAGAATCACCAAATTGCATCACAGAGGATCTCAACATATCCTCGAGTGTCTGAATAGTCCTCTCTGACTGACCATCTGTCTGTGGGTGATATGCTGTACTATAAAGCAATCTAGTGCCCAAAGCTTCTTGAAAAGCTATCCAAAACTTAGAAGTAAACCTTGGATCTCTATCAGAGATGATATTCACTGGGACACCATGATACTTTACCACCTTCGAAATGAACAACTTAGCCAACTTATTTAAAGGGTACTTCTCCCTTACTGAAATAAAATGTGCTGTTTTGGTAAGTCGATCTACAACCACCCAAATGCCATCAAAACCATTTTGTGTACGAGGTAGCTTATACACAAAATCCATTGTTATGTTCTCCCACTTCCACTGGGGAACAGGGAGTGGTTGCAACCTTCCAAACGGCTTCTTCCTTTCAGCCTTAACCTGCTGGCAAACGATACACCTACTTACATACTCTGCAATCTCCCTTTTCATACCCGGCCAATAGTAAAATGGTCGAATGGTATGATACATTTTAGTTCCTCCCGGGTGCATAGCATAAGCCGAACAATGTGCTTCATCCAAAATTTCTTTCTTTAGTTCCTCATTATTTGGCACATACATCCGGTTCTCTTGCATAAGCATGCCATCTGATCCTCGAATCCTGAGATCTTTCTTCTTCCCTTCCTTTCTTAAACTGACCAACTCTTGGATTTCTTCATCCAACGATTGAGCTGCAAGCACCCGATCAATTAAAATTGGCTTGACTTGAAAATTGGCAAGAAAAGCTTCACTTCCCTCTTCCAATTCTAACTCTACTCCAGTAGATCTCAACTCTGTAAGAAGAGGAACACGGCTGGCATACAAAGCGTTAAGTCGACCTTGAGATTTTCTACTCAGAGCATCAGCTACCACATTTGCACGACCCGGATGGTACTCAATCGTGCAATCATAATCACTTAGTAATTCCAACCATCTTCTCTGACGAAGATTAAGATCATGCTGAGTGAAAAGGTACTGAAGACTTTTATGATCTGTAAAGATCTTACATTTCTCGCCATAGAGATAATGTCTCCAAATCTTCAAAGCAAACACAATAGCTGCCAACTCAAGATCGTGAGTAGGGTAGTTCCTTTCATGAGTCTTCAACTGCCTAGAAGCATAGGCAATCACTTTACTATGCTGCATCAAAACGCAACCCAAACCATTCAAAGAAGCATCACTGTAGATCTCGAAGTTGCCACTATCGTCGGGAAGTACTAACACCGGTGCATGAGTGAGGCAATATTTCAACTGCTGAAAACTTTGCTCACAACTATTATCCCACTCAAACTTAACATCCTTTCTGGTTAACTTCGTTAATGGCAAGGCAATCATAGAAAAGTCTTGAACAAACCGTCGATAATAACCTGCCAAGCCAAGAAAACTTCGTACCTCAGTGACTGTTCGAGGTTGTTCCCAACTCTCCACCGCTGCTATCTTTTGAGAATCCACTTGAATTCCCTGAGCCGATACCACATGTCCTAAAAATGCCACTTGATCCAGCCAAAACTGACATTTACTAAACTTGGCATATAATCGGTGTTCCCTCAACTTCCTTAACACCAAGTTAAGATGTCGAATATGGTCTGATTTCGACTTAGAGTATACCAGGATATCATCAATAAAAACAATTACAAACCTATCGAGATATTCTTGAAATACTTCATTCATCAATCTCATGAAAGCTGCAGGGGCATTAGTTAATCCAAATGGCATAACCAAAAACTCATAATGCCCATAACGAGTCCTGAAAGCCGATTTATAAACATCCTCTTCTTTAATCTTTAGTTGATAATACCCAGACCTCAAATCGATCTTAGAAAACACACAGGCACCCTTGAGTTGATCGAACAAATCATCTATACGAGGCAATGGATAACGGTTTTTAATCGTTACCCGATTCAGTTGCCTATAATCCATACACAATCTCAAAGTTCCATCCTTCTTTCTTACAAACAACACCGGAGCTCCCCACGGTGAAGAACTAGGCTGGATGAAACCTTTATCAATTAATTCTTGCAATTGAATTTTCAATTCTCTTAATTCCGCTGGTGCCATTCTATAAGGAGTCAAAGAGATAGGGTTTGTACCTGGAAGCAAATCAATCGAAAACTCCACATCTCTATCTGGAGGCAATCCAGGCAAATCATCCGGAAACACATCAGGATAGTGTCTGACTACTCCGACTTCCTCCACACTACTGGGAGCAACATCATTCAAAACCACATGTGCTAAGTATCCCTGACAACCCTTGGATAACAATTTCTTTGCCCTTAAGGCAGAAATAACAGCATGCCTCACCCCACTTCTTTCACCCACAAATGTAACCTCGGGTAGTCCAGGACGAAGAAAAGTAACTGATTTTCCGTAACAGTCTATATGGGCGCGATTATAATGTAACCAATCCGCCCCTAAAATCACATCAAAATCCACGATGTCTAACGGGATAAGATTAGCAAGCATAACTACATTATCTACCACCACTGGACACCCAGGATAAAAACTATCAACATAACATTTATCCCCTCTAGGCATAGCAAACTCTAAATCAAACCCTAGAGGTGAAGGATGAGGTTGAGTCATTTGAGCAAATATATGAGAAATCACAGAGTGTGTAGCACCACAATCAATCAAGACTCTAGCAAAATGACCAAGGACATTCAACGTACCCATAATCAAGTCTGGATGGTTCTGAGCATCTTACAGCGAGATGTGGTTAATACTTCCCTGAGCTGGCTGTCGTCCTCCACGACCTCTGCCACCCTGATTACCTCGTCCTTGATGAGTACGTCCTTGACCTGCCTGGGCAGGCTGCCTAGACGGCCCTGCTCTACTAGCAGCAACCCCACTCTGCTGTGGCTGACTCCCCTGATACCCTTGAGATCCGCTAGCTGGCATAGACGGATATGAAGTATAACCCCCCTGATCCTGAGAATATCCACTCTGATAATAAGGATCCTGGGAATATTGATACTGTCCCGAAGCATAAGGAGCAGCATCACCTTGATAGTGATAAGCACCGCCACGACCCCACTGGCCATAACTGCCTGAATTAAAGTTCTGCTGAGTCGGTGCTGAAGCCGGCATAACAGGCTGCTGGGGCCTCTGTTGACCTTGGGGACAATGCATAGCTCGATGTCCTAGCTGACCACATGTAAAGCATGCACCACTGATTCTCCTACATTCCCCATGATGTCGGAAATTACAACGACGACATAACGGAGGACCAGAACCACCAGCACCACCAAAGCCTCTCTGAACAGGAAATCTAGGTCCACTACCAAACCTACCACCTCCTCTCCTCGGACCTGGGGCACTAAATCCACCACTGAAAGAACTCGAACTCATTCCACTTTTCTTGAAATTCTGCGTCTGACGAGGTCCTTGGAATGAGATACCTTTACCTTTGCCATCATTCCTCTGGTTGCCACCATTCTTGTCTTCCTCTTCATCACTATCACTAGGAAGTTTCTCGGACTCCTCCATCCGAACCATGATCCCAGAAAACTCGTGATAGTTAGCACAAGGAAGTGCACTAGCAAATGTTCGCCATTTCTTCTTTGATCCCAACTTAAATCGACGAAGCATTTCCACTGGATTAGCAGCCACTTCCGGATCATAACGAGACAAATCTGTAAACTTCCTGTAGTATTCTCCCGCCGACATCTTTCTTTGCTTCAGTTGGGTGAACTCCTGTTTCTTACTATCAATGTACTCCGGAGGAATGAATCTTTTCTTAAATATTCCCTTGAATGTGTTCCAATCTTGCACTAACTCAGGTGCCAGAAAATTAGTTTCATTTCCCCACCAAACTGCAATTTCACGGCTTAAAAACCAAATGGTAGTTTCGACCCATCTACTCTCAGGTAGGTTCCCTTGACTCTGCATCACTTGAAAAGTCTGCTCAATCCGATCCAACCACCTTTCTGCCCCCTCATAACCTTCATTTCCTTCAAAGGTTTCCAATCTCAGATTATACATCGTCTCTACGGGCGTTCTCTGAGGAGGACGGATATTAGCCTGAAAAGCTTGAGCCATTGCTTCCCCATACTGAGCCATATCGGGGAGATTAGGCTCAGCAGCACGGCGGGGCTCTCTACGAGGCGGCATAGTTCTGACAAAAGACATCAAGAAATCAATAGATGATTTTACTAGTTATACAGGACTGCAACCTATGCTCTGATACCAAACTGACACACCCTAACCCGAAGACTAGGACGTGCTGGCCGTCACGTGAGTGTGACGTAACCATAAGTGCAAGCGGAAACGGTAATATACCAACAAAATACGAGCCAACTAAAACCAACAGAAAACACCCACTATTTCACATATTAACAACCAAGCGTTCTAAGTGCATAAAAGGTACTAATCACACATAAACAGAGCATAAGCATCTAGGTGCAGTCAAGTAGGACTAAAACTATTTTACAACACCCTCGGGTGAACCCTACATTTATTTAGTCTTGTCAGAACGCCGAAGGAGTCCTCGTAGGCCACCCACGCTTCAACTATCAACTAGAACCTGGAGGGGCGCAAAACAGAAAACGTGAGTGGGCGAAAATCAAGCTTTTTCAAATCATTTCATAAATCCACATTTATAACCCCTCTTTGAAAAACCTGTATACTTTCCCAGAAAATAGTATATAAGCATATATATATCTCAACCATCTCGATCATCAATTTCATAACAGATTCAATAGAGAATGTACCATGCCAATTTCAACAGTTTAGTATGAATGCATTAACATAATACAAATCAGGTGAAAGAAAGTAATCAACCGTAGACCCTCTAATGGCCCTGTACGGTCGAATCTAGAGCTCAAAATCCCATCTTGCCGGAGTCACCACCTGTGACCTGTACGGCCTTCTGCACATAGGTCGGAACCACCTAATGTAGTCTGTACGACTTAATGATTAATATTACGCTCTAGTGCTTTTCTCATCAATCATTTATGCGCATAATCTAAGGTCACCCACCAGTCGGAACCTCTCTAAAGGTCTGTACGACTAGCCTGTCGGAACCACCTCCTATGGTCTGTACGACTAGCATCTACTTGGATCCAAGGTGAGCGTGCGATGCGGTGAATATTATAAGCACTAATATCATGGTGCAGGTTATGAGCTCAGCATATCTCAACATCATCATACCATAACAATACTCACCTGATACTTACCTGTACGTCCACCGCACCATTTTACATATATGCATCATACAACAATTCATAATATTCATGATATTCTATGCATGGCAATCAAAACACATTTCATATCTTATTTCACATACTTTTCATTTACGTTTGATTTCTGGGAAAAATCGAGTATATAGGTATATATATAAAAACAAATGCCCACTCACTGGTATGTTGCCGGGTCGTGACCCCCTTGACGCCCCTGGTTGTGCTCGTCCTCGTTATAAGTTCCACCTAAAGGCGAAATCACTAATACAACATCATTTAACGCACATTTAACGCACGTAAACCAAACTAGGCAATTACTTTCTCATACGATGCTCAAATTTGACAAATGAATACTCTAACATGATCTACACAACCTCAGGATCATCCCCATATTTTTAAAATAATTTTTGGACCCTTCACGCGCCCCCACGCGCCTGACATGGCACGGACCTACGCGCCCCCACGCGCGGCCCACGTGCCTTGCACAGTGCTGACGTCAGCCTTGCACAGTGATGACGTCAGTTGACGGCGTCAGGAATATTCCTGGAATATTCCGTCAACGTTAACGGCGTTAGGTTAACGGCGTCAGGTTAACGGCGTTGGAATATTCCGTCAGAGTTGACGGAATATTCCTTCTCCGTCGTCTTCTCCGGCGACTGGTTTCGCCGGAAATATCGCCGGAAACTGGAAAAATTTCAAATTCACTATTCTCCTTCGTTTTTCATCCATTTTTCTCGTACTTTATATCAAATTGAAGCCCTAATCCTCTACTATCACGTTGGACTAGTTTTAAACACTAAAAACCACAAAATCATACCTTCCAAAATTTCACAAACTCGGCTCAATGTCGAACTAGGTGATTCTGACGTCCAAAACTTCCAAAAGTTATACTCCAAGCTTCCTTAGGACTCCCTAATGCTCACTGCGATCTTGGTTTAGCCTAGAACACAACCAATTCGAAGTTTAAGAATAGTACCATTTCACGGGACCTTTAGAACTAGGGTTTTTCGAAGTGAAACTCACCTGAAAATGGTACCTACGTGATCGTGGAGTCTTCAGGGTTGCAATGGTGACCTTAACTCTGGCGTTGGTTGATGTTTTGGTTGAGTTTGAGAGTGATGGATCACGGTCGAGAGGAAGAGAGAGAGAAGTGTTTGAGGAGAGAGAGAGAGACCAGAGTTAGGGAAAGAGAGAGGAAGACAACGTACGGGATTTGGGGAAGGATTTGAGGGGGTGGGATCCAATTGGGGTCCTACCCTAACTTAACTACAAAATTATTACTACAAACAACCAAATCTAAACCTAAATCTAAGTTAATAACCAAAAGAGTAGATACTTAAATAAAAATCAACATCACATTTACACACCTTAATCCCGATAAAGGGTATTTCTGTAATTTTACATCTTCGGAATTAATAATTCCGGAACGGGTTGTAACAACTAAACTGCGAGAAGCTCTTGATTCCAAAAGATTCTAGGGAAATCTTTAGAGGAACCTACCAGGCAAAACATGGGAATAATGGAACATTTTTTGGTTTATTTTGAAGAAGTTTAGGTTGCACTAGAAAACTAATTGACAATATATGGAGTAACTTATTTATTTATAAGCACATGTAAGGTCTCTTATTTTTTTCGATTTGGAACTCACTCACAAGACGTCGCCTCAAGTGTGGCGAATTTTCAAGCCTAACACATGGACAACACAAATCGATTGATGTTGAGCATGTGTGACCATTGGGTTTCACACACAGGATAACCTGTTTTGATACGATGAAGAAGTTAAGGTTTCCCCATAGAACCAATTGGCAGTATAGGAGATTGCTCAATAAGCACATGTAAGGTCTCTCATTTCTTGATTTAAAATTCACTCTCAACATATTTCTTATGTTTCTCTTCAAAATCAATGTTTGAGAGCCTCTTGAATCTTGATATTCGCCCCAGCGAGATAGATTCAGAAGTCTCACGTGGGATAAAATTAGCCCAATTCCTTCCAATGTAACAAACAAGAAACGATTGAGTTTTATGTTGAACAAAATCGTACATATATGTAGAGAAACATACTATATATGAAAATGAAATTCATACAGTAGAACCTAAAGCTGGTGTTTCCAAAATAACTTAGTGCAGTAGTTCCTTCCTATCACGAGCTGTATACGACATATGCGAGAAAACATAGTGAAAATTATTTTTACACGTCTATTACCTTATGCTCATTTACATTCATTTTTGTCCCATTTTTTAATTAATTTATTTATTCTACAAAATCAAAAATAAACAAAATTGTGTAAAAGAAGAAAATGAGCGGACGTAAGTTCATTTTCGAAAAATAAAACAATGTTGATAGTTAATGATAAAAAAATTATTATTTTGAGCCTGAGCCCGTGTTCATAATTTCACCGAGGGCGAAACCAACTTTTAATTTTATTATTATTATTATTTTCTTCAGGAATTGGTTCCCCACAAAAGATAATTATGGCCGGTATTTTGAAACAACTGTAAGACAAATAACAAAGAAACTTACATAGTAAAGAATCCCAAATGTTCAATATCTATTCAGAACACTCCACAAACCCCAAACAAGATGGACCATCCTGTTTCTGCCCAGAAACTTCCAATCTGGGTATAGTAATGAGCTATTTTGTACCCATCTTATGCGTTTTCTAGTTGATGGGTGTACGTAACAAACATCACACAAGACTAGGGTGGTCCATTTTGTGATCCTTTAGACTTTAATAATTCAATCTTTGGGGTCGGATTCTTAGATTAAAACTTGGTACTTCTTTCACATGAGAGATCATAGATATTGCTGTGGAAGCCTTGCAAATCGATTTTTGGATAGAAGCCCAATGTGCAAAACAAAGTTCATGACCGCATGAGCCCCAACCAATATATAAATGGTCAATGTCCAAAATATGGGGAATTAGAACTCAACTAGTTAAAAAGTATTTATCAATTTACCTGAGGTATTGAAAGATTAAATATGGAGAAAATTGCCACACTCCCCACTATTTTTACACATAAAAATCGTTCAATATTTCTTTGGTGTTCTCCTTAAGCATTACAGGCTAAGGCTATGGGGCAAAATGCTTAACATATTCCCTCAAAGAGGTTGAGGCAGAGTAGATAACTCAGGGTAACTATTCAAAGTGGCGTCTGGGCCTCACCTTAACCCTCAGAGAAAAATTGGATGCATCACTCATGGAAGTCCTAAAATTGGAGATGGATTCTCTCCTCTCCCACTTTCCATACATTTCCATCCTCTTTTTGTTTGTGCGGTCACAGTTAAGCCACGTTAACATTTTATATTGATTTTTTTATAGACATAATAAGATAAAAAGCAATAGTAATATAAAATGTTGACACATTTTATATTGATTTTTTATAGACATAATAAGATAAAAAGCAATAATAATTTAAAATGTTGACGTGACTTAACCGTGACCGCACAAATAGGAGATAATGAAAGTGTATGGAAAGTGGGAGAGGAGAGAATCCATCTCCCCTAAAATTTGAGTTCCAAGAAAAGCAACAACGAAGGAAATACGAAGCCCTACTAGTGGGACTCAAATTGGTGCTTGAGCTCCTATCCTACATTTGACCCCTCAATTTCGCTTGGATGCAAAAAATAAAAAAAATACAATGAACTTTGTAGATTTTCATTATCAAAATTTCGTTTCAAGCAATTGGTTTAGCACCCCTCCCAAAAAACCACCAATCTCATCTAGCGTTTTCTCAAATATGTATTTTAGTATTTACATCTGGTTTTATATGTCATTCAGTTTGACCAGTATATCAATAAGATAGAAAATATCGACGCATCAACCATATTAACATAGAACACTCAATTATTTATTTCATATCAAGTTTATTGTCAATATTGTCAATGTACGTCTATCCACTGCCAATGTATATATTAGCCTACTAGGTATATATTGAAGACCAGGCGAGAGTACAATTTTTAATGGTTATTTTCAACTATATTTTGTGAATCATTGTCCTAGCCAATTCTTTGAGCTGAAAACTCAAACGATGAATATTACAAGTGATTCTGCATTTTGGTGACAAACTCATGCATTCATGCACATATATTCATATATCACTACACAATTGAATATGTTTTACCAAATTTTTTACCTGGGAATAGCAGGTAGCTAGATTCAGCTCATCAAGTTTTTGATAAAAGTTATAATAGTAATTCTTCTCTTGCCAAATGCATGCACTGACAAACAAACCAGACCTGAATGATACAGCCAAATGTGGGATAACCTGCCATATGTTGGGTAAAGGATAATATTATGCAATCCTAGTGACTTTCACAACTCTGAAGTGTGAACCCTAGATACAATAAGACAAATATCCCTTGTGCAACAACCAATCACAAAAGGCCACGTACGTATACAGCCAATCAAAAGGTGCCACGTCCAGCCTAGGAAACTTCAACCAATCCCATCCGATCGAGGAACATCCCCTCTCCCCCACATTAAATACCTAATAAACAAGCGCTGCAACAGATCATATCATGGTGGTGAAGATACTGCGAGATAAGGTTTGGATGGGAAAAGGAAAGCAAAAGCCGAAAGGAAAAGGCCTCAAAAGCTCAACACATTATTATTCTGGAGACGTGAAAGGCAGGCAACTAGGACACCATGAGATCAGATCAGGTAAGGTATTAATAACAGCGGAGAGTTTGATCAAGGGGGATGAATTTTGCATTAAAAAAATGTAAAAAGTTCTAGTTGAACCCATCAACTTGCTCAAGTTGGTCTTACTTTAAATACACCATCCCACACATCGACACAATTATATAATATACCATACACTCTTCTCATATTTCAGGATAAAAAAACAGAGCCTCTCTATGATCTTCAACCCTAAATCAATATCAGAAATACAAGAGTTCAACTCTTGTCTTCTTCTTCCTCGGGATAAAAAAACCCCAGTGTCTGAACCTCCTCCTTGTCAGCGGCTGGATCGAGTAAATCTAGATACCTTTCACTCTCTATATATAGTCCCTTCCATTTACTTTTGTTGTGCTGTGCTGTGTATAAACTAAATTTAGCTAGACCAATGGATCTGATGTAGTGCTTCAATGAGAGCACGAGTGACTCATCAAATAATGGGGTAAAGGATGCAAGTTCTAACAAGTTGCCTTCTTCTAGATACAAGGAGTAGTACCACAGCCCAATGGCAGATGGGGAGCACAAATATATGAGAAGCACCAACGTGTGTGGTTGGGAACCTTCAATGAAGAAGAAGAAGCTGCTAAGACCTACGACATTGCCTTGCTAAAGTTCCGGGGACTTGATGCCATCACAAACTTCTGTCAGAGCAAAATAAAACCCTACATAGAAGACGGCAACGAGGCCATTTTCTTGGAATCCCATTCCAAGGCTGAGATCGTTGAACTTCGAAAACACTCGTATGTAAACGAGCTTGAAATGTACAAGCATAAGTTGCTCAACGCTGGAGTTCGCGATGGTGGTCGAAAGCGAAGTAAGTGTCACGTCGATCCAATGGAAGCGTGTTATGAGAGGGAGTTGCTTTTCGAGAAGGTGGCGACGCCAAGCGATGTAGGGAGGTTGAATCGTATACCAAAACAACAAGCTGAGAAGCATTTTCAGGTTCATCAGAGTGTAGAACTGTGTAAAGGGATTTTGTTGAATTTTGAGGATGAGGAAGGGAACGTGTGGAGGTTTAGGTATTGTTATTGGAGTAGTAGTCAGAGTTATGTGTTGACCAAAGGATGGAAACGTTTTGTGAAGGAGAAGAAGTTGAAAGCTGGTGATGTTGTGAGGTTTCAGAGATCGGTAAGGGAGGATAAGAAGATGTTCATTGAATGTAGACCTAGAAACGTCGATAGTCTGGGGTTCAGAGGGATGCCTGTTGGCCGGGTTGCCGAGCCTTTAGCGGCGGTTCAGGATGATGGAGTGGTGAGGTTGTTCGGAGTTAACATTATGGAAACATGTAAAAGTTGCATTGTAGACAATAGCAGGTGTTGGAGGCTTGGAGCTAGTTTAAGGTTAAAAGAACGAATTGTAATTCTACTGGGATGTTTATCTTTTTCGTGTTTTGTCAATGAGAAGATCCTTTTTGGTATGTTTATCATTATAATGCCATCGTTTTGTATCCAAATATATATCATAACACAATAATTAAATAAAAAGGGCAAACATACAAAAAGGAGGGTTCAAACATCAGCTTTGACACAAATTTTCTTTTGTGCGTAAATAAGTTGTCATGGTCTGCTTAGATTACCTCCTTTGACAAGTGGCTTATGGAAATCACTTCCGAGTGCTTCTAAGAAGGAATGGTTTCTTAATAATGGTGGGAACGACCTACTAGAAAATTTGGAAGGAGAAGCGCAATGCAACATTAATTAAGTGGAACCCTAACCCGCAGGCAACTCTAGGACGTGTCATGATTTCTACAACGGAACGATCAACTAGAAGGAGTCCCATTCTCCTGTATCCCATGGTCCAAGAAAGTAGTAGCTACCTACCCATAGTTTTTCATGGACCAACCGGGTCTAGATGAACAAAACTGCAAGTCTGAAACTACAGATGCAAAATTGAGAACTACTCCTGTGCAAGTTTCAATTGAAAATAAACAGTCAAACAAACGAAGTATAATTATTATTTATGAACATTATATTATTAAATGAGATTGTCGAAATGGCTCTAACCAAATAAGTACATCTTAACTGACTTATTTTATACTACGCTATAAACTATACATATAGAGAGCAAAACTATTAAGAAACCATAATTCGAATGGACTAGGCTAAATCTTAAACTAACAAGCAAACTCAAATAATTAAAATAACCAAAAAATACTACTATTTTTCAACAACCCCTGGTCAAACTCATGACAATACACAAACATGAGTTTGTAAACAAGCAAATGCGGACTAGCTCAGTTAGGCTGACAAGTAGATAGACGAACTTGAATTACTTTGACGTTACTTGACTTGACTGGGAAACTGGCGAAAACTAATGGTGAGTTCAGTATATCTAATCAGGCAGGCCTGAAGGGCATGGCACAATGCGAGTTTTGGGCGGAGAAGATGGGGTGCGGCAGAGACTGGAATGACCACGATTTAACAGCAGCAGATGGTGGTTAGGCTTGCAAGCAACAACGTATACGGGAAGAGTAGTAGATGATGGATCCACTCGATCCAGCATTCGTGCAGCTCAACTCCGGCGCGACTCTAGATTTTAATTTCATAATTGTATCGGAATTGACTTTTTAATGTTAAAATGTGGTTTTTCGTTAAAGTGAACAATACCAAAAAAATTTCGTTAAAGTTCTCTTATTTTTTTGTTCTTCGACTATGAATGACATACAATAAACCAAACTAGAGAACAAAAAACTTCCACGGATAGAAACTGGAAAAAAAAAAGAAAAAAAAAGAAAAAAGAGAGGACAGACACACATTGATAACGAACAGCAGTAGATTGATCAAACATACTTTGATACCAAATTAAAAATAGACGGACGAACAAATGAAATATAATTATGAACGTTGTATTATTAAACGAGATTGTCGAGACGACTACAACCGAATGACTACATCTTAACTGATTTATTTCATACTAAACTATAAGTTACAACATAGAGAGAAAAATTTAAGAAATTTTAATTCAGATGGGCTAGGCCCAAATAGAAAACTATAAGGCAAACCTATATATATATATATATATATATATATATATAATAACCATAAAATATTAATATTTTTCAAATGTTAATTTCCAGGATGGTGTTATGATTGGAATTCCTTGTTATTTTAATTTTCAACATACCTCTACTGTCAAAATTGGTCCTGCTTCTTGTCTAAAAAGTGATGATTGTTTAATGTTTACACAAATAAGCCATTTTTATTGCCAAACAAATCATAGTTGAATATGTGAACATAATTTATGTGATTTTAATAAGTTATTCTTGTATAGTGTGATCTGTAAGTAGAAAGTGAACATAATTTATGTTATTTTAATAAGTTATTCTTGAATAATGTGATCTGTAAGTAGAATATATTGCTCGCAAGAAGTACTCTTAGTCAATATTTTACAGAGGATGAGGTGACTAGCTACATCAACACGAGTTTAGATTTGTTGTGTCCAAATACTCTCTACCTAGCTTATGATCACGTTCTTCTTTCGACACTTGTCTTTATAGATAACTTTAAGATAACATTATTAGATTTTAGACAAGAAGAACGCAGTGTTACAAAGACTTGTGTCAAAAGAAGAACGTGATCACAAGTTGGACAAAGGGCATTTGTGCGCTACATATATGGAGTCCATTGACATAGTGTGAAACCGAAAGAAGATAAGCCGTGCGGGACAATGATGCATCATTAGCGCCGCGGCGGGTGGGGGGTGGGATTTCTCTCTTTCCATGTTTTTCCAATTCGTTAGGGTGTATTTTAAACGCGAGATAAAAATAAAACTAAGAATAGAATCCAAACTTTTTTATGTTTAGTGTAGCAGAAGTTTCCTTTTGAACTGTAGATCTAAAAAAATCTCTGCTAAGATTTGAATGGAATGACATTTTCAGTAAAACATATCTTTAAGTCACATGCATTATTCCTTTCGAGTCATACATCGAACCTTCTAGTGGAGATTAAAGGAGTTCTTGTTTTTCATGGTTTAATTATAGAAACTTTAACGAAAAACTTTCGGTACTGTTTATTTTAATGAAAAATCATATTTTTACAGTAAAAAGTCAATCATGATACTATTCACTTTACCCTTTATTTTGTTCTTATCGTTAAAACTAAAAAATTTTAAGCCATTTTCATTAGTTTTCCTTTTAATTATTCCTTAGATAAGAAATTGTTTAAGTCCTTTATTGGATTAAGGCATATAAAAGAAAACAAATTGAGCTAATTCACCACTCAATTAGAAGTCAATATCATTTTTTTGTCTACCACCAATACCTGCTGCTGTTAGAGAAAGGGTCTTGCCAAAGGAAATCGTATCTCTTAAAGTTTAGGAATTAATACAGTAAGCGGATTTTGATTGTATTTCTGATTTGTAGATTATTGAGGTTTTGGCACTATATTCGAACTTTCATAGAACATTAATAGTAGTTCTATGAAAGAATTCCATGGTCCCTTTCATAATACATGAAGATATTTAAGCAGATATAAACATAAATTATTTAGATGAAACCGAAACCTGTGTGACATATGTTGTAGATAATTACAATTTATTTTTATTTTTATTTTGTATCAATGTTCAGAGTTTATGTTGAGTCTGGTGTGTATTAGTGATGAACGGTAGTTTGGGAGAATAGTGATGTATTCTTCTAGAAAGAATTTAAATTTAAATTGTTTAACGGAGTGTAAAGAGAAATATGGTGAATTTAGATAAGATGCGGTGTTTAAATAAAAAGCCAATTAAGTTAGAAATTACTTGCCAAAATAAATCTTAAAGCTCACCATTTGGCCTTTTCGTTTGAAAGTGTCAATTTTACTGTATACAGTACACAGATTTGGAGACTTATCACATGGAGAATTCATCCAACAAAAGATCTAGAGTGCAATAAAAAGAATTCATCAAGATTTTGGTAAAGTTGAATATTAATTCCTCTAAGTGAAACAAAGCAAGAGTAATGTGCCAACAAAAAGAACTCAACAAGGTTTTGGTAAAATCGAATAGCAATTCCTCTAAGTGAAACAAAGCAAAAAAAGATGTGCCAACAAAAAGAACTCAACAAGGTTTTGGTAAAGTCGAATAGTAATTCCTCTAAGTGAAACAAAGCAAAAAGTGATGTGCCAAAGCAAAGCCATATATATATATTGTTAAGGGGAGAGATCCTCATTTAAAAAAAAAAAATGAAAACACGCTTCCCACTGTTGAATTTAACTTTAATGAAATTGTGTGGTTGAGATTGTGTGGCCTGTGTTTTAATCTCAAACACACAATTTCATTAAAGCCCATCTAACGGTGTGGAGTGTGTCTCCATTTTTTGAAAAAATTGGGATCCCTCTTCTTAAGCAATCTGTATATATTGAAAAAATGAAGATCCCTTCTCTTAAGCAATCTGTATATATACAGAGTCCTCTACGTGAAGTTAAATATGTAGTACCTCTATATGTCCAAGCATTTTTCACTTTCCATGTGCACGGGCAGTCAAAAGAAGCAGACGTGAACTCCAAATTGGGACAATGTGCCAAAAGCCAAAGTGTTGATCAAAGTGATATATTTTGTGACTATCACAACATGCAGAACACCAATCAGAACATGTCACGCATGCATGGAGTACACGTCCGGGTCCATTCCCTCAGATTCCAACCACTCTTTCCCCCCCCATCGAGTACAAAATCCCACATGGGGGACATGAGAAGAAGGAACCTTCTAGCACCATGAGTTGGTAACAGGTAATACACTCATATATATATATATATATATATATTGCTTAAGGAGAGAGATCTCCATTTAAAAAAAAAAAAAATGAAGACACGCTCCCTACCATTAGATTGACTTTATTGAAATTGTGTGGTTGATATTAAAACACAGGCCATGCAATCTCAACCACACAATTTCATTAAAGTTAAATCCAACGATAGGGAGCGTGTCCTCATTTTATTTTGAAAAATGAAGATCTCTCCTCTTAAGCTCCCCATATATTATATATATATATATAGCCCTTTATGAACTGGGATTTTTTTATTAAAAAATATGAGATTAGGTGTGCGGTTTACTTTACATCGAATTTCAACGATCCGAATTTTGATGTAATGTGGACCCCACAACTAATCCCTGTTTTTATAAAAAATGAGAATCCATTTCCTTAAAGATTTTATATATATATATATATATATATATATATATATATATATATATGTGAAGAAATTAGGTTCTCATCCCTCTTTTTTCAACTCCATTTATTGAAACCTTATTCATTTTCAAATTTTAATCAAGGTCTCTTGGTTTTAATAAACATCATTAATTATTTCAATAATAAAATATTTTTACATATCAAGATAATTAAATTTTATTTCTAAATTATTCATTTAGTGTTAGAAATGTTACATTTGATATATTTATATTTATGGCTAAATTTTGTATCATATATTTTTATTTTTAGTTTGTACCCATTTTAATTTGCAACCTTTTTTTTTTAATTGTGCCAATTTTCTATTCAGTTTTAGTTTGTACCCATATATTAATTTCTTTTTGTGTCCATGTTTTTCAAACTTTTATTTGTACTCATATTTTTTGACCTTTTATTTGTACCCATAATTTATTAATAATGTACCCATTTGTCTTTAAAAGTGTACCACTTTGTTATATGTAAAATGTACCTACTATTTGTTTTTTGTAAGTACCATCTCTTTTGTGTAAAATGTACCCATTGTTTTTTATATGAAATGTACCCATTATATAAAACGTATCACTTTTTTTTATATAAAATATACCAACTTTTTGTATGTAAAATGCATCGTATAAAAATTACCAATTTTTTGTATGTAAAATGTCATTAATGTAAGTAATAACAAATCATGAGTTTTATTTAAGTATAATTTCTTTTTATATTTTCAACAAATTATGGATTTTATTTAAAATTTCAATAATATAAATAACTACAAATATCAAATTTTAATTTAAAAATTATAATAACTTACATAGAAATGCATTATTACATTAATTTCAGAGATTTCAATCAAAAATAAAAAACCAACAAGGTTTCAATAAAAAAAACGTTGATAAATAGGGATTTCACCCCATATATATATATATATATATATATATATATATATATATATATATAAGCAGGAGAGCTTGATAGAAATGCAAAATTTTTTGTGAATCTTTTTACTTTTATTACACGTACCATCTTACAACTATATATATGAACATCACACACTCTTACCATATGCTTCTATGAAATAAAAAATATTGGACCTACGCGTCTCATCCTCCTCTCTTAAGAACAGAAAATACACTAGAATTATACAGTTCAATTCTTGTCTCATTCTTCTTATGATTCAAAAACAACCTGAAACAGAGTTTCATTCTCATCCCCCTCTCAAATCCAACTACGTACCCTAGAAACAAAGTTCAATCCTCCTCCCAATATGTCGGTGTGCAAGAAACTCATCATGGAGTAAGAAGTACAACCTAAACATAAGTGACCATTGTCTGTCAAGTCTAGAAACCCAAGCGGTCAATTCTCGTCATCATCTTCCTCAAACTCATTACCCTAGAAACAAAGTTTGATTCTCGCTCTTCTCTTCCTACGAATCAAGATACTCTAGAAATAGAGTTTAATTCTCTTCTTCCTCTTCCTCCCACACAATGGATTTTAGGAGTTGCTGGAATGCGAGCACAAGTGACTACTCAACAATGAATGGAGCAAACGGTGCAAGTTCAAACAAGTTGCCTTCTTCAAGCTACAAAGGAGTAGTGCCACAGTCAAATGGCAGGTGGGGAGCTCAAATATACGAGAAGAGTCATCGTGTATGGTTGGGAACCTTCAATGATGAAGAAGAAGCTGCTAAAACCTACAACATTGCCTTGCTAAAGTTCCGGGGTCTTGATGCCATCGCACACTTCAGTCGAAGCCAAATGAAACCCTACGGACGTGATGTCACCGAGGCTCTTTTCTTGGAATCCCATTCCAAGGCTGAAATCGTTGACATGCTTCGAAAACATTCTTATGCCAACGAGCTCGAGATGTACAAGCATAAGTTGCACAATGGTGGTGCTCTAGGCCATGATGATGGTGGAAAGCTTACGAAGCGTTACCATGATTTAATGGACACGTGTAGTCGCGAGAGGGAGTTGCTTTTCGAGAAAGTGGCAACACCAAGCGACGTAGGGAGATTGAACCGCATGGTTATACCAAAACAACATGCCGAGAAGCATTTTCAGGTTCATCTGAGTGTAGGGTTTGGTAAAGGGGTGTTGTTGAAATTTGAGGATGAGTTGGGGAAGGTGTGGAGGTTTGGGTACTGTTATTGGAGTAGTAGTCAGAGTTATGTGTTGAGCAAAGGGTGGATTAGTTTTGTGAAGGAGAAGAAGCTGAAGGCTGGTGATGTTGTGAGGTTTCAGAGATCAGTAGGGGAGGATAAGAAGCTGTTCATTGAGTGCAGACCTAGAAAAGTCGACGTTTCGGGGATCGAGGAGATGCATGGTAGGGTTGCTGACCCTTTAGCGACGGTTCAAGATGATGGAGTGGTGAGGTTGTTCGGAGTTAACATATCATGAAAACATGTGCATTATAGAGAATAGCAGGTGTTGGAGGCTTGGACCATGTCCAATAAGTTAAAAGTCAACCTTTTATTTTCTTTTTCTTTTTGCTTGATAAAGAGAGAGCCTTTTTTTTGCATGCGCGCAATTAGAATAATTATATGACAAAGCTCGTGGCACATAGAACGATTGGGTAATTTTCAAGTTTAATAAAAGAACGACAATATCCTAATCCCATCGTTCTGTAACCAAATGACTAGTCCATCGTTTTGTAAATTTAAGGGGAACGTTATATAAACACTCAAAACTGTACTTACTTACAAAATCTTTAATGTAAGTGAGTAGTAGAGTTCATTTTTATTAATTAGAGAGTGTGTAAAAAATATGATAATAATTGTTTATTTAAATAGAATTATTGTAAATTTCTTTCATCTTCCACTACTTGCATATTTTTCCCCCTTAAAAAAATAAAATTACTAAAAAGAATTTGAGCAAATACGAAAAATAATGATTCAAACTTCAACCTTGACAAGCCACCTACTACGGTCTAGTGATATTGTTTTTCATTTATAACTGAGGTTTTTTGTTCGACTCTTGTGAATGGCGATTTCCGCACCAAATTATTATACGACTGACCTATTATGTGGATTAGCCCAAATGATCTCTTAGTGTACATATATCGCTGAATTCAAAAACTTCATCTGTAACATAAGACAATATTCTAAGGAGGCATTCCTTTTTCAACATAAACTTGACATGATTTTATTGTACAAACGTCATAAATGGAACCAATCATTTTCTTTAGCTTGTTGAAAGATCCTCTCCATAAAAATTCGTAGATTGGAGGCCATTTAAGCATCCATGATTCCATACGTACAAATAAATCGACAGTTATGATAACAAGTAACATCCTTGAATGAATGGCTAAAGATCGTACGATTGAACAGTTCACAAATTAGTAAATTTTTTGAAGATGATCTTTAAATGATGATAAATAGAATAAATGATTTTGACTTGAGAAGCAAAATAATGCTACATAATCACTAAAGGATGAATGACTCCTTACAAAGGAGAAAAAATTCTTTCTTTTTCACGCAAGTAATTTGAAAGGATAACTTACCAATCTAAATCAATAGCTACTTTAACGTACTATTTTGTATTTGTTATGCTCTCACTCTCGTGACTTTAGGTACGCTAGAGATATTTAACATCATTGCATAACTATGTTTGGATGAAGAAATTTAAGATTACTAAGAAATTTTAAAATGACGGAAATTGAAATGACAGGATTTTATTTTCTAGAATTTGTGAATTTTCTTGTTTGGTCAACCTAAAAGAACAATGGAATTGAGAGTTGAATTTGTTAATTTTAAACTCTCAATCATAGAAATAGGGAAATGACACCTATTTACATGGAATTTAAACTTGGAAATTGGAGGCCTCAAATAGGAGATGATGAAAGTATATGGAAAGTGGGAGAGGAGAGAATCCATCTCCCCTAAAATTTGAGTTCCAAGAAAAGCAACAACGAAGGAAATACGAAGCCCTACTGGTGGGACTCAAATTGGTGCTTGAGCTCCTATTCTATATTTGACCCCTCAATTTCGCTTGGATGCAAAAAAAAAAAAAAAAAAAAAAAAAATACAATGAACTTTGTAGATTTTCATTATCAAAATTTCTTTTCAAGCAATTGGTTTAGCACCCCTCCCACAAAACCACCAATCTCATCTAGCATTTTCTCAAATATGTATTTTAGTATTTACATCTGGTTTTATATGTCATTCAATTTGACCAGTATATCAATAAGATAGAAAATATAGACGCATCCACCATATTAACATAGAACACTCAATTATTTATTTCATATCAAGTTTATTGTCAATATTGTCAATGTACGTCTATCCACTGCCAATGTATATATTAGCCTATTAGGTATATATTGAAGACCAGGCGAGAGTACAATTTTTGAAAGAAGGCTTTTCTTAATGATTATTTTCAACTATATATTGTGAATCATTGTCCGAGCCAATTCTTTGAGCTGAAAACTCAAACGATGGATATTACAAGTGATTCTGCATTTTGGTGACCAACTCATGCATTCATGCACATATATTTATATATCACTACACAATTGAATATGTTTTACCAAATTTTTTACCTGGGAATAGCAGGTAGCTAGATTCAGCTCATCAAGTTTTTGATAAAAGTTATAATAGTAATTCTTCTCTTGCCAAATGCATGCACTGACAAACAAACCAGACCTGAATGATACAGCCAAATGTGGGATAACCTGCCATATATATGTTGGGTAAAGGATAATATTATGCAATCCTAGTGACTTTCACAACTACCAAGTGTGAACCATAGATACAATAAGACAAATATCCCTTGTGCAACAACCAATCACAAAAGGCCACGTACGTATACAGCCAATCAAAAGGTGCCACGTCCAGCCTAGGAAACTTCAACCAATCCCATCCGATCGAGGAACATCCCCTCTCCCCCACATTAAATACCTAATAAACAAGCGCTGCAACAGATCATATCATGGTGGTGAAGATACTGCGAGATAAGGTTTGGATGGGAAAAGGAAAGCAAAAGCCGAAAGGAAAAGGCCTCAAAAGCTCAACACATTATTATTCTGGAGACGTGAAAGGCAGGCGACTAGGGCACCATGAGATCAGATCAGGTAAGGTATTAATAACAGCGGAGAGTTTGATCAAGGGGATGAATTTTGCATAAAAAAATGTAAAAAGTTCTAGTTGAACCCATCAACTTGCTCAAGTTGGTCTTACTTTAAATACACCATCCCACACATCGACACAATTATATAATATACCATACACTCTTCTCATATTTCAGGAAAAAAAATGAGCCTCCCTATGATCTTCAACCCTAAATCAATATCAGAAATACAAGAGTTCAACTCTCGTGTTCTTCTTCCTCGGGATAAAAAAACCCTAGTGTCTGAACCTCCTCCTTGTCAGCGGCTGGATCGAGTAAATCTAGATACGTTTCACTCTCTATATATGGTCCCTTCTATTTACTTTTGTTGTGCTCTGCTGTGTATTAACTAAATTTAGTTAGACCAATGGATGTGATGTATTGCTTGAATGAGAGCACGAGTGACTCATCAAATAATGGGGTAAAGGCTGCAAATTCTAACAAGTTGCCTTCTTCTAGGTACAAGGGAGTAGTACCACAGCCCAATGGCAGATGGGGAGCTCAAATATATGAGAAGCACCAACGTGTGTGGCTGGGAACCTTCAATGAAGAAGAAGAAGCTGCTAAGGCCTACGACATTGCCTTGCTAAAGTTCCGGGGACTTGATGCCATCACAAACTTCTGTCAGAGCCAAATAAAACCCTACATAGAAGACGGCAACGAGGCCATTTTCTTGGAATCCCATTCCAAGGCTGAGATCGTTGACATGCTTCGAAAACACTCGTATGTAAACGAGCTTGAAATGTACAAGCATAAGTTGCTCAACGCTGGAGTTCGTGATGGTGGTCGAAAGCGAAGTAAGTGTCACGTCGATCTAATGGAGGCGTGTTATGAGAGGGAGTTGCTTTTCGAGAAGGTGGCTACGCCAAGCGATGTAGGGAGGTTGAATCGTATGGTGATACCAAAACAACAAGCTGAGAAGCATTTTCAGGTTCATCAGAGTGTAGAACTGTGTAAAGGGGTTTTGTTGAATTTTGAGGATGAGGAAGGGAACGTGTGGAGGTTTAGGTATTGTTATTGGAGTAGTAGTAAGAGTTATGTGTTGACCAAAGGATGGACACGTTTTGTGAAGGAGAAGAAGTTGAAAGCTGGTGATGTTGTGAGGTTTCAGAGATCGGTAAGGGAGGATAAGAAGCTGTTCATTGAATGTAGACCTAGAAACGTCGATAGTCTGGGGTTCAGAGAGATGCCTACTGGCCGGATTGCTGAGCCTTTAGCGGCGGTTCAGGATGATGGAGTGGTGAGGTTGTTCGGAGTTAACATTATGGCAACATGTAAAAGTTGCATTGTAGACAATAGCAGGTGTTGGAGGCTTGGAGCTAGTTTAAGGTGAAAAGAACGAATTGTAATTCTACTGGGATGTTTATCTTTTTCGTGTTTTGTCAATGAGAAGATCCTTTTTGGTATATTTATCATTATAATGTCATCGTTGTGTATCCAAACATATATCATAACACAATAATTAAATAAAAAGGGCAAACATACAAAAAGGAGGGTTCAAACATCAATTTTGACACAAATTTTCTTTTGTGCGTAAACAAGTTGTCATTGTATGTTTAGATTACCACCTTTGACAAGTGGCTTATGGAAATCACTTCCGAGTGCTTCTAAGAAGGAATGGTTTCTTTGTTGCGAGTTTATATTAGTTAAAGTGTAAATAATAGTTTGTTGTCTTACATTGGTGAAGTGCATATGTAATACAAATTGTAACTCCTATATATACTCCACTTTGGAGATTAATGAATATATAAGAAATTTTCAAATATTGTCATATATATTTTTGGTATTTACTATGTTTAGTTTAATATGACATCAGAGCAGTTCACTCTTGGTGACCTGTGTGCTTTGATTTTGTGCCCACATTTGTCGTGATTTCCTACGTTGAAAAAAAAAAAAAAAAAGTGAACAGTGCCGCGCTATATTCATGGCTTGCTACAGTGCGCGAACATGAGTATGCTTGTGAACATTGATTGCTACAGTGTCGTGAATAATGATCTGCTACCGTGTGTGAACAGTCTTTGCTACAGTGTTCTGGTAACTTGTTTTCATGCCGCTGATTTTTTATGCCTTTATTGTTCGTGAGTTGGTTCAATGGCTCAATATAATCATAGTGTTATGCATCTTGGTGGAACAAATAAATGGATAATTGATACTGGGGCTACTGATCATGTGACTAGTGACCCTAGAATGTTTGATGAGTTATGTGACTATGTTCGTGATCCGTATATTACTAGTGCAAATGGAGCACCTTCCCTTGTGAAGGGCGAAGACATTATCTCTCTTACTCCAACCTTATCACTGATTCGTGCTTTACTTGTTCTTGATGTTAAGTGCAATCTTTTGTCGGTAGGAAAACTTCTTGATACCTTATATTGTTCTGCTCACTTCTACCCTATGTATTGTTATTTTCAAGACATTCAAACTTAGAAGATAATTAGTTATGGTAAAAGAATAGGGGGTTTGTACATCTTAACTATGGAGGATACTGTTGTTTCCGGCTAAAATAATCATCAAGTTTTAAGTGCTAAAGTGGGTGGCAAACATCAAATTTGGTTGTGGCATTGACGATTGGTACATCTATCATTCAGTTATATGAAGCATTTATTTCCTTCTTTGTTTCGCACTTGTAGTGATTCAGAGTTCAAGTGTGAAACATGTGTAATGGCTAAGAGTCATCGTGCTTTATTTCCCATAAGTGATCCTAAAGCTACTTTGCCATTTGATTTGATACATTCTGATGTGTGGGGTTTTTGCAAAAGTTACTTCTAATGGATTCCGTTGGTTTGTTACTTTTATTGATGATTGTACTCGATTAACTTAGGTGTTCTTGATGAAGAATAAGAGTGATGTTCTGCTACTTCTTCAAGAATTTTGTACAATAGTGTCTACTTAGTTTCAGACAAAAGTTAAGGTCTTCAAGTAGGAGAATATGTGAATCACACTTTGGCATGCTTTTTTCATGATTAGGGTATTATTCACCAGATGACTACCCCGTTTACACCCCAACAAAATGGTGTGTCCAAACGGAAGAATCGTCAAATAATGGAGGTTGGTCGCTCCTTGATGTTGAATAAATGTGTTCCTAATCAATTGTGGGGTCATGCTGTTTTGGCTGCTGTGTATTTGATAAACCGTGTTCTAAGTAGGGTTTTTGATTTTCAGACACAACTTGATGTGCTACAAAAACATGTTTCTCTTGTTTCTGTATCAAAACTTCCTTCGAAAGTGTTTGATATTATATTTTGATACGATCAAGCCAAGTGACTCACGAACGTCCTCCAACTGGAATTACTCCAAAATTCATCCGTTTGACCATGTTTTGTTCCAGAGGAAGTCGAAAGTCCTATATTGGAAATACAATTCAAAGTATCAAAATTCTTCCAAAATATTAACCAAAATACACTAAGAATAGGGTTAAATATATAATATAAAATAGACTCATCAGGTGTATTGCGTATGTGCATGTTTACTCTCATCAGCAGAGTAAACTTGATGTATGTGCTCTCCGATATGTATTTATTGGGTATGCTAACAATTAGAAAGGCTATAAGTGTTATCATTCTCCGACTCATAAAACTTATATTACCATGGATGTCACATTCCACGAAGAAGTTTTGTATTTTGTGAAGCTCTCTTCCAACTCTCCACTTCATGGGAAAAGTAGGAATGAAGTGCAGATTCGAAGAGATGGTATGGATGATGTGTTACATGTAGAGTTAGGGACAGAACCTATTATGTTGTGTGATTCTGATCAATCGGCTATATATAGTGATATGTCACCTGTCATTCCCGAAACTATTTTTACAGACGACAGATCAGATATGTTTAATGAGTTGCCTATGGGTATGTCTGATGAATTACCTTTTGATGACCGATTGCCTGCTGCTAATATGTCTAACGAGTTGCCTGATGATGGTTTGTCCAGTGATGATTCTTTTAACAGTTTGGTACAAGATGACGGCATACATAAGGTAAATTCTGACGATTCTTGTACTTATCAGTTGCCTCCATGAGTTAATTGTGGAAAACCTAAAGTACAATATGAGCTTGATATGCATGCCAAAGCCAAATATCCTAGCAACAATTATGTGTCTACTCATCGTTTGTCCAAACCATATGAATCTTACATATGTCAGCTATCTAGTGTATCAATTCCAACAAAATTGTAAGATCCTTTGTCTGACCCTAAGTGGGTTAATGCCATGAGAGTTGAGATGGAAGCTTTGGAAAAGAATTCTACTTAGGATTTGGTTCATTTACCAAACGGGAAGAAAGCTGTTGAATGTAGATGGGTGTTCACTATTAAGCACAAACCAGATGGTTCTATTGACCAGTATAAAGCCAGATTAGTTGCTAATGGTTATACTCAAACCTATGGGGTGGACTATTAGGAGACATTTACTCATGTTGCCAAACTTAATACTGTGCGTGTTCTTATGTCCTTAGCAGCAAACCAAGATTGGCTTCTGTTGCAGTTTGATGTTGAGAATGCTTTCCTTCATGGTGATCTTAAGAAGGAAGTTTATATGAATCTCTTACCTGGTATCGGAACATCTCCTGGAAAAGGTGTTGTATGCAGGTTGCAAAAGGCTTTGTATGGTTTGAAACAACCTCCTAGAGCATGGTTTGGGAGGTTTACTAGTTCAATGAAGTGTTTGAGTATATCCAGAGTCATTCAGATCATACTTTATTTCTAAAGCGACAAAATGGTAAGCTAACTGCATTGATTATTTATGTTGATGACATGATAGTGACTGGTGATGATAAAAAAGAGATACGACACTTTCAAAAGTACGTAGCTACTGGATTTGAGATGAAAGAATTGGGTGAATTGAAGTATTTTCTTGGAATCGAGGTTGCACGATCCAAGCATGGTATTTTTCTATCTCAACAGAAGTATGTTCTTGATTTGTTAACTGAAACTGGTATATTAGATTGCAAACCTATTAATACTTTGATTGAGCAGAATCATCATCTGGCCTTATTTCCAGATCAAGTTCCTACTCATAATGAACGGTATCAGAGGCTTGTGGGGAGATTAATTTATTTGTCTCACACTCGCCTTGACATTGCTTATGCAGTTAGTGTGGTAAATCAATTTATGCACTCACTTAGTGAAGTTCATATGGATGCAGTAACCCGTATTTTGAGGTACTTGAAGATGGCTCCTGACAGAGGCTTGGTTTTCTCCAAGAATGGTCATTTGAATGTCGAAGGGTATAC
Source organism: Crataegus laevigata (assembly GCA_963580275.1). Classification (NCBI taxonomy): domain Eukaryota; kingdom Viridiplantae; phylum Streptophyta; class Magnoliopsida; order Rosales; family Rosaceae; genus Crataegus; species Crataegus laevigata. The sequence continues at coordinate 6,774,647 of OY756945.1, forward strand.
AGATGCAGATTGGGCAAGTTCTATCACTAATCGGCGATCTACATCTGGATACTTAACGTTTGTGAGTGGTAATCTAGTTACTTGGAGAAGAAAGAAACAAAAAGTGGTGGCTAGGTCAAGCGCAAAAGCTGAGTTTCGTGGTATGTTTCATGGTGTATGTGAGTTGTTGTGGTTAGAAAAATTGTTGAGAAATCTTAGGTTTAAACCCAATGGTGCTATGAATTGTGATAACAAGGCTGCTATTGAGATTGCTCATAATCTAGTGCAACATGATCGAACAAAACATGTGGAGATTGATCGACATTTCATCAAGGAAAAATTGGATACTGGAATTATTATGTTTCCGTTTGAGGGATCCAAAGATCAACTGACTGATGTACTTACTAAGGCTGTGTCTAATAGTGTGTTTTCTAACTCGCTTGACAAGTTAGGCATGCGTGACATCTTTGCACCAACTTGAGGGGAGTGTTGCGAGTTCTATATTAGTTAAAGTGTAAATAGTAGTTTGTTGTCCCACATTGGTAAAATGCATATGTAATACAAATTATAACTCCTATATATACTCCACTTTGGAGATGAATGAATATATAAGAAATTCCCAAATATTGTCATATATATTTTTGGTATTTACCATGTTTAGTTTAATATTCTTAATAATGGTGGGAACGACCTACTAGAAAATTTGGAAGGAGAAGCGCAATGCAACATTAATTAAGTGAAACCTTAACCCGCAGGCAACTCTAAGACGAGTCATGATTTCTACAACGGAATGATCAACTAGAATGAGTCTCATTCTCCTAGATCCTATGGTCCAAGAAAGTAGTAGCTACCTACCTATAGTTTTTCATGGACTAATCGGGTCATCAACATTTTTTAGACGCAACCTCAGTTTTTTGGATATCATGTGCAACTTTGTCAAAGATCTCTGATAAAGTTGAAAATGCGTGAATCTTACTGTTCTAATTACACCACTGTTGTTGACAAGAGTAAAAGCACAGCACCACTACCTGCTATTGGGAAATACCTATATTTGTCGACCTCTATCTTCCATAACAAGGCAGACCTACAACAATATCTAACTCTTCATCCTCTCCGAGAATGCATCTTCAACAAAGCATCTCGAAATACTCAGTTTTCTTCATCTCCGAGAATACCTCTTTAAACAAGTCACACCAGAGCAAGAGTATCTCATATCATCAAGGTTGAAAGTAAGGGTTATCTCATATCATGATTTCCCTTGTCTTTTTTCTTTGTTGTTGTTCTTGCGTGCAAGACAAGGAGAAAGAGAGCAATCAGTCGCCACTTGGAATCAAACTTTCGATCTGGAACCTTTCCCTGGTTGCTTACCTAGCATTACTCTCTAGTACTCATTTTCAACTGTTGATATGATGATAGTTGCCAAGCATGATGAGTCGCTGAGAAGTGATGTTCTGAAGGACTATCCAAATGCAATGATTGCATTCCACTCCTGCATTAGAGGACAAATACTGCAAGAGAAGATGCCAAACCTGTATGGGGAAAAACTAGGGAAAATACCACTTCTGCAAGGGGAACAGATAAGGCAAGTGAAAATGATACATTGAAGCATGTAGAGACAAGCACAACAAAACATGTGTCGATTCATCCTCGATGGAGCCGAAGATCACTTGCCACATGAAGCTCTTCATGGTCCAATTTCAATCAAGATCAAGCCTCGACGGCCCTTGAAGGAATCACAAGTCCGATTCAAGATCAAGTGTCCACCACTCTTGAATCAAATTCCGCTCCAGAAAAAAAAGAAGTAAATTCAGACCTTTAGAGCAAGTTTAGCAGAATGTCCTCTAGCCCAGTTCAAGAAACAACATGTGGAAAGTCAACAAGTATAACAGATATGTTACTACTCATCAGGGGGAGCATCAAAAAACAGATCAAGATTTTAACGAGTCAATCGAAGACTTGCGGCCATCCAAAGGGGAATGTTGTAAAGATGGCTGTCCACTCAACAAATGAAGTGGAAATTTAGGCTAGCCACTAAGAACATATTCTTCCACTATGAACTATCGGTTGCATGCTTCTGGTGCTCTTGTTTTCCTATAAATGTAAGACTTATGGAACACATAATAGAAAAAATTACACGGCAAAGAGAGGAATGAATTAAGAGAAAGAGAGAAACCACAAGGCTCACGGCAGAGAGAAGAAAAAGAGAGGAGATAATAGAGAGAGATATCCATGTATTTCTATTATTCCAAATTATAAATAAAAGCATTGCTGTTGTCCCGAGGACGTACTCCAGTCACACAGACTGTAAAGGAACCTCATAAATTTTGTGTCTCGTTTTATTTATTCCACTGCACACACCGACGATTTTACAACACCAAACAAATCATAGTTGGATATGTGAACATAATTTATGTGATTTTAATAAGTTATTCTTGTATAATGTGATTGTAAACACGAAAATTTCCTAAAACAAACGAGACAAGAACACGTGTACAAAAAATAATATTTGTATTAATAACTTTGTTTGGTTTACAATCTCTATGTGATTTGATCCTCTGATTCGGTCTCCGTAAGATGTTGGTTTGCAGATTTGATTGATCCAAGGGCCATCGGGGCTTGATCTTGGATAGACGGTTAATGAACGATGAACACTTCTTTAAGGGGCGTCGAGCACTTGATCTTGAAGCAGATTTTGACGAAGAACAAAGAGAGTTTTCTTGATCCTTCGGGGTTTGATTGAGAACTTTAGAGTTTTGAGTATTTCAAGGCTTTTGTTTGACGTGAGTTCTCTTCCAATTTTAGAGTCGAGAAAATGTATGTCAAAAATTCTCCCTTGATCTTTTGATGGAGCAGCCTATTTATAGGCCTTGAGAATGAATCACTGCCATCCATTTTGTTGGTGAGAATGAATCATCACCGTCCATTTTTGTTGGTGAGAATGAATCACCACCGTCCATTTTGTTGGTGAGAATAAACCATCACCGTCCGTTTTTGTTGGTGAGAATGAATCACCACCGTCCATTTTTGTTGGTGAGAATGAATCATCACCGTCCATTTTTCGTTTGTTGGTGAAGTAAGTGTATGATGTAGGTGAAACGGGTGAATGTTGTAATTTTAATGCAATGGTCGACATTTATTTCACCAAAATTTTAATGTCTACAAATGTAATTTTAATGCATTTGTTAATATTTATTTTATCGAAATTTCAATGTCTACAAATGCCCCCACTTCAGGGCGTGTCGTATACATGTGCTTGTCACGTGTAGAAGATGTGTTTTGAAGTCCCTTGATGTAGACGTCAATCAAGGGCCGTCAAGGCTTGATCTTGAATTCGGCTGGAAGATCTTCTGGTTTCTTCCAATCTTTTGATTTTCCATAGACTTGATCTTGAACTGGATTTGATTGAAGGGTGTTGGACACTTGATCTTGAATCGGGCTTATGATTTCTTCAAGGGCCATCGGTGGCTTGATCTTGAAGAAACTGGACTATGAGCAACTTGGTATGGTAAGTGATCTTTAGTTTGGTTGGGGACGAATCAGCACCTGCAGTTGTCATACTTGTTGATTCTCCACGAGATTGATGTATCACGCGAAAGTTTGAGTGGAAGTTCCGACATATTGCTTTTCTTCATCCTTGTCTTGCAGGCAAGAGCTAGGACAAAGGAAAGGACAGGGGAAAAGCATGATATGAAATACCTTTGCTTTCGACCCTGATGATATGAGATACTTTTGCTTTTGAAGAAGTAGTGGATGAACCAGCACATATATTGGTTGCGCTTGTCTCCACATGCTTCGATGTATCAATTTCACCTGCTTCATTTGTTCTCCTTGCAGAGGTGGTATCTTCTTTGGAAGCACAAGATGTTGAAGATGAGTATTCGAGAGCAAGGCTAGATAAGCAATCAGGGAAGGAGTTCCAGGCAGTCAATTCCAGACCGAAAGTCTGATTTCAGGCTCCGACTGATTGCTTTCTTTCTCATCGTCTTGCAGGCAAGAGCAAGGGCTAGGGAAAGAACATGGCGATTTGCATGATATGAGATACTCTTGCTCTCAACCCTAATGATATGAAATACTTTTGCTCTTGCAGGAAATAAGCATAAGATTTTGATGTTGATGCAGATTTTTTTAATTGAAATGGGGTTTCTGACTGAGGAAATGGGCTGATCTTCCTGAGTGGCTTGATTAAAGGGTTGTTCTCGGGGAGGAAGATAACTGAATTTTTTTAAAGGCTTGGTCGCAGAAACATTTTCTGGCAAGAAAGAAGAATTAGGCGTTTTGGATGTGTGCCTCGCCATGAAGGGTGAGGGTGACCTATATAGGGAGGGATGCGATAGCAGGTAGTACGCGAATGTGGACTTGTCACCCAAGCCTGTCGGCAGAAACGTGTTGGCGCGGTAGTTGAAACAGTGGAACCTCACGCGTTTTTCAACTTTGTCAGCCGTGTGGTGGTTGAAACAGTGGAATCTCGCGTGTTTTCTACTTTGTCAGTAGTGTGGTGGTTGAAACAGTTGGCTTCACGCGTTTTCAGCTTTGTCAGCGATTTTTTTTGACAAAGTTGCACGTGATATCTGAAAAAGTTGAGATTGCGTCTGAAAAGAGTTGACGGATTTTAGGCGGGAAAATCCGGCTTTTGGAATTTGGGGAGTGTTGTGCATTTGACCTCTGAACAGGTGGTTGTGTCGCTTCTCCTTTTATAGAGGTGCTGATTGTATTCAGGACGCACACTTTGAAGATTTCCCGCCTGTGAAAATTATCTTTATCATATCTCCGAGATCTTACTTCATCCAGCCCTTCTCCTTTACCATTTTTGATAATGGCTTGCCCATCTAACATTTGTTTAGATTTGAGTCTTGGGAACGATTCAAATCTTGGGAATGATGCAGGTGCGCCGCGTCAGGGTGACATATGGCGCCCCTCATTCTTGTCTTCTAATGGCCCTCTTACGGTTGAAGACTCTGTGATAAGAGATACAACAACAGCTACGGTGGTAGCCAGGAATCTCCTCACCCCTAGAGATAATAGGCTGCTTTCAAGATGGTCCGATGAGTTGGCCGTCCAAGACTCCCTAGCTCTCACTGTTTAGTCTGTAGGCTCTGTGTCAAACATGGGCCAACGCTTACTTGCTCGAGTTCGCCAAGTTGAATCATTGACGGCCGAGGTGGCGACTCCTAATCAAGAGATCGGGCAGCTCAAGCGTGAGAATAGAGAGTTGCATGTACTTGTAAATAATTATTCGACGGGCATGAAGAGGAAGCTTGATCAGCTGTTGGACTCCGAAAGTCGAATTCAAAGTGACCGTCAGAAGTTTGAGGATGCATTTTGGAGGCACTTCTAGCCTTCGTCATCTGGAGTTCGAACAAGTATTGAGGCCCCGAATAATCCATCTTCAGCGCCTCCCTCCACTAGGGTTTTGCCGAGTACTGAGGCTTCACATAAGTGACCTTCGTGAAGGCTCCTGTTTTTTTTTTTTTTTTTTTTTTTGTAATTTATCGGAGATATCAATAAACGGACTTTATTTCATTCAGTGTATTGTGCTAAAACACATATCTCACCACTCATTTTTTTTGTTCAAAAATTTCTTTAATTCCCTCATGGGGTCATAAAAATTGGTCAAATGCTCTGGGAGATTATCCCTGTTGGCAGACCCTTCGTGAAAATGGGGATGTGGGGACGGACAGCTATGCTTTTGTGAGTATTTTCTATGGGCGTAGATGATGGTTGACAGAGTTTGGAACACCATTTTCATTTGCACAGCCTCCACACCATTCCTCTCTGCGTTCTTTTCTTCATACGGGTCACTGTTTGCTCAGAGCACGCGAACTGTCTTCACTTGGTTCTCTGGAGGCCATTATTTACACCGTTATCGCACTACCGTTGCATATGCGGATCTATTCCACCTGGGAGATCATTATGCGTATATAGGACTGAACAGTCACCGCACAGTCTCTGCACGACGTGCATCTCTGCTTCATTTGAGACCATTATATGTATACGTATTCACGTGCACACGCATACACACATAGGGCACTGCATAGTCTTTTTCGCAGCCGCTGCATCAACTTAATGTCCTGTTTCCTTGTTGCGACGTGTTCTCTGCGCCTGCCGTGAGGCAAGCTCAGTGTTGGACGAAAATAGTGGCTGCAAGTGCATGTTTGAAGGCTGTTATGAAGGCAGACACGAAGGTATATCTTCTGGGGTTGCATGTATTTATATATATCGCCTTGGGATAGCATGTTTGCTTACTGCTTACTGCTTCACTTTACATGTATATGCTTGCTTGCTTCTCTGGGGACTGGTACACATATACACATGGAACATGCGGCTTCATTTACCTACACACACATATATGCAGCTCCCTTTACATATATGTTTATTTACGCACACATGCACACATACACAGCGCATGCAGGTTCTTGCACGTATATGCAGCTCCATCTACATGCATGTTCATTTACGCACACATGCACACTTACGCACACATGCACACATACACAGCGCATGCAGGTCCTTGCACGTATATGCAGCTCCATCTACATGCATATCCATTTACGCACACATGCACACATACACAGCGCATGCAGGTCCTTGCACGTATATGCCGTTTCCTCTACATGCATGTCCATTTACGCACACATGCACATGCACAGTGTGAGGGAGACAGAGAGGGTTTCACAGTATTCGTTGGTTGTCTGGAGACTTATATACGCATACACATGTACACACACAGCACGTGTGAGTTTATATTTGCTTCATTCACGTCTATCTCCCTCGCTGTTTTCATGTTTGTGCATGTTTTGCTTTCTTCTTTGGAGACTTATGTATGCATATGTACATACACGCACACACAAGCAATACATGCAAGTTCTTTTATCCTCCCTCTTCATCGATGCCGCCTTGTTTGTGACCAATCGATTCTTTCGTGGCTTTACAAAGCTTCCAGCCACAACAACTTTCTGTAATCATCTTCTTCTTCTTCTTTTTTTTTAATTTTTTTAATTATTTTTTATTGCCTTGTATTGAATGAAGAAGGGCTTGTCATTTTCCAGTGGGGTTTTGACAATTCTAGCTGGAATGTTTGAATCTATGAAAGACACTGCTTTGTTGCAATATTTCTTTCGATTAAAGAGATCTGGGACGTGGTAGTTGTTGCTCGGGATACATTATCTCCATTAGTTGTGCTTGTTAACTATTCAGTTCTGGAAGTTGTAGAACTAACAATATATGTTCTGGCTAATCTTATTTTGGACAGGGAGGTTTCAGAGAAAGCAGTTGCTGAGGATATTATTTTCTCGGCTACTAGAGAGTGTAAGTTCGCTTGGTTGTTCTATGCAGTTCCCATCCTGGCCAACGTACATATATATATATATATATATATATATATATGTGGCAGGTGACTTTGTCGGCTTTGATTCCATATATATATAGGTTGCAGAGGCTGTCATATATACGTGTGTGTGTAGAATATAATGCGCCTAATTTTTTATTATTTTTTTTAATTTTTAATTTTTATTTTTATGCACAATGCGTGTGTGCCTCCCACTGATGGATTTCTTTGTTTGTAATGTCAGGAATCTTTAATCTTGAGAAGGAAGAGCTTGACGTCAGGATCTTCACAAAGTTTTTAGAGCCGTGGCAGTGGGATGTGGGTATACTTGTGCCAGAGATTGCAACGAAGTTTCGTTGTGTAGTGCCTTTTGATCACAGTTTTTTTCCCTCGGTGGTGCGCTGCCGTGTGGAGCTGTGCAAGAGACTGCAGTGGGGCTTTGCTGTGTAATGCTTTTTGGTCACAATTTTCCCTTGGCGATGACGTCGCCGTGCGGTGCAAGAAACTGCTTGTGTAGTCACTGTGGGGTTGCGTAGTGCGATCGCATGGCGTTTTGGTTTCTTTACTACTGTAGTTGCCGCGTTTTGGCTTCTTTACTACTGTAGTTGCCGCGTTTGTTGAAGTCTTGTGGCTGACTCTTTGTTGCGGTCATGGTATTTTTCAAGTGCTTTAAGGGTAACAGCATCACCATTCTTGCAAGGGAAGGCGATTCGCAAGATAGTGGAACGACGTTGAAGCTTCAAGCACTGCTGACCGGCCCTAAGGCGCTTGTTCTTCCCGCAAAAGACAACTCCATGTATATTAAGTCATGGTCTTCTGAAGTGTCTTGGGAGGTGGTAGACTCTATTCGACCAAATACAAAGAAGAAGGCGTGTTCATCGAGGATTCTTATCTTAAACTCTTCGCACCATGTTCATGACAACCATCCAGCTTTGTTCGAGCTTCTTGGCGATCGTATCCGTAACAGAGCTGTGGCTTGGAGTGGCGCCTTGTCGACTACTGGGGGAGCCTCATTTGTTGAGCTTTATTGGGAATGGCTTGAAGATGTCTTGAGCCGCTCTAAAGATGTGCTTACCAAGACGGGCCTCTATCACGTTGTATACACGTCTTTGTTCAGTTATGATCGCCATCATTCCGTCATTCGTGCATTCTTCGAGCATTGGTGTTCAGCGACCAACACACTTCACACAGCTCGAGGGGAGATGTCGCTCTCACTTAGGGACCTTCACAAGATAGGAGGCTTGCCGATTCAGGGAAAATTTTATGACGAAGTGGTTCCTAGCGTGGAAGAGTTTTTTTGTCGCAACAGTCGAGGATTGCCTGCGAGGTGTCGCTATTTGTTTTGGGCATATCACAAGCTTTTCCAAGAGGCTTCGAGTAAGTCAGGCGGGAAGATTTCTTCATAGATCCGATTTTGGTATCGGGGCGCCATGAAGTACAAGAGGCCTTCGAAGAAAAGTGGTCGTAACAAGACAACTAGGCCTAAAGGAGACTCGGATCCATCAGGTGTCATTGGTCCGGCTGGGCGCCGTACCTCTGCCGAGTTGAAGGCGTTTGAGGATCTTGGCGTGGCGCCAGAGCACTTGGAAGAATCTTACTTAGCCGCTTTCTTAGCTTGTTGGCTTTGTAAGTTCGTTTTCCCAAAAGATGATGTCAACTTTGTCTATCCCGGAGTCTTCAAAGTTGCTAGCAAGATGGCCGTAGGCGAATCTTTTAGCCTCGCTGTTCCGGTCTTAGCTAGTATTTACAATGGCTTAAGTTTTGTTTCGAATTCGGCAAGCACTGAAGACCGTGACGCGGTACTTCCTTACCACTATGTGTATGGCTGGTTGGGTGAGTACTTTGGCACTCATTTTTCTTCGTCAACTTTAGACAAATCGGGGCCTTCTTCACCGACTTCAGCCAAGTTGGGGCCTCTAATGATGAAGTATTCTGGCGTTCTTTTTGCGAAGAGTCTTGACGATTCACAGGCGCAAGCGTTGTTTAGCAGTTGTGAAGGCTTGAGGATGGATCGCTTGGCAAGAGTTGGCTTGGCGCGGCAAGACCTCGTGGATGATTCACATCTTCGCTTCTCAAACCTGTCTTATTTCATAAGTCTTCGCTCGGGGTATGTTTCTTTGCGGCAAGAAGGCCGATGTACCATTCAGCCATTTAAATCCCCATCGTTTTAGCAGGCAGTTTGGTTTGCCCAAAACGTGCCATGTAAGCTGAAGGAGAGAGACCAAACAAGATTCTTGCAAGCCGTGTATATTCATTGGGAGTCTTGTACCCGTGCATGCACAAATGCTTCTATCACCCTGCCGTCCAAAGACGAGTTGAAGAATAACCCAATGACCCGTGCTTATGTGAGTTGGTGGTCGAGGGTACATTACGAGGATTTAGGGATGGCAAGTGATACCAATTTTTCCCATTATCGCCATGAAGCGTCGAAAGAGAGTTGTTCTGTAGTTCTTACACAGCTGGTATCTTTTGATTGCGCGAGGGCTTCCCCTTTGCCGGATAGACATGTGCTCCCAGCTCGTCCATGCTTGTGTTTGCCTTCTTCTTGTTTGGATGCTTCTGGAGGAGCAGGTGACGAAGTTGATTCGCACGAAGACGGACTTGTTTTGAGGCAGCGCCAACAAGTTTTAAGCAAGCGACTATTTGAAGTTGCTCAGGTTGACAGCGATGTTAATTTTCGTCATAAGAAGAGAAAAGTGTTCAGGCCCCATCAATTCGATGGCCGTATGTCATTTGAGGAAGATGTATGTATTCCTCTTCATTCCATGATTTTTTCTTCTTTCATTATTTTAGCTTTCGTTTCTAAACACATCTCTTTGTCTTCTCTAGGTTGTGCCTTCTATGCTATTTGGAGGTAATCTACCTACAGACAAGGAAATTAGGGATCCGCCTGGTGCAGAGCTTGTTTAACGTCCGCCGAACTTCCCAAGTTTGCCGTGCATAGGTGAAGGTGTGCAAGCGTTCGTCGTGTGCCCAACACTTTTGCCAGCTAGTTCTGAGATTTCTTTGAGAGGGCCGAACCTTAGCGGTACCGAGCAACTCATCCGCCGCATTAACCTTCGTGCGGCCATGGACATCAGGGGCCATATGGAGAGCAGGATTTCAAACTGCCCGTTGGAAGACCTTACGTTGCTCATAGAGGATTTGTTGAGGCTTGTTTCTGCAATTGACAATCTTAACGTTGATTCTTCATCCTTGAAGATCAAGGTTGCTTAACTTATGGCCGCCTCGACTGAGTTTTCTTCATTGCGTGCCATTTCTCTGGATAAATTGTTTCCGGATGTTAGGGCTCAACAACTTGCAACAATAGACTCTTCACTAGCCCGAGTCTGATCTTCTCAGCAAACCACTTTGGGAGATTATCAGACTACAGAAACTTCTTTAGCTTCCGTCCGAGCGCGTCTCGATGTATTGATACGAAAGCGAGAGTAGTTGGAGATCGAAACATCTCATTTTGAAGGAGCGCTCGCATAGCAGAAAACTACACTTTCCCAGTACCAAGAAGAGATTTCTCGCTTAGAGCAGGAAAAGGGTACGGCTATGGAATCGCCTATTTTGTCTCCTACTGAAGTAGAGACTTTGAAGACTTTGGAAGGCTTACTCGAGGATCACCTCCGTAGTTTTAGGGACATAGCCTTCGAATAGTGTCTTTCATTTCCCTCTTTTTGTAACAAGGCTTTTAGAGCCGACTCATTCCTTTCGAAAATTAAAGCATTTTCGTTCTTGAATCTGCTCTTTACTCTTCAAAGCGTTTGTATTTTTTTTTTTGTTGATGATGTGACTATACTTGAAGTTTTGAAGTTTCAAGTTGCCTACGTACTCTTCCAAATGAGAGATCAAGTCATAACGTAGTTCAAATGAATGATGGATTTTTTTATTATTATTATTATTATTTTTTTTTTTTTTATAGTGACTTTGATGATGATTTTGCCGTACACAGTTTATGCTCTTGCGGGCCAGGAGCGTGGAGCATTTGTTTTAGGGGTAGTAGCGTTTTAAGAACCTGCCATTGATGGGGCCGATCCTCAAGCCGTCTTCAGCCATGATTAAGTAGGCGCCGTTGGTATAAACTTCTTGTATTACGTAAGGTCCATCCCACTTTGACGTGAACTTGCTTTTTGCATTATGAGTTGTGATGATAGGCCTACGCAATGCAAGGACAATATCTCCTTCTTGAAAAGAACGAGGGCTAACTTTCGTGTTGAAAGCCTTGAACAGTCGTGCTTGATAGCACTCCAAGTGCTGCTGAGCTTCGAGCCTTCTCTCATCCAGCGCTTCTAACTCTTGAAGACGCAACTTTGCGTTCTCTTCGTCGGTCAAGCCTTCTTGTATAACCATTCTTAGTGAAGGGATTTGACTTTCGAGTGGTAGAACAGCTTCCACCCCATATACGAGAGAATAAGGTGTAGCTTGGGTATGAGTCCTGTGTGTCGTCTTATATGCCCAAAGTGCTTCGCTTATTCTTTCGTGCCAGTCTCTTTTTGTTCGGCCGATTACTTTCTTTAGGAGGTTGCATAATGTTTTATTAAATGCCTCTGCAAGACCGTTGGCCGGAGCATGATACATGGAAGACTTGTGCTGTTTGAATTTGTATTTCTCGCAGAGCTCGTCCACAAGTCGATTGGAGAACTGTTTTCCATTGTCGGTGATGATGTAGCGAGGCACACCATATCGGTGGATGATATGTTCCTTAATGAAACGGACGACGGTTTCCTTCTTGACTTCCCTTAGGGGTATGGCTTCAGCCCATTTGGAGAAGTAATCCGTCGTAGCTAGGATGTAAGCTTCTCCCGCAGATGACTTTGGTGCGATTGGCCCTACGACATCCAATCCCCATGCATCAAAAGGCCATGAAGCAACTGTAGGGTGTAATAGTTCAAGTGGTTGATGTATGAAGTTGGCATGGAATTGGCAAGCTTGTCACCTTTTGGCGTATTCCAGATAATCGTTCACCATGCTTGGCCAATAGTAACCCATTCTTTTGAGCTGGAAATGTAACTTTGGCCCAGACTGATGCGCTCCGCACACGCTTGAGTGTGCTTCTTCCATAGCTTGATTGGCTTTTTCCTCACCTAGGTATCTTAGAAGTACTCCTTCAAAAGAGCGTCGATAGAGCGTTTCTTTGTAGTAGAGAAAGCGATGTGCTCGTCGCCGTATTTCAGAGCGGTGTTTAGGATCATTTGGAAGCTTTCCATGCTCCAAGTAGTTGATTAGCGGCTGTCTCCATTCTTCAGCGTCGACTGGAAGTATTGAGATGACATTTGCATCGTCCAGTAGCACTTCGGTGACGAGCGGGATCACCTATCTTTGGTAAACCGGTACGTCTGTAGCTTCATCTTCCCTTAGTGTCATACTAGAGGCTAGGGTGGCTAGAGCGTCTGCCATTTGATTCTCTTTCCTAAACACATACTCTAGTGTCACGGCCTCGAACTTTTGTAGTAGTTGAGTTGCCAGCCGAAAGTATGGGACGAGATCATCTTTGTTTACTTCATATTCAGTTAAGAGTTGATTGATTACGAGCTTAGAGTCGCCATAAACCTCGAGAGCTGTGATTTCCATGTTGATCGCCATTTAAAGACCAATGATCAGTGCTTGGTACTCAGCGACGTTGTTGGAGCATAATTCGCTTAGCTGGAAGGAGTAAGGTAGTATTTGCCTTTGTGGCGACATGAATACTACTCATGCCCCCGCTCCGTCTACTCGTGCGGATCCGTCAAAGAACATCGTCCATGTTAAGTAGATGTCGATGTAGAACACTTCCTCTTCAGGCAAGTCGTCTGAGATTTTCCAATCAGCTGGGATTGGATGATCAGCAAGGAAGTCCGCTAGAGCTTGTCCCTTGACGGCTTTAGCAGGGACGTAGATGATTTCATACTAATTAAGAAGCAACACCCATTTAGCTAGTTGCCCTATCAAGACTGGTTTAGACATGACGTATTTGACTGGGTCAGCTTTGGCGACCAGATAGATGGTGTAAGCCTGCATGTAATGCCTGAGCTTCTGGATGGCGAACACCAAGGCGAGGCACATCTTTTCTATCGGGGAATAGTTCAACTCAGCGCCGGTGAGAGTTCGACTGAGGTAGTAGAGCGCTCATTCTTTCTGGGATTCATTTTCTTGTGCCAATAGTGCTCCAACTGAACTTTCCGGAGCGGCGATGTACAATATAAGCGTCTTTCCAGTCGTGGGTGCCCCCAGGACTAGTGGACTTGACAAATATTTTTTTATGCTTTCAAAAGCGTTGTGACATGCTTCATCCCACACAAATGGAACATCCTTCTTCATGAGTCGACTGAACGGTTGACAGCGCCCCGCGAGGTTGGAGGTAAAACGCCTAATGAAGGCTAGCCGTCCTTGTAGACTTTTCAACTCGTGCAGGTTTCTCGGCTCAGGCATGCTTTAAATGGCTTTGATTTTTAATTGGTCAACTTCAATGTCGCGATGTTTAACAATGAAGCCGAGGAACTTTCCAGATGTGACGCCAAATGCACACTTTAACGGGTTCATCTTGAGGTTGTATTTTCACAGTCTTTCGAACACTGTTCGCAAATCCTTCAAGTGATTTGATCTTTTCTTCGTTTTGACCACCACATCGTCTACGTAACATTCTACGTTTTTGTGTAGCATGTCGTTGAAGATTTTCTGCATTGCGCGCTGATATGTAGCTCCAGCGTTCTTCAGACTAAATGGCATCACCTTGTAGCAGTAGATACCTTTTGGAGTACGGAAGGTTGTTAATTCCTCATCTTCGAGAGCCATGCGAATTTGATTGTACCCCGAAGAGCCGTCCATGAATGATAGTGCTTCGTGGCCAGTGGTTGCATCCACCATGATTTCAATGATTGGCAAGGGGAAGTCGTCCTTCGGGCAAGCATCATTGAGGTCTCAAAAGTCTACGCAAACACTTATTTGTCCAGATTTCTTAAGGACAATGACGATGTTGGAGATCCACTTAGGGTATTGCACCTCTCGAATGAAGCCTGCTTCGATTAGCTTGTCAATCTCGATCTCAATTTGTGGGATGAGTTCGGATCGATAACGTCTTGGAGTACGCTTTATTGGTCGCGTTCCAGGCTTGACCGCAAGGTGATGCACAGCGATGGTAGGGTCAAGGTCGGGCATTCCTTTGTATGTCCAAGCGAAGACGTCTTTATACTCTAATAGCAGCTGGTAATACTCCCCTATCTCGTTTGTACTTAACAGTGCGCTTACGAAGATAGGCTTTGGTTCTTCGCTCGTGCCTAAGTTGAGTTCCTTGAGATCATCAACCGTGGCTTGCCCCCCATCTTCAAGCTGCGGTGGCGCAGCAGTGACATCTCCCTTAAGGATTTCGTCTTCCTTGCCTTCTTGGATTGTGATGTGGAAGACGTCTTGGGCTTTTCTTCAGTGTCGTCCTCTTGGGCTTGTTGGCTTGAGGATTGCCCAGTATGGATGATGGTGCGCCTTCTTACTTTCAGTGGTCCATTTGTGTCAATCTCCAAGATTGCTTGGCGCTTCATCCTTGAAGGAATTGAGCTTCGAACATCGCCTTTTTCTGCTAGCCTGTTGGGCTTTTCTTATTTTGGCGTTGTCTCCCTCTTTCTGGAAGGCTTCTTATTGTCTTCAAGTCTCTCTAAAACTGACCGTCGCAAAGGCGAGCTACCTGTGTTGCTTTGTTTCTTAGGTTTTGACAACTTTTTGAAAACAGAGCTTTGGGATGTTGGTGTTTCAAGCCTCTTGAAGACGGAGGTTCGATTTTGACCACCCATGCGATGGAGTACGGATATTCTAAGTCTTGGATGATTCATCCTACTAAAAACTGATATCCGAGGGGCGGAATTAAGCTCTTCTTGACTTTGTACGACGCTCAAGCTGATGTGCTGAGTGCTAGCATTTTTTGCTATGCTCGAAATCTTCACAGGTGCATTTAGTGTGAAGCCGATTCCTGCTTTGCCATTGTCAACTCCGTAACCACATTCTTTCAGCCTCTTTTGAGTCTTGGTGAGGCCACGTTCTTTATTGCTGACAGTGTCTAAACCCTCATTTACGGGATTCGAAGAGGGAATGAAGGCGTATCCAGCCTTCGGCATGAGTTTGTAGGCGTTTGGATTGAAACCTTCTTTGGTCCTCTTGGTTGGGAGAAAGCTTGGTTCTACTTCTTTTGGCAGAGCTCTTATGAAGCCTCGTGGTGGTCTTGCAATCTTAGTCTCACCTAACTGTGTTAGAGGTAAAAATGCATTTATCTTAAGGAATTCTACATCACCCTCGCGTTGCTGCATGTTAGCTTTGCTTGTCTCCATTTCGAATGGGGATTGACCATTCTTTCTTTTCGACATCGGGACATATCGGAGGACAGGTGTGTTCGGTCCTTTTGAGGGCATCCTGCTCTCTTTGGTTATTGCAGGTTTAGCAGGCTCATCATCATTTTTGCTTGAAGATGGTACGACTTCTCTTTCTTGCTTCTTGGGCACGGCTTGCCATTCCTGCCTCTTGGGTGTTGCTTTGCCCGTAGACTTGATTTCTTTTGAAAGAGTTTCTGGCACCATGTCTTCCTCCATGTAGAACTTGGCGTCTGCAAAGTGTGATTCAGCTTCGGTGAATGGCTTGGTATCGCCTTGGATCACCTTCACTCATTCTCGGTAGAATTTTACACATTGGTGGAGGGTGGATGGTACTACCCCATTCTCGTGGATCCAAGGTCTTCCTAAGAGTAAGCTGTATGAAGTTCTTGCATCAATCACGTGAAATATTATGCTTGATTTGAGCTCACCGGTGGTCATCTCTACTCGGATCATGCTTATTGCCCTTTGTCCTCCTTGGTTAAAACCCTGGATTAGCAGACGGCTTAGGGCCAGCTCATCCACCTTGATGCCGATTGTGGTCATTGTTGATTTTGGCATGATGTTTATGGCCGATCCACCGTCCACAAGCATACGGTTGACTTTGTGCCCCCTCACGTACCCTGATATGAAGATATGACGGTTATGAGGCTTGGATCCTAGTAGCAAGTCTTCGTCGATGAAGTGGATTACGTCACGGGCGGCACAACACATGGCGTATTCATGTGGTCGAAGCTTTAAGCCTTCGCCCTTGCTTTCTTGCACCTTGTGGTCGTCGAGACTCACCAAGGCCGCTGCTAGTTCTTTCTCCATCTCCTTGGGCGACCGTAATGCCTCCGCGATGTTAGAGCGTGCCAGTAAGCTTTCCTTGGGTGTGAGAGTACTGTCTTCCTCGGTGGTGATAGCTTTGCCTCTTGAGGATTCTTCCACTTCTATTTCGACCATGTGACATGCAGCTATAGTGCATTGTTGGAAGAAGTCGCTCGGGAAGTACTCGTGCAAGAAGATAGGAACGCGTGGCCCTTGTTCCATAGGCTCCTCAGCATATGTTGGCTTAGCAGTTCTTGCACTTCTTTTGGGTTTCCCATTGTTGTGGCCGTGCTTTCTCCCCTCCTTCACTTTTGGCCTTGTGGCTTGTGACTTTGGCTTCCTTGTCTTTTTGTAGGTCACCAATGTCCATCCTTCTTCATCGTTGGTAAGCGCACTTAGGTCATCTGTCCCCAGCGATGGTTGCGCAGAGGGTGCTGTGTGACTTGAGTATTGAAGGGAGTGGTAATACGTCATTTAGAGAGGAACCGGATCGAGGGACCCAAACACGATCGTAGTAGCGTGCGTTGCGGCCGTGTTTTCTAGGTCGAGTTCAATTCGCCCTTGTTGCGCTAGCTTCATGATAAGCTCCTTAAGGATGAAGCATTTGCCAACTGGATGACTTACGATACGGTGGTATTTGCAGTACCTGGGATCGTTGACTCGATTCATTTCTTCAGGGTATTTGCATTCCAGTAACTCGATCACTTTCTTTTCCAGCAAGTCATCTAACATTGTATCCATGTCTGAGTCAGGAAAAGGGTACGTCTTTTGCTCCAACTCCCTCAAGGTGTTTTTATACCTGTCTTGGGTGCGAGGAGGCTCACTTTTCTTTACCTCATTCCCTTTGCTCTTGGAAGAAATCTTGATAGAAGCAGACGAGGCCTTGCTGGGCGCAGATGAGGTCTTGATGGGAGTGGAGGGGTCTTGATGGGGGTAGTGTTAACAGTAAAAGTTTCCTTGGCAGGCCTCTTCCCAGTCTTGTCTGTATTTGGGGTGAACACCTTATCCTTCTTAAAGTCGGTGATTAGCTCATTCTTCCCGTGATTTGCGATGCTCAGCTCCATGTCGTGGGAACGAGTTGCCAGCTCCTCAAATGTTCTCGGTTTTATGCCTTGGAGGATGTAATGTAACCCCCAGTGCATGCCTTGAACACACATCTCAATGGCGGAGGTTTCAGAAAGTCGATCTTTGCAATCCAGACTTAATGAACGCCATCTATTGATGTAGTCGACAACAGGTTCGTCCTTCCATTATTTTGTACTTGTTAGCTCTAGCATGCTAACAGTGCGGCGAGTGCTGTAGAAGCGGTTGAGGAATTCCCTTTCTAGCTGATCCTAACTGTTGATAGACTCGGGCTCGAGGTCGGTGTACCAGTCGAAAGCGTTGCCTTTCAACGAGCGCACGAACTGCTTAACAAGGTAGTCTCCCTCTGTTCCAGCATTGTTGTAGGTTTCAATAAAGTGGGCGACATATTGCTTTGGATTTCCCTTTCCATCGAACTGCATGAATTTTGGTGGCTGATATCCCCTCGGCATCTTCAAAGCGTCAATCTTCCTGGAGTAGGGCTTTGAGTATAATACGGAGTCATGTGAGCTTCCTTCATACTGCTTCTTGATGGTGCTGGCGATCATCTCCTGCAACTGTTGGATAGAGAGAGATCCCATAAGCGCCGCCGCTTCATCTGGCTTCCGCTTTTCTTCAACTTTCTCCACTTGAGGCTCATCTTCTTCATCAGCTTCTTTCTTTGTTGGGCCAACCTTTAGGTCGACTTTCACGTCTTGTGCCTCCAGTTGGCTGGCGAGCGCGGCGATTTGCAAATCTTTTTCTTCCACAGTTCGTGTGAGTTTTGCGATCACTTTATTCATTTGAGCCAGCTGCTCCTCGATCGAAGTCGCCCATGTGGTCACGACTTGCATAGCTGTGCTGCCGCTCGAGTCGGTATCGGAAAGCAGAGACTCGGAGTACTTCCCCGGTCTTTCCTCCCTTAGCGCCTTTAGCGAGGCTAGGGCGATCACAGGCTCGTGCCTCGGGTGCCCTTGTTCCTTCAGCAAAGTTGATGCGGGGGTGGAAGATGCAGCAAAAAGAGCTCTTGCCTTGCTTCGAGTTATGACCTCCGAAATGCCCCCACTTGCAGCAAGGACGGTCTTGTTCTTCGCATTGGGTGCCGGAACAACTTGATCTCTTCTTGATGGCATTGATTTTGGTGGTCTGCTTTGGTTCTCTTGAGCGGAGAAAGAGATGAGAGGTAGAAATTGTCCCACTGGGCGTGCCAAATTTGTAAACACGAAAATTTCCTGAAACGAACGAGACAAGAACACGTGTACAAAAAATAATATTTGTATTAAGGACTTTCTTTGGGTTACAATCTCTATGTGATTTGATCCTCTGATTCGGTCTCCGTAAGATGTTGGTTTGCGGATTTGATTGATCCAAGGGCTGTCGGGGCTTGATCTTGGATGGACGGTTAATGAACGATGAACACTTCTTCAAGGGGCGTCGAGCACTTGATCTTGAAGCAGATTTTGACGAAGAATGAAGAGAGCTTGCTTGATCCTTCGGGGTTTGCTTGAGAACTTTAGAGTTTTGAGTATTTCAAAGCTTTTGTTTGACGTGAGTTCTCTTCCAATTTTAGAGTCGAGAAAATGTATGTCAAAAATTCCCCCCTTGATCTTTTGATGGAGCAGCCTATTTATAGGCCTTGAGAATGAATCACTACCATCCGTTTTGTTGGTGAGAATGAATCATCACCGTCCATTTTTGTTGGTGAGAATGAATCACCACCGTCCATTTTTGTTGGTGAGAATGAATCATCACCGTCCATTTTTCGTTTGTTGGTAAAGTAAGTGTATGATGTAGGTGAAACGGGTGAATGTTGTAATTTTAATGCAATGGTCGACATTTATTTCACCAAAATTTTAATGTCTACAAATGTAATTTTAATGCATTTGTTAATATTTATTTTACCGAAATTTCAATGTCTACAGTGATCTGGAAGTAGAAAGTGAACATAATTTATATGATTTTAATAATGTATTCTTGTATAATGTGATCTGTAAGTAGAAAGATATATTGCTTGCAAGAAGTATTGTCAGTCAATATTTTACAGAGGATGAGATGACTAGCTACATCGACACGAGTTTAGATTTGTTGTGTCCAAATACTCTCTGCCTAGCTTATGACCACGTTCATTTTTCGACACTTTTCTTTATAGATAATTTTAAGACAACATCATTAGATTTTAGGCAAAGAAAACGCAATATTAAAAAGACATGTGTCAAAAGAAGAACGTGATCACAAACTAAAGTAAGTGCATTTGTGCGCTACATATATGGAGTCCATCGACATAGTCTGAAGCCGAAAGAAGATAAGCCGTGCGGGACAATGACGCATCATTAGGGCCGCGGCGGGTCGGGGGTGGGATTTCTCTCTTTCCATGTCTTGTCAATTCGTTAGGGTGTATTTTAAACGTGAGGTAAAAATAAAACTAAGTATAGAATTCAAACTTTTTTTTATGTTTAGTCTAGCAGAAGTTTCCTTTTGAACTGTAGATCTAAAAAATCTCTGCTAAGATTTGAATGGAATGACATTTTCAGTAAAACATATCTTTAAGTCACATGCATTATTCCTTTCGAGTCATACATCGAACCTTCTAGTGGAGACTAAAGGAGTTCTTGTTTTTCATGGTCTAATTATGTAAATTTTAATGAAAAACTTTCGATATTGTTTATTTTAACGAAAAATCACATTTTTACACTAAAACGTTAATCCTGGTACTATTCACTTTAGTCTTTATTTTGTCCTTATCATTAAAACTCAAAAATTTCAAGCCATTTTCATTAGTTTTCCTTTTAATTATTCTCTAGATTGGAAATTGTTTAAGTCCTTTATTGGATTAAGGCATATAAAAGAAACAACCACTCAATGCACAATCGCTCAATTAGAAGTCAATATCATTTTTTGTCTACCACCAATACCTACTGCTGTTAGAGAAGGGGTCTTGCCAAAGGAAATCGTATCTCTTAAAGTTTAAGAATTAATACAATAAGTGGATTTCGATTGTATTTCTGATTTGTAGGTTCTTACTTGTACGCCAAATACACACGATTGTATATATAAGCTTTTGTGCTATGAATGTAATTAACAAGATTATAATTCATATCTGGTATCAGAGCATTTATAGTGACTCGCTCACACAATCAATCATCTAAACTATTTCCAAGTCTAGAAGGCTCAAAGATTATTGAGGTTTTGGCTATATATTCGAACTTTCATAGAACATTAATAGTAGTTTTATGAAAGAATTCCATGGTCCCTTTCATATTACATGAAGATATTTAAGCAGATATAAATATAAATTTACTTAGATGACGCCGAAGCCGGTGTGACATATGTTGTGGATAATTACATATATATATTTTTTAAATCAATGTCTAGAGTTTATGTTGAGTCTGATGAGTATTAGTGATGAACAGTAGTTTGAGAGAATAGTGTTGTATTCTTCTAGAAAGAATTTAAATTTAAATTGTTTAACGGAGTGTAGAGAGAAATATGGTGAATTTAGATAAGATGCGGCGTTTAAATAAAAAGCCTATTAACCAATTAAGCTAGAAATTCCTTGCCAAAATAAATCTTAAAGCTCACCATTTGGCCTTTTCGTTTGAAAGTGTCACACTTTTACTGTATACAGTACACAGATTTGGAGACTTGTTGCTGTATCACATGGAGGATTCATCCAACAAAAAGAACTCAACAAGGTTTTGGTAAAGTCGAATACTAATTCCTCTAAGTGAAACAAAGCAAAAAGTGATGTGCCAAAGCAAAGCCATATATAAAGTCCTCTACAAGAAGTTAAATATGTAGTTCCTCTATATGTTCCATGCATTTTTTACATTCCATATGCACGGGCAGTCAAAAGAAGCAGACGTGAACGCCGAATTGGGACAATGTGCCAAAGCCGAAGTGTTGAGCAAAGTGATATATTTTGTGACTATCACAACATGCAGAAAACCAATCAGAACATGCCACGCAGGCATGGAGGACAAGTCCAGGTCCATCCCTCAGATTCCAACCACACAGTTTCCCACCCATCGAGTACAAAATCCCACATGGGAACATGAGAAGAAGGAACCTTCTGGCACCATGAGATGGTATCAGGTAATATACACGCACATATACATATATATATATACATATATATATATATATATATATATATATATTTAATATAAGATTAGGTGTGCGGTTCACTCTACATCGAGCTTCAACAATTCAAATTTTAATGTAGTGTAGACCTCACAACTAATCCATGTTATTATAAAAAAAATGAGAATTAATTCCCTTAAAGATTTTATATATATATATAGAGAAATTAGATTCTCATCCTTCTTTTTTCAACTCCATTGATTGAAACCTTGTTCATTTTTAAATTTTAATCAAGGTCCCTTGGTTTTAATAAACATCATTAATTATTTCAATAATAAAATATTTTACATATCAAGATAATTAAATTTTATTTCTAGATTATTCATTTAGTGTTAGAAATGTTACATTTGATATATTTATATTTATGGCAAAATTTTGTATCATATATTTTTATTTTTAGTTTGTACCCATTTTAATTTGCAACCTTTTTTTTATTGTGCCAATTTTCTATTCAGTTTTAGTTTGTACCCATATATTAATTTCTTTTTGTGTCCATATTTTTCAAACTTTTATTTGTACTCATATTTTTTTGACTTTTTATTTGTACCCATAATTTATGAATAATGTACCCATTTGTCTTGTACCACTTTGTTATATGTAAAATGTACCTATTATTTGTTTGTTGTAAGTATCATTTCTTTTGTGTAAAATGTACCCATTGTTTTTTTTTATATGAAATGTACCCATCTCTTTTATATAAGGAGACATATAAACAGGAGAGCTTGATAGAAATGCAAAATTCTTTGTGAATCTTTTTACTTTTATTACACGTACCATCCTACAACTACATATATGAACATCACACACTCTTACCATATACTTCTATGAAATAAAAAATATTAGGCCTACGTGTCTCATCCTCCTCTCTTAAGAACAGAAGATACACTAGAAATATACAGTTCAATTGTCGTGTCATTCTTCTTATGATTCAAAAACAACCTGAAACAGAGTTTCATTCTCATCCCCCTCCCATGCAAATCCAAACACCCTAGAAACAAAGTTCAATCCTCCTCCCAATAGGTCGGTGTGAAAGAAACTCATCATGGAAAAAGAAGTACTACCTAAACATTAGTGACCATTGTCTGTCAAGTCTAGAAACCCAAGCGGTCAATTCTCGTCATCATCTTCCTCAAACTCATTATCCTAGAAACAAAGTTTCATTCTCGCTCATCTTTTTCCGAATCAAAATACTCTAGAAATAGAGTTTAATTCTCATCTTCCTCTTCCTCCCAATCACAATGGATTTGATGAGTTGCTGGAATGCGAGCACAAGTGACTACTCAACAATGAATGGAGCAAACGGTGCAATTTCAAACAAGTTGCCTTCTTCAAGCTACAAAGGAGTAGTGCCACAGTCAAATGGCAGGTGGGGAGCTCAAATATACGAGAAGAGTCATCGTGTATGGTTGGGAACCTTCAATGATGAAGAAGAAGCTGCTAAAACCTACAACATTGCCTTGCTAAAGTTCCGGGGTCTTGATGCCATCACACACTTCAGTCGAAGCCAAATGAAACCCTACGGACGTGATGTCACCGAGGCTCTTTTCTTGGAATCTCATTCCAAGGCTGAAATCGTTGACATGCTTCGAAAACATTCTTATGCCAACGAGCTCGTGATGTACAAGCATAAGTTGCACAATGGTGGTGCTCTAGGCCTTGATGATGGTGGAAAGCGTACGAAGTGTTACCATGATTTAATGGACACGTGTAGTCCCGAGAGGGAGTTGCTTTTCGACTAAGTGGGAACACCAAGCGACGTAGGGAGATTGAACCGCATGGTTATACCAAAACAACATGCCGAGAAGCATTTTCAGGTTCATCTGAGTGTAGGGTTTGATAAAGGGGTGTTGTTGAAATTTGAGGATGAGTTGGGGAAGGTGTGGAGGTTTGGGTACTGTTATTGGAGTAGTAGTCAGAGTTATGTGTTGAGCAAAGGGTGGATTCGTTTTGTGAAGGAGAAGAAGCTGAAAGCTGGTGATGTTGTGAGGTTTCAGAGATCGGTAGGGGAGGATAAGAAGCTGTTCATTGAGTGTAGACCTAGAAAAGTCGACGTTTCGGGGATCGAGGAGATGCATGGTAGGGTTGCTGACCCTTTAGAGACGGTTCAAGATGATGGAATGCTGAAGTTGTTCGGAGTTAACAGATCATGAAAACATATGCATTATAGAGAATGCAGGTGTTGGCGGCTTGGACCATGTTCAATAAGTTAAAAGTCAACGTTTTATTTTATTTTTCTTTTTTCTTGATAAAGAGAGCCATTTTTTACATGGGTGCAATTAGAATAATTATACGACAATATCCTATAAAAGAACGACAATATTTTTTATATAACTAAAGCTTGTTAACAATAATGAGTAATTAACAATGCACAATATTATTCAACATGTTGTGAGGAGCATTCTAATAGGAATATTATTGTGTAAGCTTAAAGTATAAATCCATATAAATTTGGGATATCAAATCCTTATACGCTTGTATATTTATAGGGCAAACAAATCTCATCATGATTAATATATATAAAGGTATAAGGCCAATGGATAAAACACATTATGAGAAACAGCTGAGCCCATCAAAATCTCGAAGAACATTCTTGAAAGTGCTCATCATCCAACTAATTATAAACCTAACTTATGTTTTGTGAATCATATTTTGCAATGATTACTGTGATTCAATATATGAATTACTTGAGATATGTTTGGGAAAATATTGAAAAGAATAGAAAATAGTGAATTTTACCCAAAGCTCTGAGTCGCGGCTACGCCGAGCCAAGCCGCGAAGCCATTATCGTCCAAAACCCTAATCCCAAGTGAACGACATGTCTCCTTCCTTCAAACCTGGCCGCACCACCCTCTGCCCTCGCCTAAAGTTGAGTGGCCACGAGGCTGCAAAAATCTGAAGAATTTAAATCTAAACAAATAAGTTCTGGTATTTAAACTAGACCCACCTTCAATTGTGGTTCTAAGCAAGGTATTAAATATCCATAATATTCTGATATTTTCGTATTTTTTGACTACCGATATTTTCGATGTCATCAATATTTTTCGTCGAAATTTCTGTGTTTTTTAAATTTCTATATTTAAAAAAACACCAAGGGGATTCGAACCCCTCCCACATTACTCCTTCAACACCTTGACCACCATATCACTTATGTTTTTGTGAAAATATGCTAAAATATTTACATATTTTCTACACTCACAATGTTTGCCAGCTCGCTATATAATCAACTTAAATCAGCTAAATCCATCATGCAATGCATTTCCTTCCAATTTTTGTGATAAACTAATAGATAATTGACTAAATAATCATTCTGCAAAGTTTCAATAAAAATTTCCAAGTTTTTCTTACAATTTCCGTGGTTTTTATTCAATTTTTATCGATATCGATAATATCCCGATATTTCCATCGAAATTTCCGTGTTTTTGAATTACCGATATTTCCGATATCATCGATATTTAATTACTTGGTTCTAAGGGTGATGAAGCCCACTTACGCGTTGATGTCAAAAGTCGGACACACTCTACAATCATTGGGCGCATACCACTCATTCCTCTTGAGTCATGAGTCCTCCACCAAGATAAGCATTGGAATTTCTCATGAATTGTAATTATTTGAACTTTTGCATCGAAAATTACTTGACGTAAAAAAACCTTAGATATATTGAGGTACATTTAACCATGAGACCAAATATTAAGCCTAAATATCTTTTTTTTTTTCTTTTTTTTTTTGTGATTTTGAAGAATGTACCCATGTTTTGATACAATAACTTTTTGGTTCATTTTGATGAACATACCCATGTTTACACACACACACACACACAAAATAGTATATTTTTATTTTAATATTTTTAATCCCCCAAATTATGGTTTTTTATTTAAAATCTCATTAATATAAACAACTATAAATTTCAATTTTTAATTTAAAAAAAATATAGTAACATACAGAGAAATAAATTATCACATTAATTTCAGGGACTTGGATAAAAAAATTGAAAACAAAACAAGGTTTTAGTCAAAGAATATTCATAACTAGGGACCGCATCCAAAGTCTCCCTTTATAAAAATCCCATGAGACAAGTTTACTTCTGATTTATATTTGAAAAAACAACGAAGTTAAGAAGAAGGGTGGTGCTATTCACACATCTATTTTTACTTTCTACCCTTGTTAATTTCTATCATTTGATGTTTTTGAATTCATTCGATCCAACGGTCAGAAATTGTAAGGGACATGTTAAAAGAAAAAAATGAGTATGTGGAAAACACACCCCTACAATAATGAAGTAATGAACTCTACGCATGAATGAATTCTATTAGCAACCTGCAGCTTAAGGAACTGCATGTTCTTCAAATATCACACCACAATAATTTTCCAAAAGAGATTTGTTCTATGTATAAAGTGTCAAACACCCTCTACCTACATACGACAATCTTACACGAGAGATTTGTTCTATGTATAAAGTGTCAAATATCCTTTAACTAAGACAATCTTACACGAGAGATTTGTTATTTGTATAAAGTGACAAATATCCTACGACCAGTGGCGAAGCCAGGATTTCTTAAGGAGAGGGGCGAACTTAAAAGAGTGCAAAAGAAAAATGACATCAACTAAATTTTTTTATATAGTAATGTCTTCCATAATTAATCAATACAAACAAATTACAATTGTTGCCGACGAGGTTTCATGTCATGAAAACGTTGCATAATAAGACTACCCAAAATGTTTGAGAGAGTGTCACTGTGTTGTACCTGTGGCTGCCAATAAGACCTCATCACCACCAGGATGGTCCTCCAAGAATTTTGTTACATCATATACCTGTTCCAACACGTTTATCATAATATAAATAATCTACCTTCACTTGACCACAAATTTCTTCCATATTGCTACTCCCTCCCCAAATGATTGGCATTTGACAGTGAACACACACAAAAAGCAACACATTTTTCCTTGAGATACAAATAATTGACAAATTGAAGCATTATTACAGTCAAATTTTGTAATATAGAATTGAGGGCACATTAGTTGGTAATGAACGTGAACACAGTGGACTGAACAGATAATCTACACTTATTAAGAAGGGAACTTGAACTATGCCAAGTTAAATCAGCTACACTAATACTACTTCAAACAAGGAATCGAAGAGGGCTAGCCGACTGGGAATCGGCTTTGTAAAGTCCACTGCAACATTTGCACTATTTTTTATTTGATGTGCCTTTATGCAATAATTTCATTAAACTTAATCAATCATTTCACCCCCAACTAAAATCTTAATAATTAGCTATTCTCCACAAAGTATCACCTATTTTAAGAGAAACCAATGCACAACATAAGCACAAGCTATCGCCTTTCGAGGCGATAAATTCACTAAAAACACAAAAGAAATGCACATCCATCAGCAGTTGAATCATGCTCCTATAAGTTCAAGTTTATATCTCAACCAATGTCTATCAATCTGATTCATACCAATCTATAAACTTGTAATTTTCCTTGTTTTTATAGTAATCTCGAACACATTTCATCCTGATCTAACTATTCAAACATGCAGTCAAAATATGAACCAATATTCAACTATACTAGTCAAAACCCAACAACAAACACATCACCCAGATCCAATCAGAGCAAAATCCAAATTTAATCACACACACAAATCTCAAATTTAACTGAAAACTGCAAGTTAGAAGAAGCAAAAATATTACCTTTCCGTCGATGAGGAGCCAACAATCCTTGCAAATCTTGCAATCACTACGAGTGGAGAACTTAGCCAAAATATATACCTTTTGGTCTCCAGCCATTGTTGGAGGAGGAGGAGAGTTAGAGGCCGGTCTGCTTCTTCTCCTCTAAGACTTGGATATGCAGAGATTTTGAAGATTTCAGAGAGTTTGATTTAGAAGAGTAAAGAAGGGAAAGGTGGGTTGGTGGCTTGATTATGCGGGGGTTGGGCAACTAAAAAGGTGGGAGGTGGGTTGGAGACGGAGAGCAACAACAGCAGAATCAGTCGGTTTTCCGACGAGAGGAGTGGCGGCCGCCACTCCTCACCCTCACGTGGCTTCGCCACTGCTTACGACACCCTTTACCTGCGACATGTGCTTCAAATATTATTGTTAGTGCCAGAGTACGTTATGAATATCAAGATTTCAAATATTTTGCTCTAGGCAATGTTTATTTCGTCATGCAGAGAAATTTTCCCAAATAACAAGTATTCAAGTGGTACTCTACATGTAATTTCATAATACCAGTAGAAATATGTCGCTAAGTGAATTTGTTGATTATATTCAAACAAAGATCAGCTACATTGAAAAGCTTATGTCTATCCATCTCAAGAAACCGAACCTGCCAATGGTGAGCATGAGGGCTACAGTGATCTCCATCTTGGTCCCAAATTAGTTGGGGTTGGAATGACAATTAATTCTTTCTTCTTCCAAATGTTACAGGTGCCCTGATGTTTGAAATCGATAACAAAATAGAGATAGGGACAGGTTTCTTCGCATCACCTACAGTGGAGAGGAGAGAGGCAAGTCTGAGAATGCATCTTGTGGAAGCTTAGTAATAGCCAGTGTTTAAAATATCGGTATCGATGAAATATCAATACGCAAATTTATGAAAATATCAACGGATATATCGAATATCAATATCAGTATCGGTTGCTTTCAATGAAAAAGATAGAAATTTGAAATGAAACTGTAGGAATTGTTAAACATTAATTTGGATGAAATATAAGAGTTTCCCTACCTAATTTTAACATGTTCCAGAAATAGCACCGATATTTGTCAATTTTAGCCTAAACTTAAGACTATCTCGGATATGGAGGTGAAGTTTAAACTTCACCCCCTATTTTCATATCTTTCTTTGATCTTTTGAATATTTCTATAAAAAAAATATCTACTTTATCAAGGAAATTTTAATCACTTAAAATAGTAGGCCCAATGTATTTGGGCTTTGGAATGGTAAATTTTTCAATCTTTGTTTTTTTAGGTATAAGATTGGAAAGGCTCCTTATGAATAAGTCCAATGAATTTCCAAATGAGTTGTTATATTTTTCTTTGGGCTCGAGACCGGGAATTGACTGACAAAATAAATTGGGATCAATAAGGAATGTTCGGGCGGCTCAACGTAAATTAACTACTCAATCGGCCCAAACAGCCAGCAGGTTACAAAAATGAGTCACTTCACCTAAAAGCCGCTTTCACATTTTCACTTAGGGCACCCACCCACACTAGACATTGGATCAAGATTAGCTTTTGGGGTTGAGTGATATAGAGCTTGTTTGAATGTGCTTTTAAAATCACTAAAAATGTTTTTGGTGAAAATGTTTTTGGATACTCCCACTGCGCTAAACATCAAGTGAGTATGCTTCTAGATACTCCCACTGAGTTAAACATAACTTCTAAGTAAGAGAACTACAAGCGATTCAACTCAAATAATTTACGCATACTGATTCCTTGGACGAGCTTCTAAAAAGTAGACTTGGGCAATGACTTGGTGAAGAGATCGGCCAAGTTGTCCTGGGAACGGATTTGCTTGACTTCAATGTTCTAATGTTGCTGTTGCTGGTGTGAGTAAAATAACTTTGGCACTATGTGCTTGGTGCTGTCTCCCTTAATGTATCCCTTCTTTAATTGCTCGATACATGCTGCATTGTCTTCAAAGATAGTCGTAGGAAGGTCAACAACGGAAGTAAGACCACTAGTGCTTCGACTAAGTTCCATAACTGCTCTCAGCCAAAAGCACTTACGCAATGCTTCATGCAGGGCGATAATCTCAGCATTGTTTGACAAAGTCGCAACTAGCGTTTACTTGGTAGACCTCCAAGATATAGCAGTGTCTCTAACGGTAAAGACATAACCCGTTTGAGAACATGCCCTCTGTGGGTCAAACAGATATCCAGCATCTGCATAACCAACAAGGCAAGAATTAATCTGAGAATTATAGGGAAGGCAACACTCGAAGATTCGCATGTATAGAACAAGCCCAAATCCGTGGTACCCTTGAGGTAGCGAAAAATATCTTTAACACCATTCCAGTGTCTGCGTGTGGGCGTATTGATGTATCTAGCCAAAAGAGTAACAGCGAAGAAGATGTTGAGTCTAGTACATTAAGCCAAGTACAATAAAGCCCCAATTGCATTTAGGTATGGAACTTCAGGTTCCAAAATCTCATCCTCATCCTCCTTTGGACAGAAGGGATCTTGTTTAGCATCTAGAGTCCAAACGAACATAGGTGTACTCGAAGGCTTCGCTTTATCCTCATTAAAACGACGCAACACCTTTTGGATGTAGTTTGATTGATGTACTAGGATTCCATCCAAAAAATGCTCGATCTCCAGGTCGAGGCAATATCAAGTTTTTCCAAGATATTTCATCTTAAATTTTGATTTCAAGTGCATAGATATTTCCTCAAGCTCTGCCGGAGTTCTGATGAGGTTCATGTCATCGACATAAATTGCAACAATTGCAAATCCGGAATGTGAATTCTTTATGAACACGTATGGGCATAATTCGTTGTTCACATAACCCTGACTTGTCACATATTCACTCATACGGTTATACCACATCCGTCCGGATTGTTTCAATCTGTAAAGTGACCTCCTCAACCTAATTGAGATAGTGTTCTGTGGTCTAGAACTATTTGAACCAGTCAATGGAAGTCCTTTTGGAACTTTCATGTATATTTCCGTATCTAGATCCCCATAGAGATACGCGGTTACCACATCTATAAGTTGCATATTCAATTTTTCAGAAACTACCAAACTGATTAGGTGGTGGACCGTTATAACGTCCATTATGGGGGAATATGTCCCTTCGTAATCAATCACAGGGCGTTGAGAGAATCCTTCGTTACGAGGTGTGCTTTGTGTTGCACTATTTCATTCTTCTCATTACGTTTCCTTATGAAAACCTACTTGTAACCCACAAGCTTCACATTTGGAGGAGTAGGAGTTACAGGGCCAAACATCTTACGTTTCGCAAGCGAATCAAGTTCCGCCTGGATTACTTATTTCCAATTTGACCAATTGTGTAACGGCCCGCCCCCGAATTAATTAATTTCGAGAAATAATTCCAGTGATAGGCCCAATTAAACTCGTGTTGATTTAATTATCATTACTCGAGATTCTTTACTCAATGCCTTAATTCCACACACGAATTTATAGCAAAACTCTCTTACCATAACATACCATTTCATTATTCAATTTATTTGCCATTTTCTTCTCTTAGATCCAAAACACCAACTAAAAATTTATTCTCGATTATTTTAAGGCTGCATCTAACTTCACAAACTTTTAAATGTCCTGAATTCTTATGAAGAACCTACTGTTTTCTCTTTGGATATCCTTCGCAATGACGCTAAAGCCATACAACTTAGTAGTTGCAAATAGTAATCACAACATCATTACCAAGTAGTTTATGATGTCTCATTCAGCTCCATTGTTTGAAATAAACTCAACAATGTTTATTGGCAAAACAATCCAAGTTCTAGACTCTAACTCTCAAATGTAAGTACACTCAACTACATAACCCTTCGTTTATCAATGAGCATAGATCTTTCCAAATATACAAAAACAAGCACATAGTATCAAGTTAGAAAGTTGACAAAATCTTTTAATGGCAAGTATTGAGCTTCCTGTACCTAATTAGATGGACCAAGATTCAAAATTTAATAGTAAGAAGAATTTAGGAGAGAAGATAAACGTGGACAATGTGAAGCATTGCATTTCCCAGGGAGAAACTTCCATCATATGTAATACTAAATTATTCATTCTTGTCTTCTTCGTCAGAATTACTATGCTAGAAATAAGGCAAGCGATAATTCATCACAGTTGGTCTTGCTCTAAGGATCTTCTTGAAAAAAGGTCTAATTCCAATTCAGAACTGTTACAAGGATTAAGGAATTACAACACTTATGATGTGGATATAAAGTAAACCAAGATGCCCAATAAAATTCAAACTGATTAACAAACACAGATGAAAGGGATGTGAATTAGAGAATTGTAGCCTTACCAGTTTAGTATCCAAATCTAATCCATTCACAACTTCTTGCTCCTACTTTTTTACTATCTTCTCTGAAAACCAAACAGAGGAAATCAGAAATGGTGAGTTCGAGCGATATATAACGGCGAGAGAGAGGGATGGCCATCTTCTTCTTCTTCTTCTTCCCTTCTTCCAGAACTCTCCCCGACCCTCCCCTCTCTTTCTCTCCTTTCTTCCCTTCTCCTCTTTTCCCTTTCTTTTTCTCGATGGTTCTCCCCCCTTCCTCTCTTTCTTGTTTTATTATTATCATATTGTTTCATTAATATTTATATCTATTGATATTATCTTTTTCCTCTATTTTGAATAAAATGATTGATACTTGTTTTGTAAAATCGTTCTGGTTTTAATTTTTGCTATGTCTGTGCTCAAACGTTCGTAATGATGAGTACTATGCTGAAAGCCGACACATACCCTCTAAGGGCATTTTCGTCCTCAATTCAATTTTTCATACTCATAAATCAATTTATTTTTTATTTTTCTCCACATATTCATATATATATTTAAATTTTTTAGGGTATTACAAATTGGTTCTACATCGACATTCATCAGCGGACCGTAGTTCAATGTCATCTCTAAGTATGATGTCAATAGCTACTGAGTAAGCAAATGCATCGCCGAAGATCATCTCATTCCTATTCCAAACCTCATCCAAAACTGCATAGTGGACTGAAATCTCACGATTCTCGGGATGAGGACATGTTTCATTTGAAGCATCACCGTAATCTAGAATAATCTTATGCGTTGGAACGGATTAATGAGCGATGGTCGGATTCAAACTAGGGTCACTAGTTGGTGCCAATTCCCTATTCTGGGGTTGTGAATCATTTAACCAAGGGGTCTGCCACGCTTCAGAGTGGAACAGATGATTGGCAAGCCGTCAATGTACCTTGCCGCGTGGAAAGTGCGGCCTCCCCCACCTTCGAGGATGATTCGACATTCCCAGGTGGGTAGTTGACGTACTCGGGGTACATCTATCCTTGTAGGTGTATTTGTAGTGAGTATATGTGATCTTGTCACCTTTGCTAGATCATTAAACGCATCCGGTATGCTTTGAGTAATGCT
This sequence comes from Crataegus laevigata, assembly GCA_963580275.1. Classification (NCBI taxonomy): domain Eukaryota; kingdom Viridiplantae; phylum Streptophyta; class Magnoliopsida; order Rosales; family Rosaceae; genus Crataegus; species Crataegus laevigata. The sequence goes on from OY756945.1 coordinate 6,807,361, forward strand.
CTGAAGATCTATAATTCATCACACCTCAATTTCAGACTGGCAGTGCGGGGATCTAAATGAGATATAATGGGAGCATACCACGATAATTTGTGGCATTCTTCAGGAACGTCAGTATGCTTATCTCCCTCTAACGACGGGAAGACTGTCATATCAAAGTGACAATCCACAAAACGTGCAATAAAGAGATCTCCTGTCAAGGTCTAAATAGCGAACAATTGATGGCAAATCATAACCGACATAGGTTCCTATTTTTCTCTGAGGACCCATTTTGGTACGTAGTAAATAGCGAACAATTGATGGCAAATCATAACCGACATAGATTCCTATTGTTCTCTGAGGACCCATTTTGGTATGTAGTGGTGGCATTATTAGCGCATAATTGGCGTATCCAAACACCCGTAAATGCGAGATGTCAAGCTCATATCCAGTAACTAACTGTAACGGTGAATATGGTTGAGTAGCGACGGGCCTTAGGCGGACCAACATAGTTGCGTGCAATATTGCATAGCCCCAAGCATATACCGACAGTTTGGTTCTCATAACCAAATTCTGAGCTATCAATTGAAGGCACTTTATGAAAGCTTCTGCCAGGCCGTTTTGGGTATGAACATAGGGTACAGGATGTTCCACATCAATCCCTATTGATGTGCAATAATCGTCAAAAGCCTGTGACATAAACTCTCTAGTGTTATCCAGTCGAATCAACTTAATCAGATAATCAAGGTGGTGAACCCTTAGCTTAATGATTTAAGCTAGAAGTTTAGCAAACGCAGCATTGCGTATGGACAACAAACAAACATGTGACCATCGTGTCGATGCATCAACCAACACCATAAAATATCTAAATGGACCGCAGGTTGGTTGGATAGGTCCACAAATGTCTTCTTGAATCCTCTAAAGAAACTTAGGGGGTCGTGGATAATCTTTTAAGTGAGGGTTGAATATTCAACTTCCCTAAAGAACACATTTTGCATGTCGGAAATCCAACATAGGAAGATAACCAATGCCCATGTGAAAATTTAAGGATACGCATCATGTCACCTCTAAGATGTCCCAAACGGTCATGCCAGAGTAACAAAGTGTCCTGGAACTCAAGCATAGGGTCGGCCACACTGTGGGCTTCTATGCTACGAATGATTGTGATGTACAACCCACTCGGGAGACATTCCAACTTCTTGTGAATACGCTTCTAGCCATATTTATACAAAGTGATACAAAGAAATTCAAAATCATTATCTTTAGTGGTTTCAATATGATATTGATTATCTCGAATATCTCTAAAACTCAGCGACGTTCTTCCGGAACGTGGAGAATAAAGTGTCTCCTTAATGATTAAGATTGTACCATTGAACAACATGATATAAGTCTTTCCGTATCATTCAATCAGGTTGGATGGGCCTGAGAGAGACGTCAAATGAGCTTTCTTAGGCATTAAGTTAGTAAAATAGTGTTGTTCACGCAAGATGGTGTGCATGGTTGCACTATCTGCCAAACAACTAACTTCCCACTAGACATACCTAGAAATAAAATAATTGAATTGGTCACATGCATAAATATAATTTCATTCATTCAATTAAGCAATTCGAGAATAATATCCATCAAATCAAAATCCATGATTTAAAACAAATCAAATCCAAACAAATTATTCTAAATACTTAGAAAAATTGTCCAAAATTAAACCATAAACCTAGAAAAATAAGGGAGAGGGCCCGGCCACTCCTACTGGGTTTAGCCATTAGGGGTAAACACCCTAAAAAGCCTAATTTATTCATCCGTAGGGGCTGACGCCTCCTAAAAATCTGATATCTCTATTGATGTAGTCGCATCTTCTGGATGTTCCACATATGCAACGTTAGACTCACGACATGAATGATACTTGGCAATGGCCTCGAGGATAGCTCAGCATATACGTCACCAATGATCCCTTGATCCACAATGATAGCATATATCCATTTCAGTGGAAGCTGACTGAACGGGTGCTTTTCTCCTTTTCTTGAAGTTTAGGGCCTTAGAGACAAGTGGTGGACGCAGCTGGGTCACATTTTCTCCCTTATGTGCGGCACTCTGTTGACCTTGGGCCTATGGTTTGGCTTGCCACCCATTGCCACGGCCATGACGATTCTTCCATCATTTGTGGCTGATAGAATTGGTCGCATGCACTTCAGGCGCGGCCTTCGAGCCAGTGGGTCGAGCTTGTTGATTCTTCATCAAAAATTGGTTCTGCTTTTCAGCGAGAGGTGAAACAGAGATCAAATCTGAAAACTTGGTGAATTTCTATGCCATATATTGTTGCTATAGGACAATATTGGTGGCATGGAATGTTAAATAGGTCTTCTCCAAGAGATTTGATTCGATTAGTTCCAGTTTACAGAATTTCAACAGTGAATGGATTCTACAAACTTCAGAGTTGTAGTCCTGTCATGCTTCAGACAAGTATATGTCTTTCTGGTGATCAAAATGACCAGCCAGAGCAAGCCAAAGGGTGCGTGGGTCCTCCTTAATGAGGTACTCAATCTACAGTGCATCATGGATGTGTCTTCGAATGAAGATCATTGCATTAGCCTTCTGAGCTTCGTCAATAGGTTTGTCGTCGGCGGGTGCCTCAATGGTGGCTCTACTACCCTTTGTAGTAAAATGGAGTGTGTAATCCCGTTCATGGATTTCACTATTATAATTTACGTATTTCATATTCTCAGGATTTTATAGTATTTTAGCAAATTTAAATTAATTTTAGATTTTAATTACTTAGTTACAAAGTTTGAATTTTTGAAAATAATTATTTAAATCCGTAGACCTTCGGGGGTCACTCTTAAAGTTTTTGAATTGAACTCAAACCCATGGGCACATAATCAAAGGCTATTCGTGAATCGAGATGAGAAAAGAGAAGTTGTGGGCATTAGAAGTTTCTTAAATAAAATAGGAATTTAATATTTTATGGGTTCCCATTACTTTGGGAATGGACCAATTAGGAAAGAAAAAGAAAAAAAGAAAAAGAAAAAAAGTGAAGTTGCGAGAGAAAGCAACGGGGAGAAAGGATGAGAGACCAAACATAAAAGAAGGGGGTGGTGGCGAATCGGAAGAGAAGGGAGAAAGAGGAGGCTAACCAACGTGGGAAGGGAGAAAGGAGAAATTAGGGGAAATGAGGGGGAACGGGCCCAGCAAACTAGACCCTTCTTTGACCCGGTTCTGGCTTAACCCGACCTGATGACGACACCATTGTTTCCGATGCATGTCATAGTGTTTTCTCTGGTGAATCACAAGGAATCACCACCGCTAATCAACTCCCTAGCCTTCACTATTCATTTCCACCCAAAACCCACCTATATTGAACCCTGATTGGAGAAGAACATAATCTATGGGTTTTAATGATGTCTCGGCGATATCAAACAATTTCGAAGGTCCTAACCACCACCACCACCACCAAAATACTCCTATAGTGGCTAGGAACAAACTCCAAACAACCTTGGAGGCAGAGGAGCACTGGAAAAGTCGAATCAAAGCCACCAATTTCTAGGGTTTCCTGCGAGTTTGAGTGAAATTGGAGCTTTTCCCGGCCAAATTGAACTTGGCCACATGTATGAAACTTGCTCCACTCATCGAGATCTACATTTCTGTAAAATTTGATAATTTTTAGAATTAGTTGAATTTTTCGGCGAGTCGGGGTGACCGGGCACCAAGTGCAACGGTGCGTAGGCCAAGACCCCACCTGACCATCCTAGACTAATTTTGATGCCCTATTACCATATTTGACATCCTTTTATTAAAATTTTGAGGTTTTAATATAGTTTCGGTTGATCACCTTGTTGGCTGCCATGAGGTCATTATATGAATTGACAATCCGACCGTTGGATCGACACCAAACTTTAATAAAAAATAGTACGTAATATTTAAGGATAATATGAACTTACATATCGGGAATTTGATGTATAGATCTTTTCGAATTGGATTTCTAAGTTTGCTAAATCAAACATTGACGAACACTTAATCTTAGAGATTGGCGGAGATCCAACCGATAGATCATAATAAAATCTTAGTATGTTGTTCTAGAAGAGTAGTGATATCCTTGGGAAGTTATAGATCAGAAATTTGATAGGCGGATTTTTCGGTTTAGATTTCTAGGTTTGTGGACCATACTCTCGACCTTGATCGACAGTTGACTTTTTAGTCAACTAGTCCGAGTTATTCTAGCGTGTCGTTTTATCTTAGAGTGTTGTTGAGAACTCATGGAGCTTAGTGGGCTTATCATGTTGACATGTGTCTCAAACTACGTACTAGTGACTATAATATATGTGATTGTTATTGAATTGTTATTTTTATACTTAGCCATCGTTCTATGATCCTTAATTGCGAAATTGACTATGGATTGGAAAAATTTATGAAATGTGATTTGATGTGCATGTATGAAATGTGGTTGCGTTGTATGATTGGCATGAAGCGATGAAATGTGAGGGCTAGTAGTGGACCGTTAACCCATTATCATGGGGTTTGTTGCTTCAACACTTGTTTCACATATTGTTTCCTTATTTCACTTTAATGTTTGGTTTACTTTAATGTTTGGTTTTCTGGGCTTAGCCCGTTAGCATTAGGGTTTCGGTTTCTTACCTTTTAGCATTAGGGTTAGTTTATTATAAATAGTATGTTTGTTATTCATTTAGGGGGCGTTTGTTTGCCCTCACTAAAGGGTACTGGACTGGACTGAACTAAGGGTTAGTCCAGTCCCATGTTTGTTCCTGACAGGGACTAGGTTTAATGAGACTAAGTCTCACTAGCCTAGACTAAATCAGGGACTAGCTGGTCTTAGTGAAACCCCTCAAAAACCATGGGACTAGCTAAGACTGTCCCCTTTCTCCTCCTCGCCTTGCTCCTCGACCACTCACATTCGAAAGCCATTAGACTAGATGCTTTTCACAACCAATTTTCATTTAAAATACCAAATCGAAGAAAAGATTGGAACGGACAAGGGAGAAAAAGATGGAGAAAAAAAGGGAGAGAATGGGGCGGTAAGGAAGGATTAAAGGGATAAAAAAATAGGATAAAAATAAAATATTAATAATTATGGATTAAATAATATAATATTATAGTTTGTTAATTATCCTGCTTGTTAGTCCGACACTGCACCAAACGCTTCACTAAGCTAGTCCAGCTTAGTCTAGTCTAAGCCAGTACAACTTAGTCCCTGAAGCTAGTCCGGTGCAACAAACGCACCCTTAAGTAAGTCATTCGCAATGTAGCCGTCGTGGCAATCTTTCATTCACTCAATAAAATTATATTAGTTTATAGTTAGTTTGTTCGTTTGTTAACTGTGCATTCTGATATTCAACTTGGTATCAGAACGGGTTTGATCCTTCGGGATTTAATCTGCCATTGATTCGTATCAGTTTGTTTGTCCGTCTTGTTCATTGTTTAGATTGTCATTGGTCTAGTTTGTTAAAAAAATTAAAAAAAAAGGTTGAATCTGCCATCACCTCTGCTGCACTTACCCCATACGAATCTGCAAAACTATCCTGCGCCATCTGCTTGAACTGTACCAGAACCTTGCATCTGCTGCCCCACCACCTCTGCTGCTCGATCTGAGATACATTAACTTAAATCGAGTTAGTCTCGAGCCCACTGGAACAACCGTTGCACCAGAATGCCTGCTCCATTGTATCCGGAGTCTCCTGACGAACCCAGATCATTATCGCATGGTACCTGCTTAAAACAGACTCAACCCACTACTGTTGCGTCCAGACCCATACCACCTCACCACCCTGCACCTAGTCTGTAACACATGATAACCTGCACCTGCACTTGAAGTCGCTACCTGCGCTCTGTATCGGATCGAATCTGATGAACCTCCAGCTGCCTTGGAAACCAACCTTGTCACGCTGTCGCTGTATGCTCTTGTTCTCACAGAAAAAGAAAGAAGAATGAAATAAAAGAAGAAAAAAAAAAGGAAAAAAAAAAGAAAAGAAAAAAAAGGATTAGAGCCCACAATCTGTTGGGTTATTATGATTTGTTTAAAGGCCTTTAGTAGGGATATAGGAATCTAGTCCGTTTAGTGATGAAGTCTATACTCCCAACTTTTGGTTGCCAGAATTTGTTGATTGCTGGAATTGCTTGTTCGCTCGCTTGCCTGCTCGCTTGGATTGTTCGTCCGCGTTGCGAAGCTTGTCTGTCTGTCTGTCCGCCTAACGGAGCCAGTCCGCATCTTCTTGTTTACAAACCCATGTCGTATACCACCATGAGTTTGACAGGGGGTGTTGGAAAATATTAGTATTTAGGTTTACTTTAATGTTTGGTTTTCTGGGCTTAGCCCGTTAGCATTAGGTTTCAGTTTCCTACCTTTTAGCATTAGGGTTAGTTTATTATAAATAGTATATTTGTTATTCATTTGAGTAAGTCATTCGCAATGTAGCCTCTTGGGTTATGTAGCCGTTATGGCAATCTTTCGTTCACTTAATAAAATTATATTAGTTTATAGTTAGTTTGTTCGTTTGTTAATTGCGCACTCTGATATTCAACTAGTACTTGGTTCTTCTATTGTTTCTTCGAGCCGTTGATATATTCCTTGGCCTTCCGAGATTCTGTTGAGTGATGGTCCGAAATTCTTTCTACTCTGCGATTCCATTGAGTGATAGTCCAGAATTGTATCCACTTGGATTCCATTGAGTGATGGTCTGAAATTCATTTTACTCCGCGATTCCATTGAATGATGGTCCTGAATCGTATCCACTTGGATTCTGTTAAGTGACAGTTCAGAATCCCTTCTATTCCGTGATTCCATTAAGCGATGGTTAGGAATCATATCCACTTGGATTCCATTGAGTGATGGTTCGTAATCCCTTATACTTCCGATTTCGTTGAGTGATGGTCCAGAATCGTATCTTGGTCTGAATTCCGTAGATAGGTCCGGAATCCCTTTTGGTGTATTGGTTTCGTTGAGTGATCCGGAACCGGATGTTGATGGATTTCGTTGAGTGGTCCGAAATCACATCATTTAACTTGTTGGATCCTTGGATTTGATATCAACTTCAAAGATGTAGGCTTCGACCGAATTGTGTCGCTCTAGCCCTGCATTTCGTTGTATTGTATGTGTTATTGATTGCTGTGATTATTGGATGGTGTTGGAAAGCATGTGTGTGTGTGTGTGTGAATGGCAAGATGACTAGAGAATATTATTGTGCTTCGTCGAATGTTCTTTGAGATGTTGCATGCCTGAATCGTGGTATTATGTTGGGACATAGTGGTATATGTTCAAGTGTAGTGAAAGACGAACTACGAATCGCTTGATCCCTGTTTAGGGTACGTAGGCAGTCTAACAAGGAGGTTAGATGCGACCATAAAGTATACGAAAATTTCTACGCAATTCAAATCTTGAGTTGTGCCTTGTACATATTTTGGAAGCAGGGTATGTTAGATATACAAATACTTGATGGCATCACGTGTCGATCCTGGACGTATGTTGGGATTGGGGCTTGACATGGAGCTTCACGTCTTAAACCCACTTCAGATAATTTCTTCCAGAGACTTCTAGAGCGGTGAAATCGAGATTGTTCAAGTTCGACATGTCTAAAAAACAGAGGGTACAAAAAAAACGTGATTAATTATATGGTGATCCATAGACATATATCGTAAAACATATAGGTTCTATAGACATGTATTGGTTTAATTTATGCATGAAAACTACAGGTTTCATGTGGTATGTTTTGAATGAAACTTCAAGTTTCAAAGGCACTAAATATGGAACTCCAGGTTCAATTTAGTTTTTATGAACGATTAGTGCATAAAGGAGAAGTTCCTGTAAGAAACACTGAATGCAATATGCTGATTTAAATGTAGTGAATTTGAGTTTATTTGGGAACTCAAGTGTGAAAGCTTCGTTACTACGAAAGTATGTCAGCGGTTTAAAGTATAAAAATAAATTATTGAATCGTTAATGTCCAAAAGTGATATTCATGTCAATAATTTTGGATTAATTATCAGATTAATGGATTGCAAGTCACTTTTAATTAATTCAATATATTGGGACCAAACGGGGTCGATTGTAGAAGCAAAAATAATAATAACATTTGAGTTAAAATTATTTTAAAATGCCAAATAATAGCATTGGGTCAAAAAAGCATAGACCCAAAAAATATTTGGGCTCGAGTTTGCTGCAATATGCAGTCTATGAGTGGCTTCAAGCCACGGGCCGAGAGCATGGAGTCTAGCAGTAGCAGCTGCTGGCTTTTTGGGATGAAAAGGAGGCACGGATCAGGCTCAGCAAAACGCTTGCTTGAGGTTGCATGAGAAGCCCAACCAAGGCTGGGTCCAGGTCGGGCTAGGCTTCAACCCAGCAAACAGAGCTGCGGGAAGTGGGGTAGGGTGTAGGACAAGGCCCAATAGCCTATTACTGCTGGAAGATTAGGCTGAGAGCATGGGATAGGTCCAAAGGAATGCTGCAGGCTTTCTTTACTGGCCCGAGTCAAACCAGCCAGGCCTGGAAGATTGGGCTGAGAGCATGGGATAGGTCCAAAGGAATGCTGCAAGCTTTCTTTACTGGCCCGAGTCAAACCAGCCAGGCCGAAGGCCTGGTGTGTCCATATGCTTATCAACAAATCCCAAAGGGCTGCTGCAATGGTCCAGACGTTGAAACGGCGTCATCTCAAGGAAGGTCTCCACACGGCTGGGCTTCAGACCAACACGGTGATCCTTGTGGTGGTGCCACGATGGTGGTGCTACAAAGTCCCAATATCGTTTTTTTTCCTCAAATTTCTAAGGTTTGAAAAACTCTAATACGCTTTTAATTTATTTATATGCTTTGACTCACAATTCAACATAGTCATTTAATTGCATAATGCATGAAATATATATATATATATATATATATATATATATATATATATATATATATATCGTAAGGAAAATATAAACATATAGGGGTTCATGCATCATAGGGAATGTTTTCATGCTTCGTGGACGTTTCAAATATCTTTTTTTTTAAGCGTACCTAATTAGCAGAAAACAAATATAAGCTTTTGAATTTTGTAGAAGATAGCCTCCTCCTATGATCCGCCAATTCCTCAACTTCTGGTAATAGCATGCTAATAATATGTTATAGGCTTATTTGATTGAACTATCTAAGGTATAAAAGAGAGAAGGGGCGGCGGTGGAGAAGATAGAGATTTAATTGTGAGATGTGTTTGTATCACATCATTGTACCTTTATTTATAGTAGTAAGATAAGCAAAAACCTTATCTTTTTAAGATTACAACTCTTAATAGGTAATCACCTCCTAATAAGAATATAAAATACATTCATATATCTACTAGGATTTACACAATCGCATTCATATTCTAAATATGACTACAACATATTTAAATTTTCTTTTTGTCACTAATAACACAAATAACCGAAGAAAAAAGAAAGATGACAACTTGAGGAGAGGGTTAATTAAAGTAAAATTCCAAAACCAAACCACATAATTAGTTCTAAATCTAATTAACTTGGTTTACTGCTAAACCCTTGATTAGGAACCCCGACCGCAATCCGCTCCACAAGCTTGGCCAGCTTCGCATGCTTGCCGCACCAAGCTTCCACAAACTTTGCCTCCTTGCCCTCCGCCTCTCTCTGCAGCGCGCTCAGCTCCTCCCTGTAATCCCTCTCTATTCTCCCCACCAACGCCTCCTCCTCCTGTCTCAAGCACCTTATCTTCGCCTCGATTTCCTTCACCGCCTCCCTCCGCTTCTTTTCCTTCTCCGCCTCCAGCTGCTGCTCCAGCCTGCTCAGCCGCCATGTCGCCTCCTTCTTCTGCTGCATCCAGCTCTGCCTCGCCTCCTCCACCTCCTTGCACAGCTGAATCAGAGCGCCCATCTGATGAAAATGTGTCGGGTCAGTGTCTGGAACCGGATCGGAGGGAGACAGCGTCAGGCTCACCGAAGGCGAAGGGGTGGTGGAGGACGTGGATGACGTTGTTGACGACGGGTTAATGTTCATCCACTGAGTCATAACGGAAGGTGCAGTAATGGACGTCGCGGTGGAGCCCACCGACCCGAGTGAAAGTACCGGGTCGGGTTCTTGCATCATGGTGGTGGACTGGAACGCAGCACCGTAAAGCTTTGGCTGGACGACGTATTTCTCGGCGAAGGTTTCCAGTATGTGGTCGTAGGGACCCTCAACGGCCTTCTCCGCAGACCCATTCCGGCGACCGGAATATTCATGTCCGGTGGCAGCTGGGTCGACGACGACGATGTACTGCACAGAAGGTGTTTGTTCTTTTTCCTTTTAATTATTCCTTAGATAAGAAATTGTTTAAGTGCTTTATTGGATTAAGGCATAGAAAGAAACAAATTGAGCTAATTCCCCACTCAATGCACAACCGCTCAATTAGAAGTCAATATCATTTTTTGTCTACCACCAATACCTGCTGCTGTTAGAGAAGGGGTCTTGCCAAAGGAAATCGTATCTCTTGAAGTTTAGGAATTAATACAGTAAGCGGATTTTGATTGTATTTCTGATTTGTAGATTTTTACTTGTACGCTAAATACATACAATTGTATACATAAGCTTTTGTGCTATGAATGTAATTAACAAAATTATAATTCATGCGTGGTATCAAAGCATTTATAGTGGATGCTCACACAATCAATCATCTAACTTATTTCCAAGTTTCATAGAAGTTCATTGATATCTTCTTTTTATAAAGCAAATCGACTTCGGTTCTTGAATAATCCACATCACTTCTGCTTCTATTGTAACAAAGGATTCCCTTTTTATGTGGAAAAGGCTCGTATCAATAATTATGATTTTACGTATGGACAATTCCTCAATATCTTGTTCATTCGCAACAAAATATTTTGTTTGTGCGGAGGTAAAAAAAAATTGCTTTTTTGGAGACTTGAGCACTGAGGTTTTGGCACTATATTCGAACTTTCATAGAACTAGTAAATTCCATGGTCCCTTTCATAATACATGAAGATATTTAAGCAAATATAAACATAAATTTATTTAGATGAAGCCAAAACCTGTGTGACATATGTTGCGGATAATTACAATTTTTTTATTTTTATCAATGCCCAGAGTTTACGTTGAGTTTGATGTGTATTAGTGATGAACAGTAGTTTGGGAGAATAGTAGTGTATTCTTCTAAAAAGAATTTAAATTTAAATTGTTTAACAAAATGTAGAGAAAAATATGATAAATTTAGATAAGATGCGGTGTTTAAAGAAAACACCTATTAACCAATTAAGCTAGAAATTTCTTGCCAAAATAAATCTTAAAGCTCACCATTTGGTCTTTTCGTTTGAAAGTGTCACTTTTACTGTATACAGTTCACAGATTTGGAGACTTGTTCCTGCATCACATGGAGGATTCATCCAACAAAAGATCTACAGTGCAATAAAAAGAATTCATCAAGGTTTGGGTAGAGTTTAGTAATTCCTCTATGTGAAACAAAGCAAAAGTGATGTGCCAACAAAAAGAATTCAACAAGGTTTTGGTAAAGTCGAATAGTAATTCCTCCAAGTGAAACAAAGTAAAAAGTGATGTGCCAAAGTAAAGCCATATATATATATATATATATATATATATATATGAAGTACTCTACATGAAGTTAAATATGTAGTTCCTCTACATGTCCAAGCATTTTTCACGTGCATGGGCAGTCAAAAGAAGCAGACGTGAACGCCGAATTGGGATAATGTGCCAAAGCCAAAGTGTTGAGCAAAGTGATATATTTTGTGATGGAACATGCAGAAAAACAATTAGAACATGCCAGGCATGCATGGAGAACACGTCCAGGTCCATCCCCTCAGATTCCAACCACTCTTCCCCTCCCATCGATTACAAAATCCCACATGGGGACATGAGAAGAAGGAACCTTCTAGCACCATGAGATGGTATCATGTAATACATGTTTACATATACAGCCCTTTATGCGCATGGATTTCTATTTTTTTTTTAACATGAGATAAAGTGTGCGGTTTACTCTACATCCAACTTCAACGATTCGAATTATTTATTTTGTAAGTCTCGATTCATAGATCATTTTTGCAAAAATTCAATTCAATCGGAAATCATTTGCCTATTTAATTATCAAGATAAAATTTCATTGTTTCTTATATAACAAAGTATTCGTTGATTTTTTTGAACACAACTAGATGTCTTAAGCATTTCCGATTTGGCTAATATTTTACAATAATGATCTATGATGTGCAACTTAAAAATAAACAGTTCGGATCATTAAAGTTTGATGTAGTGTGGACCCCACAATTAATTTCCCTTTTTATAAAAAAAATGAGAATCCATTCCCTTAAATATTATATATATATATATATATATATATATATATGAACATCACACACTATATATTATATATATATATATATATATATGAACATCACACACTATATATTACACGTACCATCCTACAACCATATATATGAACAGCACACACTCTTACCATATACTTCTATGAAATAAAAAATATTGGGCCTACGTGTCTCATCCTCCTCTCTTAAGTTTGATTATTGCTCTTCTCTTCCTACGAATCAAAATACTCTAGAAATAGAGTTTAATTCTTGTCTTCCTCTTCCTCCCAATCACAATGGATTTGATGAGTTGCTGGAATGCGAGCACAAGTGACTACTCCACAATGAATGGAGCAAACGGTGCAAGTTCA